>JARQOC010000004.1:253759169-254162911 GCA_033576535.1 Allobates femoralis | reverse complement strand
AGTGACTTGATGGATGAACGCTCTGTAAGAAGATCGATCGATGGTTGAGCCAAGATAGATCAACCATGGTCTTCTCTGGTATTATCTTTATAGTATCAAGCCATGAGGTTGCTGGTCTTTCTCTTCACGTTGTTCCTTCTATTTTTCCTACCATGACATCCTTCTCCAGTAATTTCTCTCTTCGTATGATGTGTCCAAAGTAGGCAAGTCGTAGCTTGGTGATCCTTGCTTCAAGTGACATGTCTGACTTAATTGTTCCAAAATGGATTTGTTTGTTCTTCTTGCCATCCATAGTATTGATAATATCCTCCTCCAGTGCTACATTTTGAAGGCGCTGATTCTTTTTGTCTTGTTTCTTTATTGTCCATGTTTCTCTTCTATATATTACTATGGACAAGACCAGATTGTGTACAAGCCATGTCTTTGTCACCAGTGAAATGTTGCTTGATTTGAAGACCTTGTACTGTGACTTCATTGTTTGAAATGTACCTTTTACTAAAAAAAATCTCTTGTCAGGAATGAAGAGATGTTTATTTCTATAGATTACTGCTTGTTGCTTAGATTACCAGCCAACTCTGCAATTTATTAAGGGTGGATGGTGCATTTGCAACTGCTTTACTTCAGAGTTTGTAAAGGCCCAGTTAGGCTAGGGTCACATTTACATTTTGACCCTAGCCTACCGGATTGTGCTTTTATCTTAGTACTTTTCCCAGCACCGCATAGTGTTACCGCTATGCGGTGCTGGATAACGCAGCCCTAGTTACTCAATATTTACCTTCCCAACCAGTCACACAGGAATCTGCTGGGAGTGCCCTTTACAGCGCCACACAGGAAACACTGTCTGCAGCGTTTCCTGTGCGGCGCTGTAAAGTGCACTCCCAGCAGCTTCCTGTGTGACTGGTTGGGAAGGTAAATATTGAGTAACTAGGGGCTGCGTTATCCAGCACCACATAGCAGTAACGATATGCGGTGCTGGGAAAAGTACTAAAATAAAAGCGCAATCCGGTAGGCTAGGGTCAAAACGTAAATGTGACCCTAGCCTTACACACACAGATAATTGTGCAGAAATTGGTCACAGATCTCTGGTTGCAGTGAAATCATGGACACATTGTTCCATTTGTACACGGCCACAAAATGTAACAATGTGTCCATGATTTCACTGCAACCAGAGATCTGCGAACAATCTCTGCACAATTATCTGTATATGTAACTGGGCCTTAAGAGCGGCTCAGTAGCGGTCTGGATCACTAGGTCTGGCCAGTTTTAGTCCCCCTCTAATGCTGCAGAGGCTCTAGAAGCTTCCTCTACTTGCAGTATGTGAGAACGCACAGTTTGGACCACATGCACAACCATGAAGTTAGGCAGCCAGGCGTTATGCATTTCTAAGCAAACAACATAAGACATTCCTTTTGAAGTCCCCTAAATGTTTTTGCTATTTTTGTTAATTGAAGTTGCTTTCAATTAGACTTTTCTATAATGAAGTGGTGTATTGCATTTTATTGCACATTTAGTTGTTCAATGTATAAATACTTATAACTTGGAATTTTTTTTTTCATACAAAAATAGTCAAAATTGCTTAAAATATGTCCTGAATTATCAATTGATATTATACCTTATTTCAATTCTGTTCTGCAACATGGATGAGAGATTTATAAACAGAAAATCACACATCAAAGTGTCATGGCTAAGTAATAGTTGCCCCAATTTATTATTGAAAACAGGCTAGACTGTTGTAGAGAAAGTGATGGCGCTCTCTAACACTTGTTTTGTCTCACAAACCATTAATAAATTGTATGCGTCTTCCAGTGGTTAGATTGTGGTTTTCTGCTTCTGAGCTACTTCTCAAGCCACAAGTTTCTGTTTACTATATTAAACATGAAGATGATATTGTGAAAGCTTCAATCATATGTTCTATGCAACCCATTGTGTTAAAGGACAGATTAGTGTGAGCCCTACATTGCCTGATTATATTTATACTTTTATCTTACTTTATGTATTCTGTAAACACATCAATCGGCTTAACTTCATCTTTGTTTCATATAGGGTTTTAGATGCATTATTAAGTCAATGATAGAAATATGTCTATTGATATTTCCAGTACTTTCAATGAAGCCAGCATTGTTCACAACTCTCCCTCGCAGCGAACACTTCAATCTCTCCACCTTTGGACTTATCACATAAATTGGAGGAAGTGAGAGAGCACAGATCAGCATTCACTTCCTCTGAATGTAAGCCATTTGTCCAAAGGCGGGGAGAGTGAAGTGGCTGCTGGGATAGCATGATGTAACACTTCAATCCCAGGAGGGACAGTGCAGACACCACTGGAACAGTGATGGCATCAGAGGTGAGTATAAGTGTTATTATTCTAAAAGAGGAGAACATGCGGAACAATTGTCCACAGGGCATTTGATTTATGTTTAGGAGCCTGCTATCAATAGGTTTCTTGTAACAGGGAGTGCTGAACACAGATTATACAGCTTCCTGTTTGGGGGTAGGTTCTCAGATATGTGGCAGAGCTGCTGAACAAGTTAAAGGGGGTTTCCAGACTAAAACAAAGTTTTTGCAATGCCAGTATAGCGCTGTAGATAGATGACTCTTGACCGTGTGCAATATGTACACTGTCAGGATTCTGTTCTGTCAGCATGTGACTGCAACTTGTGCTTTGCATACTGACACTTAGCACATTTCTCATTTGGTTCTTTTAATAGAGCATTAAGAGATAAGGAGCTAGCCATTGAGAGATCTGGATGAGGAACTAGTCCGCACAAGACCGCCAGTAAATCGCATAATTGCGGCCATGTAAAAACCGGGCAAGCAATAGCATAGAATCCTGCGAGTATATTGATAGAATAATGAGAAAGCATAATGAGATGCTAGTCAGCTTAAGCATATAACAATGAAGATTTCCAACAATGTGCACATTGCACACTGTCAGCATTTGTCTGCTAATGTCTACATAGAGATGCAATGCAAAATAAAGTTTTAGCCCAGAAAATGCCTCTAAAGAAGACATTTTCTAAAAAAAAAAAAAAAATCCACATCATGTGGACAGGGAACCTTCAATACAAGAGTTCTCCCTCTACAAACAAGACAAATTCACTTTGCCATATCCACATCTATACATATCTATTTTTGAAAGTGCTATCTGTATGTCTTAACTGATTTTTCTTTTGGATGTTTAGCGGTTTACAGTCGTAACCATCATCTTATTTAAAAAATTAGTAGTGTACTGTGACGTAGCGATCACGGATCGGGTTCGAGTATACTCGCTTGGCAGCAAAAACCAATACACAGCAACTGTCTCTTCTATGAAATAAGTGCATTTGGATTATTTGGAGATTCCATCAACCACACAGTGCAAATTAAATATGAGCCTTCCTTCGGCTGTACAAGAACATACTGTACGGTATGCAGTCCGTTTACCTCACACACAGGTACACCTGCACAGGTTTGGATTCACTTCTTTAGAAATGTCCTAATGGAGCATTCTCAGACTTCATTCACTGACCTCTTGTCAGTCCAAGGCTGCAGGAGAGAGTCAGCTTATGTGTGATCTGACACACCCATGGGAGGAACCCAGTTTATCAGACACTCTCATGGCTTTTTAATCACCTGCTATGTAGCACATGTAATGCATTACCTGAACTTGTGGAATCTCAAGTCCCAGCATAATGCATCACTGAAAATATGCTGAACTACAAGTCCCAGCATAAATATTTGCAATGCAGTGAGCTGCTGCATCACATATCTCCCCCCTCATGTTCAAGCCTGCAATATAGAACATAAGATACACAGGCGCATTTTAAGCCGCAGGTTAAACAGGGTCCCAGCACTGGACCTTTGCGCTGCTCAGCTCCTGGAACAGGAGTCATCGAACGTAGCCCCTCCCTCAGGGACCTACAACCCGTCAGCGTCACTGATTGTTGCGTATATTTCTATCAGATATCGCAATGTCACTTGTCCGAGTCATCCTCTTGTCAGAACCTCCCCTCCCCCAACGGTCATTACCGTAAGTAGAGTCATTTGCTTCTGTATCTAAGGTCAGGTCTGATGCTGTCCTGTCACGTACCCTAGTAGGTCATTGGAGAGGGCCTCTCAGACTTGAGGTACTGGAGGATTCACTACCTCTAAACCCACGCTCACTATCCTCAGGACGTTTTTGGAGGTCTATCCATTGGCGACTTTCTTCACTGCCTATTTTAACTAGACAACTATTACAGTCTTTGTGTCTTTTGGCTCTAGCTTCTGCCGTGACCATTCCATTATTTGGAGGGCCCCTTCTTTGTTGGGTCTCACAATTTACAGGCGGTTGCCATCATCTGCTGCTCAGGCGACGCTGTCTCTCAATTCGCAGTCTTGCAAGATTCAGCTGTTCTACATCTCGCAGGTAGGCCACTTGGTATTTCATAAGCATCCGTAGGTAACCAAGACTTTCTTCTGTTCGTATGGCGAAGAACGACACCATACCATTCTTGTCAGGTATCCAATCTTGGTGATCACGTGGTCCGCTCACTTTCACCACACCGGACTTCTTTACCATTAGTTGCATGGCTTGGCTATTTCTCCCAATGAGCTTTCTCACCAGAGCATGAGGGATCTGGATGACTTCTTCCTACAGACTCTGAGCTCTCTTTATAAGCTCCAGCTGTCTTCTTCAGTCTTCAACTGCATCATCTGCTTTGTGCGAACGCATCGTAAGTGCATGTCTCTTAGAATAGCCACTCACTTCACTGTGACTTTTGTTGTGGACAGAACCACCAGCTGTTTGGCTTCTGAAGTCCAGTACACCTTACAGGCTCCCACGGCCTTCTTGAACTCTTCATGCACCGACTCTCTGGTGCAGTCTTCTCTCAAGTCCTCAGGTACATCTACAAGGCACTTGTATAGAGGAGTTTCTGTCATACTACTAGTTCCCTCCAGTTGCCCTGGCTTAGGTTTCAGGGCCAACGGACTTTCGGCTTCTTCAGCGCATTTGCCCGTGAGGAACACTGGGCGCTCTACCTTCTCCAAGGTGGCCTCGTTCCTCATCTGGCATGCGGCCAGGCGACTTTTGAGGTCAGAGACTTCCTCCTTTAATTCAGCTACTCGCCTCTCAGCAGCTCATCTTTGAAGTCCTTCCTGCTTTACTGCTCTTCTTCTAGCAGAATTCTCAGAGACCACTCCGTCTCCAAAGCGCCCACTTGATTCTCGACAGCTTGTATCCACAGCTTCTCTTGTCTTAAATAGCCCTAGAGCACCTCCATGAGCTCCCTTATCTTGGCTCTGACATCCACCGGACCAGGCAAGCTCACAACACTCGAGGAGGTATTCACTTCAGCCCAACTCATCTACCCATGCGCCCACAGCAGGAGTATCTGCACATGGCTCCTAGTCTTCTGCGTGTGACGTGTGGTGACATCACTGAGGCTAGTAGAGTTCAAAGTCACTGGCTAGTCCCTGTGTAACCCCGCAAGTCTGAACTCTAGTAACCTTTGTGACATCACCACCAGTCACTGCAGTGAGTCGGGCAGTTCCTGCTCTCCCGGCGTATGGAGGATGCGATCACTGATCGTGCACTTCATATGCTGGCAGATTTTTTATTTCAAGGGACAACCATGGGACTTCTTTTTTTTAATTTGTTTGTAGAATGGTAATATTTAAAAAAAAATTATTTTAATTAAAAAAGGGTTGAAAGAGGAATGTTTTGGGGAGTTTATTTTCATATAAAATATTTTTGTCAAGATGGAGTTTGCTGTTTCACCATGTCTATGTGCTTCCTGCCCTTTCTGATTTACTGTTCCAGTCCGTCTTCCAGACCATTTCTTGAGTATGTTGTTCCTGCTCTTGCTCTGCATCCCTGCTTGGCAATTACATGCTTTGTTCTACCCTTGTTCCTCTCAGGTAGCTAGAGTGTACCTTCCAAGGATCTTCCTGCTGCCAGCTCTATACAGACTACTGTGTCTCATGTAAGCATTATTTGCTGCATTCTGTTTGTTGTACTTATTGCAGTGCATTTTACAGGATTCTCTGGGATGGAATTTATTAACTGCACTGCATAGCTTTAAGCTTGGGACTTTGATTACTATATGAACTTGTTTCAAGGACTATACCTTAATCTGGCCACGCTAAATGTGAACTGTGTCATAAGAACTAAACGATAATTGGGCCATGCTCAATGTGAACTGTGTTGTGAGGAGAGTCTCGTTATTAACCCTTCTCTGTGTGAACAAAGATGTAAGGACTTATCCTGTACTAGCTTTGCACTTAATAGGACTGTGTATTCTCTGGACTCATTCTGCAGCCAGCCACGCCTTGTTTTTGTATTATTTTCTGTACTGAGTTTTCCTTGTTAATTTGAGTACAATATAGTTTTGAACTAAAACCTTTCTTTGCTTAGTCATTGTCTTACTCTATTAGATTCTACAAAAAGTTTTACACCTGATTAGCTGACCTGATCATGGTGTTGACATCACCTTGACACTAGCACTGTCGGTGGTCAGGGCTTCAATTGCACTTATGTCTGGAGGATACTGAACCTTCTCAGAGCCAGCTGTCAGTGTGACAGCTGGTAAAGAGAATGGCTGACTCCCAATATGGGGGATGAGGCAGCAAAATGCAGCTGCTGGGGAGACACCTCTGTTCTGCCTTCTTCCACGTGTCATGCTGTAGATATCCAGCATACAGCTTAACCCTCATTCACATTCTCAGCAACCAGACTGTAGGGTTTCATTAGTCTTGATATATTGAGTGATATGAACTTGATAGCGGTAAAAACTATAACAAAAGTACAGAATAATCACAGTTAGTACTGGGTACATTAAAGAAACTAGCACTAACACAGTGATAACACAGGGTACAGTTAACATGAGTAACTGGGGTAAATGTCACTGCAGCAGGCTCTACTCTATACAGAATGCATCTATCTGCATACAGTGCAAGGGGCATTAACTCAAACGATGTATCTCACAGCATAATACACTTCACTTTACAATATTCTACATAGAAATACCTTTATCTATATACAATGCAAACATGCTAATATGAAAAATTACAGAGTATAACACATTTATCACACAGTTCTCTCTGTGGCAGTGGCTGGATTATAACCTGCTCACACAATTCTAACATGATTATGTACTGTATACTAGTCTTCTTACTGGAATCATCTGACAGGAGATGTAAAAAAAAAAGCGGGAGCCATGACATGCGGCTGATCCCTCTGAAGTCTAGAAGATGTTTGCCAGTCCCTTCTCCTCAAGGAAGGAAGGGTGCGGTCCCCTCTGAATGACTAATTCTCTTAAAGGAGGAGCTTTTACATAAGCAGGGACAGTGCATTTCAACAACATAAATGGGTAACTAGTGACCTCTATGGGTAGTAACTGGTATCACTACAAACTTTTCCTTGCTGCACATGAATGAGCAGAACAACCTCGGACTTAAACATCAAGCAGCCAAAGGTGCTCCCTACCAGCTGCACAGGGGGCAAATACCCTGCTTGCCCCCTGGATATGCCACTGGGTGAGCTTTAAAATATATGATTCACCTTATTATGTTCTAAAAAAATGTACATTTTAATATTAGCTTAAATTATGTGAAACTTAGATCAGAAAGCTAAATGTCTTTCTTTTTTCTTTTTAAACAGGAATGTGTGTATATCCTTCAGACTCAAGTATCTCTAACTTCACAGCTGAAAAGTTCCTGGTTGGTACACGACTTACATTTAACTGTGATCCAGACTACTTTGCTGGCAATATGGACCATTTTTACTACACATGCCATAATTCTACTGGCTTTATTAAGTGGATATTAACAGCTTGCTATTGCCAGAGTAAGTTAATGATTTAATATGAGCAGTTTATATATTCCAAGATGATCAGAGAGAATAATAAAAGGGAAACTTGACCATATGAGTATTTAATAGAGATTTCTCAAATAGGTTGTCAATAAAAGTTTGGCCTGGGTGTTCTTTTTAAAAAAGAAATAGCACATACTTATGGATCCCCATGGCTTCTCCATCCTGCTTACAGGGTCCCCCCCACCATTCCAATCTCATCTACTTCTTTTCCGGTATAGTCAGTTTGTGACCACTGCAGCCAATCAGTATTCACAGAAATGAAGTTTTGGTGGGATCACAAAGTAATAGAGCTTTGCATTATTGCAGCCATTGATGCAGGGGAGCATTGCATCATTGAGATCAACCTGCTGAAAATGTATGTGGAAATGTGTGTGGAAAATTATATCTGACCATGATGTATATTTTCATCCTATGTTGTGAACTGGTTAGACTATCTGTCACCAGTTTTTGAGTTACTTAACAAATGCTACCCCCTTTATCTGCTTCTGGGCTGCATTACATATTCATTTCTATCATCTGTTGACTCCCTCTGTATGCCCCTAAAAATACAATTTTAATTTCTCCTATGCTGTATGCAGGGCCGCACCTATCATGAGGCAAGTTGAGTACTCTACCTCAGGCGCGGCTCCTGTTGATAAAATGGGGGCGGCATCTGCGGGGCTCGCTTTATCAGATGCCGCCCGGTGCCTGTATTGAGCCTCTCTTCTATCCCTGACACTCTATTGTCTCCTGCGCTGCCGCCCGCTTCTTAATAGTGTGGACTGTGTGGCTGCTTTCACCCGCTGGGTTCAGCAATGAGATAGGGAGCGTGTCCTGCAGAGGAAAATACTGGCCAATGAACGCTCTCATATCAGAATAATAGAAGAGCTGATTGGCCAGTGTTCTCCTCCTGCAGGGCGGGAAGAAGTGAGAGCCCGGCAAAGAAGATTTAGAGAAGACACCTGGCTGTCCTGGAGCTGAAAGACGAGGAGGAGAAGTGGCCCCGATCACAAGGTGACAGATCTCCTGCTGTGCACAGTCCCAGCAGAGAGAAAGAGGGAGTGGGGGAGGGGCAGGGATCCGACTGCTGAGCAGGGGAAGCTACACATGTGCCCCCCTCCTGCAGCACAGAGGAGTGTGTGAAAGAGGTATCTCTGTAAAATGAGTGTGTGAGTTGTGTGTCTTCTGTGTGTGAGTTGTGTGTCTTCTGTGTGTGAATTGTGCGTGTGTATGTGTCTTGTGTGTGAGTTGTGTGTCTTCTGTGTGTGAATTGTGCGTGTGTATGTGTCTTCTGTGTGTGAATTGTGCGTGTGTATATGTCTTGTGTGTATGTGTCTTCTGTGTCTGAATTGTGCGTGTGTATGTGTCTTCTGTGTCTGAATTGTGCGTGTGTATGTGTCTTCTGTGTGAGTTGTGTGTCTTCTGTGTGTGAATTGTGCGTGTGTATATGTCTTCTGTGTGTGAATTGTGCGTCTGTATGTGTCTTCTGTGTGTGAATTGTGCGTGTGTATGTCTTGTGTGTGAGTTGTGTGTCTTCTGTGTGTGAAATGTGCGTGTGTATGTGTCTTCTGTGTGTGAATTGTGCGTCTGTATGTGTCTTCTGTGTGTGAATTGTGCGTGTGTATGTGTCTCCTGTGTGTGAGTTGTGCGTCTGTATGTGTCTTCTGTGTGTGTTGTTTTTCTGTATGTGTCTCCTGTGTGTGAGTTGTGTTTCTGTATGTGTCTTCTGTGTGTGAGTTGTGTTTCTGTATGTCTTCTGTGTGTGTTGTTTTTTCTGTATGTGTCTCCTGTGAGTGAGTTGTGTTTCTGTATGTGTCTTCTGTGTGTGAGTTGTGTTTCTGTATGTCTTCTGTGTGTGAGTTGTGTGTGTCTGTATGTGTCTTCTGTGTGTGAATTGTTGCGTCTGTATGTGTCTTCTGTGTGTGAGTTTGTGTTTCTGTATGTCTTCTGTGTGTGAGTTGTGTTTCTGTATGTCTTCTGTGTGTGAGTTGTGTGTCTCTCTGTGTGTGAATTGTTGCATCTGTATGTGTCTTCTGTGTGTGAGTTGTGTGTCTTCTGTGTGTGAGTTGTGTGTCTGTATGTGTCTTCTGTGTGTGAATTGTTGCGTCTGTATGTGTCTTCTGTGTGTGAGTTGTGCGTCTGTATGTGTCTTCTGTGTGTGAGTTGTGCGTCTGTATGTGTCTTCTGTGTGTGTTGTTTTTCTGTATGTCTCCTGTGTGTGAGTTGTGTTTCTGTATGTCTTCTGTGTGTGAATTGTGCGTCTGTATGTGTCTTCTGTGTGTGAATTGTGCTTCTGTATGTGTCTTCTGTGTGTGAGTTGTGCGTCTGTATGTGTCTTCTGTGTGTGAGTTGTGTGTCTATGTGTCTTCTGTGTGTGAGTTGTGCGTCTGTATGTGTCTTCTGTGTGAGTTGTGTTTCTGTATGTCTTCTGTGTGTGAGTTGTGTTTCTGTATGTCTTCTGTGTGTGAATTGTGCGTCTGTATGTGTCTTCTGTGTGTGAATTGTGCTTCTGTATGTGTCTTCTGTGAGTGAGTTGTGCGTCTGTATGTGTCTTCTGTGTGTGAGTTGTGTGTCTATGTGTCTTCTGTGTGTGAGTTGTGTGTCTATGTGTCTTCTGTATGTGAGTTGTGTGTCTATGTGTCTTCTGTGTGTGAGTTGTGTGTCTATGTGTCTTCTGTGTGTGAGTTGTGCGTTTGTATGTGTCTTCTGTGTGTGAGTTGTTGCGTCTGTATGTGTCTTCTGTGTGTGAGTTGTGCGTCTGTATGTTGTCTTCTGTGTGAGTTGTTTTTCTGTATGTCTCCTGTGTGTGAGTTGTGTTTCTGTATGTCTTCTGTGTGTGAGTTGTGCATCTGTATGTGTCTTCTGTGTGTGAGTTGTGTGTCTATGTGTCTTCTGTGTGTGAGTTGTGCGTCTGTATGTGTCTTCTGTGTGTGAGTTGTGTGTCTGTATGTGTCTTCTGTGTGTGAGTTGTGCGTCTGTATGTGTCTTCTGTGTGTGAGTGTTTTTTCTGTATGTGTCTTCTGTGTGTGAGTTGTGCGTCTGTATGTGTCTTCTGTGTGTGAGTTGTGTGTCTGTATGTGTCTTCTGTGTGTGAGTTGTGCGTCTGTATGTGTCTTCTGTGTGTGAGTTGTTTTTCTGTATGTGTCTCCTGTGTGTGAGTTGTTTTTCTGTATGTGTCTCCTGTGTGTGAGTTGTGTTTCTGTATGTCTTCTGTTGTGTGAGTTGTGTGTCTGTATGTGTCTTCTGTGTGTGAGTTGTGTGTCTGTATGTGTCTTCTGTGTGTGAGTTGTGCGTCTGTATGTGTCTTCTGTGTGTGAGTTGTGCGTCTGTATGTGTCTCCTGTGTGTGAGTTGTGCGTCTGTATGTGTCTCCTGTGTGTGAGTTGTGCGTCTGTGTCTCCTGTGTGTGAGTTGTGCGTCTGTATGTGTCTTCTGTGTGTGGAGTTGTGTGTCTTCTGTGTGAGTTGTGTGTCTGTATTTGTCTTCTGTGTGTGAATTGTGTCTTCTGTGTGTGAATAGTGTGTCTGTGTGTCTTCTGTGTGTGAGTTGTGTGCCTTCTGTGTGTGAGTTGTGTATCTGTGTGTCTTCTGTGTGTGAGTTGTGTGCCTTCTGTGTGTGAGTTGTGTATTGTGTGTCTTCTGTGTGAGTTGTCTCTGTGCATGAGTTGTGTCTTCTGTGTATGTTGTGTGCCTGGTGTGTGTATGTATGTGTGTCTTGGTGTGAGTTGTCTTCTGTGTGTGAGTTCTGTCCTTGTGTGAGTTGCATGTGTGTGTAAGTTGTATATCTGTGTGAGTTGCGTTCCTGTGTGTGTAGGTTGTCTCTGTGTATGTTTAGATATCTTTTGAGTATATTGAAGTGTGTGTATATACACTTGTCCTGCATGCATGTTCTGTGTATATCATGTGTACCGGCTGTGTATCTGTTATATAGCATGTGTGTACTAAGGACTTGTGTGATATGAGTGTCTGTGTGACTGTATTATGTGTATGTGTCTTCTGTGTGTGAATTGTGCGTGTGTATATGTCTTCTGTGTGTGAATTGTGCGTGTGTATGTGTCTTCTGTGTGTGAATTGTGCGTGTGTATATGTCTTGTGTGTATGTGTCTTCTGTGTCTGAATTGTGCGTGTGTATGTGTCTTCTGTGTCTGAATTGTGCGTGTGTATGTAATGTGTCTTCTGTGTCTGAATTGTGCGTGTGTATGTGTCTTCTGTGTGAGTTGTGTGTCTTCTGTGTGTGAATTGTGCGTGTGTATATGTCTTCTGTGTGTGAATTGTGGGTCTGTATGTGTCTCCTGTGTGTGAATTGTGCGTGTGTATGTCTTGTGTGTGAGTTGTGTGTCTTCTGTGTGTGAAATGTGCGTGTGTATGTGTCTTCTGTGTGTGAGTTGTGCGTCTGTATGTGTCTTCTGTGTGTGTTGTTTTTCTGTATGTGTCTCCTGTGTGTGAGTTGTGTTTCTGTATGTGTCTTCTGTGTGTGAGTTGTGTTTCTGTATGTCTTCTGTGTGTGTTGTTTTTCTGTATGTGTCTCCTGTGAGTGAGTTGTGTTTCTGTATGTGTCTTCTGTGTGTGAGTTGTGTTTCTGTATGTCTTCTGTGTGTGAGTTGTGTGTCTGTATGTGTCTTCTGTGTGTGAATTGTTGCGTCTGTATGTGTCTTCTGTGTGTGAGTTGTGTTTCTGTATGTCTTCTGTGTGTGAGTTGTGTGTCTGTAGTGTCTTCTGTGTGTGAGTTGTGTGTCTTCTGTGTGTGAATTGTTGCATCTGTATGTGTCTTCTGTGTGTGAGTTGTGTGTCTTCTGTGTGTGAGTTGTGTGTCTGTATGTGTCTTCTGTGTGTGAATTGTTGCGTCTGTATGTGTCTTCTGTGTGTGAGTTGTGCGTCTGTATGTGTCTTCTGTGTGTGAGTTGTGCGTCTGTATGTGTCTTCTGTGTGTGTTGTTTTTCTGTATGTCTCCTGTGTGTGAGTTGTGTTTCTGTATGTCTTCTGTGTGTGAATTGTGCGTCTGTATGTGTCTTCTGTGTGTGAATTGTGCTTCTGTATGTGTCTTCTGTGTGTGAGTTGTGCGTCTGTATGTGTCTTCTGTGTGTGAGTTGTGTGTCTATGTGTCTTCTGTGTGTGAATTGTTGCGTCTGTATGTGTCTTCTGTGTGTGAGTTGTGTTTCTGTATGTCTTCTGTGTGTGAGTTGTGTGTCTGTATGTGTCTTCTGTGTGTGAGTTGTGTGTCTTCTGTGTGTGAATTGTTGCATCTGTATGTGTCTTCTGTGTGTGAGTTGTGTGTCTTCTGTGTGTGAGTTGTGTGTCTGTATGTGTCTTCTGTGTGTGAATTGTTGCGTCTGTATGTGTCTTCTGTGTGTGAGTTGTGCGTCTGTATGTGTCTTCTGTGTGTGAGTTGTGCGTCTGTATGTGTCTTCTGTGTGTGTTGTTTTTCTGTATGTCTCCTGTGTGTGAGTTGTGTTTCTGTATGTCTTCTGTGTGTGAATTGTGCGTCTGTATGTGTCTTCTGTGTGTGAATTGTGCTTCTGTATGTGTCTTCTGTGTGTGAGTTGTGCGTCTGTATGTGTCTTCTGTGTGTGAGTTGTGTGTCTATGTGTCTTCTGTGTGTGAGTTGTGCGTCTGTATGTGTCTTCTGTGTGAGTTGTGTTTCTGTATGTCTTCTGTGTGTGAGTTGTGTTTCTGTATGTCTTCTGTGTGTGAATTGTGCGTCTGTATGTGTCTTCTGTGTGTGAATTATGCTTCTGTATGTGTCTTCTGTGTGTGAGTTGTGCGTCTGTATGTGTCTTCTGTGTGTGAGTTGTGTGTCTATGTGTCTTCTGTGTGTGAGTTGTGCGTCTGTATGTGTCTTCTGTGTGTGAGTTGTGTGTCTGTATGTGTCTTCTGTGTGTGAGTTGTGCGTCTGTATGTGTCTTCTGTGTGTGAGTTGTTTTTCTGTATGTGTCTTCTGTGTGTGAGTTGTGCGTCTGTATGTGTCTTCTGTGTGTGAGTTGTGTGTCTGTATGTGTCTTCTGTGTGTGAGTTGTGCGTCTGTATGTGTCTTCTGTGTGTGAGTTGTTTTTCTGTATGTGTCTCCTGTGTGTGAGTTGTTTTTATGTATGTGTCTCCTGTGTGTGAGTTGTGTTTCTGTATGTCTTCTGTGTGTGAGTTGTGTGTCTGTATGTGTCTTCTGTGTGTGAGTTGTGCGTCTGTATGTGTCTCCTGTGTGTGAGTTGTGCGTCTGTATGTGTCTCCTGTGTGTGAGTTGTGCGTCTGTGTCTCCTGTGTGTGAGTTGTGCGTCTGTATGTGTCTTCTGTGTGTGAGTTGTGTGTCCTCTGTGTGAGTTGTGTGTCTGTATTTGTCTTCTGTGTGTGAATTGTGTCTTCTGTGTGTGAATAGTGTGTCTGTGTGTCTTCTGTGTGTGAGTTGTGTGCCTTCTGTGTGTGAGTTGTGTATCTGTGTGTCTTCTGTGTGTGAGTTGTGTGCCTTCTGTGTGTGAGTTGTGTATCTGTGTGTCTTCTGTGTGAGTTGTCTCTGTGCATGAGTTGTGTCTTCTGTGTATGTTGTGTGCCTGGTGTGTGTATGTATGTGTGTCTTGTGTGAGTTGTCTTCTGTGTGTGAGTTCTGTCCTTGTGTGAGTTGCATGTGTGTGTAAGTTGTATATCTGTGTGAGTTGCGTTCCTGTGTGTGTAGGTTGTCTCTGTGTATGTTTAGATATCTTTTGAGTATATTGAAGTGTGTGTATATACACTTGTCCTGCATGCATGTTCTGTGTATATCATGTGTACCTGCTGTGTATCTGTTATATAGCATGTGTGTACTAAGGACTTGTGTGATATGAGTGTCTGTGTGACTGTATTATGTGTATGTAAGGAGCATGTGTTGTCCAGTATGTGTGTTGTATACATGAATATAATGTAATTTAACACCTTCACCACCTATGATGAACATTTACATATACATAGAGGATGGAGGACTGTGTCTGCCTACAGGACCACAGCTCTGCCAGTCGTCATTGTGTGTCTGTAGCTTTCGCCAAGCTACCATTGCCATTGATGCTCCTAATTCTGGACTCTTCTGTGTGGTTGTTGTGTGTGCATGTGATGACATCCTTGTATTTGGACAACTTTTTTCTCTGTCTCTAAATTTAAATGTCCACTAATGTAGTCATTTGATAAGAAAGATACGGCTCTGTATGAACCAGATTTAAAGAGGACCTGTCACCAAACCAGGCATGGTGATCTAATTACAGCACTAATTATACTGATTGAAAAATAATTTACGCGTGGGGGGGGCACTGTTCTGCAGCTCGCCTCAGGCAGCAGAGAGGCTAGGTTCACCCCTGGCTGTATGTAAATGATGATGGACCGGCCCGATGGGTGTCTTCACGTCAATGTCTGTGCCTCCTCTCCTCATATTCGCCGTCTTACGACTTTTATTGATGTGGATGACATATCCTGTGTTATCCACATAGCAAAATGATCTCTTATGCCTAAACAGTAGCATCACAGACTTGCCAAGGCACACTTTGCTCTGGCCTACTGCGGACAGAGCATTAGACTTCACTGCTCAAGTGCCTAACAATGTCATTCCACTCGTATAGTACGTTGGAGCTGAAATGCTCATAATCCTCAGGGGACAGCGATTATGAGCAGAAAAGAGGAGCAGTCTGATGTCAGGACATCCAGGACCATGATTATTTACATACAGTGCAGGTGAAATTAATTAGGGTATGGAGTCAGGAGATAATAGAAACATTTGTGAAATGCAGCTCAGGTGCAGATAAAGGAGGTGGCATTTCTTTAGAGATCCATGAACCGTACTGTATTCATTGCAATTTTGAAGTAATAAACAAGATATTGTAAGAATCAATGACATCTTGAATTGAATTATCATTTGGTGTATCTATTGTTTGTATCTCAGAGTATCATGACGAAATTATATGTGACACGACTGAAAAAGATTCAGCAAATGTGAATGAAACGATTACAAAAGGTAATGATAATATGATAATATATTTTCTCTCCTATTGTAGAAACAAGACTGGCTAGGTATACATTTGTGTTTGTAATTCAGAAATAGAAAAATAGAACTCCTGCTGAACTTGGTTCCATTCTGAGATATAAATCTAAGCCTTACCTTTATTTTAAAGCACCATTCCAGCATTTTTGATTTATAGCACTAGAGAGGTGCTTGTAATCTGGGGTACCTGTCTTACACTCACTGAAGTCTTCACCTTTTATCGGTGTCACTCCGGTCTCACAGCGCCATCTTGTGACCGCAACTTCTGACTGGCTGGAAGTCAGAAGTTATGTCACAAGCTCTCAATGCAACTGTAAGAGAGCCAGAATGTGGCCAAAATGAAGCTCTCATAGACTTGCATTGAACAGTGACCTCAAGGTCACATAATTGCTGGAGACCGATGGGGTGGTGAGTAAGTGCAAGGGTAATGTAAAAGTTTCTCCTGAGTAGTAAGTACCAATTCAACAGTGAGCTGGCACATTCAGCATACATTAAGTATAAGAGCCGGCTCAGGGACCTTACATTAGAAGAAAGTGGTAAAATAAAAAAAATAAAAGAATGCTGGAATGGTGGTTTTAGTTTATATGTTTTTATTTTATTATAATTAAAAGAAAAACTAAGTACATTAATCAATTCTATAGTTTTACATATCAGGACATAATAAAAGTAACAAAAAAAATCCACATTAAGGCTGTGTGCTCACAGTCCGGAGGAGCTGAGTGAAGCCGCGGGTGCCCACAGGGAGACTGCAGCCTCCCTGTACTCACCATGTGTGGCGGGTGCGGGGCGACTTCTCCCTGCAGTCACTTAATGGCAGCCACTTCCGAGCGGACTGGCAGCAACCCGCACCGCAGCTCCAAACATGCTACGAGCGGGTTAAGCATAGTGAGGATGGGATTTCTTACAATCCCATCCACTATGCTTACTCTGTACTACGCAGCCTTTTGGACGCAGCGGCAAGACGCTGCGTCCAAAACGCTGTGTATACTGACCGTGAGCACACACCCTTACTGCTTCCATAATTTGGAAGAGGGCAAGTAGCAGCCAGCTGTTGTTAATCAAATACCCTTGATTAATTGCTCATCAGCGAGAATAATCACCTCTATAAAGGCCGTCTTTTTGTAACTTTTGTTACTATGTTCGCACGGTAGAAAAGTAGTGCGTATTTTCTGCTGCGTGAAATCTGCACCTGCAGATAAACCCGCACTAAACGCATGGCTGTTTGCACGGTACATTTTTATCTGCTGCGGATATGGTTATTTTTGCCATTGACTTTTCTATGACTCAGCATTTTTGTGCTCAAATCTGCAGCATATCTGCATGAAGAATTGACATGCTGTAGATTTGTCTGTACTAAAATATGCAGTGTATCTGCAGCAGAAAAAAATGCACCATACGGATAGTACTTCTAAAATCCCATAGACTTTGCTTAGAAAAAATGCTGCATCATATTTAGTGCAGATCTGCTGCTTATACGCAGCAGATACACACCAAGTATGTGGTAAAATATGCATTGTGCAAACATACCCTGATTGTCTCAGGCATTCAAGTGTGTTAACATAATGGTACGGAGGAAAGACATGAGCATTGATCTTAGAGAAGCAAGTGTTGCTGTTCATTAATTTGAGAAGAGTTAGGGGTAGTGATGAGCAGAACCGTTGATGTTTGGGCTTGCTGGGTTTGGCTGCACTTTAAAAAAAAAAAGTTTGATTCAGGACAAGAACTTGACTTTAACTTGACCCCAGACCCCAAACCCCATACAAGTAATTGGGGACCCGAATATGTGCGCTGAAAAATGACTGTAAAATGTTCATAGTAAGGGTTAGGGGGCTACAAAAGGAAGCAAAACGGGGCTTATGCCCTTCAAACAAATGTAAATAGGAATTAAATAAGTTGAAGATGGAATGGGCTCCGCCCTATTTTTTATAACTAGCCAAGGTAAAGCAGACAGCTTTATATTTGTATTATCAGGGTGGGAAGGGCCAAATAACCATGGTCTAACTATGTCAGCGTGCAGCTGCCTGCATCTAAAGCAGGGGTCTCAATCTCGCGGCCCGAGGGCCGCATGCGGCCCCTGGGGCTTCACTATGCGGCCCGCGGCACCTTGGACAAATTAATCATGCATTGCCCCAGTGCAGGGGGCCGCTGCAGTCCCCGCTGTGTGATGACTTCTGTCCGCAGCACTAACAAGCTCTGCCACTCAGCAAGATCAATGCAAGCTGCCAGCCAATGAGAGGCCCGCAGCTGACGGCAGAATATGACGTCACCTGCAGGCCTCTGGCTGGTAGATTGCATTGATCTTGATGAGCAACAGAGCTTGTCTGAGCGGCGGCTGGAGGAAGTCATAGCACAGCGGAGGCCGGAAGTCAGTACAGTGGGGACCGCGGCGGCCCCCTGCACTGGAACGATGCATCATTAAAGTGAGAAAAGTGTGCTTGTGTAAGAGAGGGTGTGTGTGTGAGGATGTGTGTATAAGAAAGTGTGTGCGAATTTCAGTGTATGTATGAGTGTGAGTGTAAGAGTGTGTATGAGGATGTGTGAGAGTGTGTTTGAGAGTATGTGTGTGTGTGTGGGGGGGGTTGTGTGTGGGTTTGTGTGTGAGTGTGATAGAGTGTGTATTTGAGTGTGTAAGAAGGTAAAACAGGATGGGGGGGCATCACTATAAAAGTAGATCAGGATGGGGGGGCATCTCTATAAAAGTAGATCAGGATGGGGGACATCACTATAAAAGGGGATCAGGATGGGGGACATCACTATAAAAGGGGATCAGGATGGGGGACATCACTATAAAAGTAGATCAGAATGGGGGACATAACTCTAAAAGGGGATCGGGATGGGACATCATCACTAAAGGGGATCAAGATGGGGGACATCACTACTAAAGGGGAATGGGAAGGGGGACATCACTAGAAAAGGAGATCAGGAAGGGGGTCATCACTAGAAAAGGGGATCAGGATGGGGGACATCACTACAAAAGGAGATCACTGTGGGGACATCACTACAAAAGGGGACCATGATCGATGGGGGACATCACTAGAAAAAGGAATCAGGATGGTGGACATCACTAGAAAAAGGGATCAGGATAGGGATCATCACTAGAAAAAGGGATCAGGATGGGGGACATCACTAGAAAAAGGGATCAGGATAGGGATCATCACTAGAAAAAGGGATCAGGATGGGGGACATCACTAGAAAAGGGGATCAGGATGGGGACATCAGTAGAAAAGGACATTACTACAGGATGGAGACATTACTACAAGAAAGGGATCAGGACTTGTACTTTACTACATTGAGCAAGAAATTCTGGTATTACTAAAAATATCACTTAGTCCCACAAGAGATGCGGCCCCCCACTATAAATGTTTTTCTATGTGCGGCCCACCAACCCAGCTGAGTTTGAGACCCCTGATCTAAAGCAATGCGCCAATTCTGGTGCTTTACCCAGCTCTTTACAATTGACCTGGTGCATTGGCAATCAATGTAATAGTTTAATGGGGTTGATGTCAACTGTGAATTGACAGCTGACATCAAACACTGTTGTTAGTAATGAATAGGCGTCTATCAGGCACTAACACAGTAAGCACAGAATTCAAAAAAGGCAGACACACAGGGAAAAAATTTGAATAAAGACTCCGCCACATGCCCTCGTTAACCAATTTATTACTTCATTACTTCAAAATAAAACCTGCGAGTTCCAACATAATCCAAAGAGTAATGTCCCGCAACACCCATCGATTCCTATGGAGTTTGAGCAGTGATGCTGATCGTCAGTGACCTATGGAGCCTCATTCCTAGAGCTTGCTTAGAACAAAGCTCTATAGGGATCGAATGGCGTTTAATAAATAATTTAAAAGATTTGGCTTCCAGTACCATCTTTATGCTGATGACACACAACTGATGACATACATTTCAGCCCCTGACCTTACCCCTGCAGTATTATAGAACGCCAATGACTGTCTAGCTGCTATTTCCAACATCATGTCTGCTCTCTATTTGAAGCTCAACCTTTCCAAAACTGAACTACTTCTGCTCCCGCCCACCACTAACATGCCTAAATCTGACACCTCTCTCTCAGTGTGCGGCACCATGATATCGCCTAGTCAGCAGGCTCGCTGTCTGGGTGATGTGTTTGACACCGATCTCTCCTTCACCTCCTATACACAATCTCTCGTCCGCTCTTGTCACTTGCACCTGAAGAACATCTCTAGAATCCAACCCCTTTCTCACCATGGAAACAACAAAAACCCTCACCGTGGCCCAAATCTATTCTCGCCTTGACTACTGCAATTCTCTTCTAATCGGCTTCCCGCTCTCTAAACTTTCCCCTCTCCAGTCCATCCTTAATGCAGCAGCCAGGATTACCCATCTGGCCAATCATTACTCAGATGCCTCCGCTCTGTGCCAGTCACTGCACTGGCTGCCCGTACACCACAGGATCCAATTCAAATTGCTTGTTCTCACCCACAAGGCACGATGCAACACCTCCCTACCTCTCTTCCCTCATCGTTGTCTATCACCCCACCCATTCTCTGTGTTCTACAAATGACCTTCGACTAACATTTGCACTAATCTGATCCTCCCACTCCCAGCTCCAAGACTTCTCCCGAGCTGCACCAATTCTCTGGAATGCTCTACCCGAAGAAATCAGGACTATCCACAACTTGCATAGCTTTAGACGCTACCTAAAAAAAACATCTTTTTAAGGCGGCCTATCATGCTCCCTAACAGAAGTCCTTAGTGAATGGGCTATATACAGTACCATCTCTCTGGACATAATCTCTTCTTCAAACTTCACCAAACCCAAAAGCTCTACACAGATGTCTGGTGACCATTCATGTAACTTATTCCTATCCCCATCTTCCTCAAGATGTCTGGACCATCACTGTAATAAGCCCCTGTACCTAGTGTAACCCCAATCCCTTTTCAGATTGCAAGCTCTTTTGAGCAGGGTCACCTTTATTTTTGCTTTAATTATTGTATTGTACTTTTTACATTGATTCTATGCTTATTGTATTTAATTACTGTACTGTTTTTTTTACATTGTTTCTCTGCTTTATTTTTTACAGTTTCTCTGCTTTAAGTATTGTACTTTTACATTGATTCTCTGCTTAGTGTATTGGATTTTTTTTACATTGATTCTCTTCTTTAATTACTTACTATATTGTATATTTTTTTATTGTTACTTATAGCCGCTCGTAAACAAACCACTGTATTGTAAAGCGCTGCAGAATATGTTGGCGCTATATAAATAAAGATTTATTATTATTGTTATTATTATTATTTTTATTAATATTATTAAAAATACAGTGTGGGATCCTTTCTATTTTTTAAACCAGTCAAGGTAAAGCAGACAGCTGAGGGTTGTTTTACAAGCACTAATTATCAAAAATAGGTGGGATCATACACTTTTTTTATTTAATCCTTATTGTTCAAAGTGGTGTACAGTTATCTTCCGCATGCAATAAAGCCTTTCAGCAAACTATATTATCATATGAACAATATTCAAACATAGAACTTGGACACAGAATTTTTATATAGACTATGTTCGAGTTCAAGCCCCTGGCACCTGGTGTTTGGTACGAACCCCGAACTTTAGAGTTCAGGTTCACTCATCCCAAATTTTAGACCATTAATTCCTACAATAAGAAATATTATCAACAAATGAAAACATTCAAGAGAGTTGACAATTCTCTCTGGAACAGACGTCCAAGCAAATTCATCCCAAGTTTAGACTGCCATAGAATCATAGAATGGAAAGTACCTCCTAAGTCATCTGGTCCAAGGCTCAAAGCAGAATTCACAAAATCATCCTGGAAAGATGTCTGTTCAGCCTCTGTTTGAAGACTTCCATTGAAGGGGAACTCACCACCTCTCATGGCAGCTTATTCCACTCTGTGCACTTCTTCGAGAAATTGCAAAAAAACAACTTCAGACTATAAAGGCCTCAATATGTTAACCTCTTCCAAATATCTGATGTAAGTTTAAATTAAATCATGGTCAGAAAGGGGTTCCCCCAAAATGATGTAAAATTTACATAATGGCAATCATGCAGGCACGGGAGCTTTGCCTACATGATCACTGCTGGGAGCTTGATTTAACTTACAGCCGAAATCCGGTTGTCACAGCCAGGGATGTTCCACATGCCACCCCTAACTATTTAACCCTCTAACTGCTGCGATCGTTAGCAATCGCAGCATTTAGGAGGCTGGGAGAGGGAGTACCCTCACTCTCTCACCTGATTGGGACCCCTGCAATGTAATCATGGTGACCTAATCATTGTCATGGTAACCCATCATGATGACTTCCAGGTCAAATAGCTATGGCAAGCTTGTTAGACCATGTCAGGAGCATGGTCTGAGAAGCTTCAGTCAGTTCAGATCTGCCAGGTGTAATGCATTGCAATACACTAAACCAGCGATCAGACAAATAAAGAAAGAAGAAAAAATAAAAATAAACAAAAGTGTAAAAAATTTTTTAAATAATCAGAAAATAAAGGACAAAAAAATGAAAAAATATACCAATGAATATGTATATCTATGTAAAAACAAAGATAAATTAAAAAAAAGTACACATATTTGGTATCACCGTATCTGGAACACCCCAATCTATAACCTTGTTGCACTAGTTAACATAGCAAAAACAATATCTTTTCATCATACAGTTGACAAAAAAGTGGAAAAAACAGGATAAAAAAATCATATGTAAATGAAAATAGTATAACTGAAAACATCATCTTATCTCGCAAAAACAAACTGTATTCAGTATCGCTGTATTCATGATGAACCAAAGAATAAAGCGGTCATTAATTTTATTACATAAATAACAGATTTAAAAAGAAATCCTGAATTTCTGTTTCTTCTTGATTCTGTTTCGTAAAAAGCTCAATAGAAAACAATCAAAATTATTATGTGGCATAAAATGGTACCAATAAAAACTCCAATTCATCCAAGAAAGAGCAAACCTAAAAAATCTATGCAAACCTGTACTGACCTGAGGAATAAAGCCGACCTATCGCTTATACAGCAAGGTGAATGGCGTCAAAAATAAAGAAAGACAATTCTTCAACTGTTGTTGATTTGTTCATCCTGCTTTCCAATAATTGCAGTAAAACACGTCTCATATTTATCTTGTGCTCTACATGTAACGCATCCATTGGAGTTTGTATGTAAATCTCTGAAAAACATGATTCAGACAAAATTCCAAATGGAAAATGGACTGTAACAAAGCAGGTGGAGTTACTTTGGACTCCCATTTGGCCGGTAGTCTGAAGATGTCCAATTTTTCATGTATCTTTTTAAACATGCACAAAATTATGTTCAACAACAGTTTTGTGCACTTTTTAAAAGAAGGACATTACTGAACAGAGGCCAAATGAAGTCCAGAGTGCCTCTGCTGGCTCATTATAGTGAATGGAGCCATCGGGGGTGTCACCGGAATCACAGGTTTCAGAGATGTAGATGTAAGTGCTCAGCATAGAGCACAAGATAAATGTGAACTGATCCAAAATGTTCTTTACAAAAAGTTGCTATGAATAGCATGCAACTCAAACCACAATAAACAAGACCCCACTCAGGTTTTCATCTGTTAATGGAAATATTGAGGGATTCCACATTACTGGTAGCACAAAGGCTCTGTAAAAGCACTATGGCTCCCTCCAAAAAAAAATCCAGCAAAATTAAATTTACGCTCCAAAATTCAAATGCCCCCTCCCTTCTGACCCTCACAGTGTGCCTAAACCAAAGTTATTGTCCACATGTTTTGCATTATTGTAGTGAGGAAGCCGACTTATTTTATGGGATGTATGTCTCCAGAAGCATTAGCTGAGCACAATTGTATGCACACTACAATGTACTGGGCACTAAAAGAGCTTATTTTCAATTTTTTATTCTGCAACATACACTGCATTTGACTCCATGGATGTTTCCAGAAAGAAAATAGTACCTACACACGTAAATGATTTCCCAGGCATGTAATTTCCAAAATGTGTTCATTTAAAGAGGTTTCTGCTTTTCTGGCACTTAGGAGCTCTGCAAATGCAGTCCACAAACTATTCTAGGAAAATCTGTGCTCCAAAAGTCAAAGGGTGCAGTTTTCAAAATGGAGTCACTTGTGGGGGATTTCTGCTGTTGTAGCACCTCACGGGCTTTGCCAATGTAACATGGCACCAACAAAGCGTTCTGGCAAGATCTGAAGTCCAATAGTCCTTTTACAGTATACCTCAATAGTACAGTAGTTCCTGATTATATGGTGGGTACTGGTGCAAACAGGAGAAATTATCCAACAAACTTTGTGATTCATTTTTCTTTTTCCCATATAAAAATTAAAACAACTTAGAGCTAAAACAACATTTTAATAAAAAAAAAACATGTACCGTAATTATTCTTTCTTCACCACCCAATGGTATTAAATTCACAGATATACCTGTGGTGTCAATATGCTCACTGCACCCCAAGATGAATTCATGAATGGGTTTAGTTTGTAAAATTGTCTGTACAGCAGAAAAGATGACTTCTTGTGAAGGCCAGCTCGTAGCAGTCATAATTTCCCCCAATTGGTATTATACAGTAGTAATGTCCATGCAATCGGCACATCAACGCTGGCCTCTGATAGACCCCTTTAAACATTGTTAGATTGTCCTGCATGTTCAGCTCATGATCATACTACCAACCAGCGGCGTAACTACAGAGCCGCGGGTCCCAGTGCAAGTTGCAGGGGGGGTGCTGCTGGAGCTGGCCGGGTGAGGAGCGGGGGGGTGAGCGGGGGGTGCTAGTGGTGTTGGGCGGGTGAGGAGAGGGGGAGGGAAGGGTGCTAGCGGTGCCGGCTGGCGCGAATACCTGCTCTGTGGCTTGTAGAGGCAACAAGGGATGGGCACTGTTGCGCGGCTGCAGGAAGTGACTTCTGTCACTTCCAGTCCGCCCTCCGCTCCTCTTCCAGCGCTATCGCGGTCGCGACGGGCGGCTGGAAGCCCGGTCTCAGCCGCGACCGCTGCGACCGCGATAGTTACGCCACTGCTGCCAACATATAATGCTTTGATTATATTTGGTCAGAAACATTTGGTTTTATTGTCCAGTGTACACCTTCCATGTCGCATTGTAGAAGGTATTACATTCATGCTAGATCAACTAGATTTGAAATATGTATCTATTATATAATTGCGAATGGGTTTTTTGCCCCTTCTGAGTCCACTCGCACTGCGAGTCGGCGTGGTCATGTGGATACGCCTGAAGCATTGGCCGCGCAGCGGCCATTGCGAGCAGTTCTAAGGCGACTCGCTATGCCCGCGCAGCGGGCATGGCGAGTCGCCTTAGCAGCGCGAAGCATTGGCCGCGAAGCAGCCATTGCGAGTCAGAGACTCGCTCTTCTAGAATCCCGATGCATGTGCATCGGGCACCCAGCTAGTCTAATAATATTTATGCAGACTGAAAATTAGATCACCTTGTAAACTGTACAGGTTTAAATTGGAAATTACAATCTAACATAGTATAACATTCATCTCTTCTATAGATAACTGTGGTTCCATACCATCTGTAACAAATGCACAACTAGACTTGTCTCAATCAACATTTCCAATAGGACAAGAACTGCATTACAGATTTCAGTGTGATGACCCTGACAACAACAGAACCCATGGAGTACTGAGATGCCAGAGCTCCAGTGGAAGCGTTAATTGGGTCAAGTTATCTGATCAATGTATCAACAGTGAGTATGCAGTACAAAATGATATCAATGAAGGGGTGTCCAACAAATAATTGTTAATTAATTATGTAAAACATAACAATTATTAAATGGTAATATTTTTTTTTTAAAAAGCATCTTTTTCTGTTGTTTCTTTTCCTGGCAACGAGTGGCATTATATTTAATCATTTTTATGCAATTAAGATGAAATGCATTGACACAAACATGGAGGCGTGGCCAAGCAGCATGTGAGGAGGACGTGCATACACAGAGCTCCTGCACTACTGGTCTAAATTCAGCCGCTGTTTCCCACAGCACGGCCGTTAACTTACCGGTATAGTACCATAAGGTCTGTGGGCACAATCTGAAGCCGGTGGTACAGCTCTTACCCCGCTGGGATGCCGAAAAAAGCCATCAGAAAGACGGCAGGGGAGATGGCCCTCTGCTCCCAAAATGGTGCTGCAGCCTCAGCACAGGCTGTGGAGGAGGCGGTCTCCAACAGTGCAGCCAGAAACAAGGAGATGGTGGCCAGGCTGAGGCAGTTTGCAAGAGTGGAGGAGATAGAAAGAGGATCCCAGCCATCCCCAGGAGACAACACTGATGCTGGAGGAGAAGGTACAGGGTCCGGGATGAGTGAGGAGGGGGAGGAGGACATTAATGACACTGGAGGGCAGGAGACCCAGGAGCCCCTAGCCAGCTGGGGAGAGCTGGTGGAGCTAAACAGAAAGCAGTTAACATCACTGCAGCTACATGTCCCTGCTGAGCCCACTATAAAAGACGTTCTAATGGCAGTTATGCAATGTGGGTCTGCTATCTCTAATGTACTCACTCAGTTGGGATTTCTCCAAGAATCTATGCAGACAGTCAAGCATGACTTACATACAGTAAAAGACAGAACTGGGCAGCTGGAACGCAGGGTCGATATTGTAGAGGCTAAAGTCACTAAATCCCTGCAATATCATAAGGAGACCGGGAAGGATGTGGATGCCCTATGGACTAAGACGGACGACCTGCAGAACAGGCTTAGACGCAACAACGTGCGTATAGTGGGTGTACCGGAGAGATGTGAGGGCAGAGACCCTACAGCCTTTGTGGAGGATTGGATTAAAGGTGTAGTTGGCTCAGACACCCTGACTCACCTATATGCGGTGGAACGTGCTCACAGGGTCCCTGCTCGCCCCCGTCCTCCTGGCCACCTACCACGACCTATATTGGCCAAACTCCTTAACTATAAGGACAGAAACATTATCCTCAGGTTTTCCAGAGAACATCATGATGTGACCATTGAGGGATCCAGAGTCTCCTTTTACCCGGATTTTTCGCCGAAAGTGCAGAAAATGAGAGCAAAATTTACTGATGTCAAAAAGAGGCTACGAGTGCTTGGTGTCAAGTACTCCATGATATTCCCAGCCAAATTGCGGGTGGAGGCCGAGAATAAGACTCATTTCTTTCTGGAGGCAGAGGCCACTGCGGAGTGGCTGGATATCAATGAACAGCATTTGGGGAAGGGGGGAGCGGATCGTGGTTGATGGTACGGGCTCGCAAATGTATGGTTTTCAGTACATGTCTTGATGCTTACTTTGTGCTGTGGGGTGGTACCCTGACAAGTGGGGGCATAGCGGCGAGGAGTGAGACGCCCGGTGCCTATTTGGCTCTTCATTTAGGGGTCAACGTTTGCCCTTGCGGGAATTACATGGCACGACTAGTGTTGGGGTGTTTTGTTCAGGGGATGGGAGAGGGGGGGAGGGAAGTTAGGTCCTTTGCTACTATTGCACGTGTTAACCTGTACATGCCCAGGAGCCATCAACGAGGATTGATACCTCTTTTACTCTATAGATATGGGAGACATCACAGTCCTTAGCTGGAATGTTAGGGGGCTGAAATCTCCAGTCAAGAGGCAGGCAATTTTTTTCTTTTATTTCAGAACACAAGCCAACAGTGGTCTGCTTACAGGAAACGCACCTTACCAGTGAGAAGCTCGATATTTTAGACAAGAGATGGATACAGGCAGGATACCACTCTACACATTCACAGTTTTCTAGAGGGGTTAGCATCCTGGTCAGACGAGATGCCCAGTTTGAGTGTAGACGGGTGGTGGAAGACGATGAAGGCCGGTTTGTTGTTCTACATTGTACGTTATATGCTGTTTCTCTGGTGCTTGTATCTATCTACATCCCCCCGCCATATAGCAGCAATTCTCTGTATCGTATAATGAATATTCTGAGGGGTTTTCAAGGGGTCCCGTGTTTATGGGTGGGTGACTTTAACAACATAATTGACACTCATTGGGATAGGGGAAATCACGCACCAATAAAGTCAGGGGGTAACTGTACGCCTTTTGGGACACTTATACGCGAGTTGGCACTAACTGACTTATGGAGGTGCTACAACCCTGAGGTATACCAATACTCGTGTTTCTCTTCTACGTTCTCCTCCCTCTCCCATATAGATTTAGCCTTGGGGAATGATCCTATGTTGGGAAGGGTTGTGTATGCTAAATATTTACAAAGAACGGTATCGGACCACTCTCCTATACTTGTTAAGATTAGGGGGGGGTGCATGCAACCAGGGAAAGGCCCCTATGGCGATTGAACCCATTCTGGATGCAGCTAGTGGACAGGGCAGGTAATTTTGCCTCTGAACTGCAGGAATTCCTTTCTTTTAATATAAACACGACATCAAGCCTGGTAGTCTGGGAGTCTTTGAAGGCGTACTTGCGGGGCATGTATATCCGTGAAATCTCTAAGATCAGGTCTAGCACTAGAACTAACTCGGAACTTCTGCTGCGGGACTTGAAGGCTGCAGAAGAGGCCTTGTCGGTGCGGTTCACCCCCTCTACACAACAGAGACTTAAGGAGGCTCAGACCCGTGTGAATAAACTGACTCTGGAAACGGCGGCACAGAAACGTATGTTTCAGTCGATCCAGTATTACGAGAGTGCGGAGAGTGTGGGACATCTGCTTTCGGTCATCACGTCAGCACAGAGGGGGTTGTCATTCATAGCGGGACTTCGAAGGGAAGACGGGTTATTAGTTACGGACACTCCTGATATTCTTAATACGCTGGAACTATTCTACACTGACCTATATTCCTCTCATGCAGGGGGGATCTGCAAACGAGCTTGCTGGCTTTATAGGGGCTGCTGGCCTTCCACAACTCACGGACGCGGACAGGGCTTTGCTGGATGAACCTTTGGGTCTGAAGGAGTTGGAGGGGGCTTTAGGCACTATGACGAATAGCAAAACTCCAGGGGTGGACGGCTTACCGGTGGAAGTTTATAAGGCGTATAAAACAGTCCTACTCCCAGTATTGCTAGACACGTTTAATGACAGTCTCACGCGAGGGACCCTGCCTCCATTTATGCGGGAGGCAATTATTACTGTTTTGCCTAAGAAAGATAAAGATCCTGCTTCTCCAGCTTCCTATAGGCCTATTTCCCTCCTGACAGCAGACATCAAGCTTCTGGCGAAGGTGTTGGCTATACACCTTTCAAAGGTGGTGGAGTTGTTGGTGCACCCGGATCAGACTGGTTTTATGCCCCGTAAGTCAACGGCTATGAATATTCGTAGATTGTTTTTAAATGTGCAGGTTGAGGCGGATAATGTGGGACGGCGGGTAGTCCTGTCTTTGGATGCCGCCAAGGCATTTGACAGCGTGGAGTGGCCGTACCTTTTTGCGGTACTGGAAGGCATGGGCTTTGGACCTGGCTTTATTGGCTGGATCAGGCTCTTGTACTCTCAGCCACAGGCATGGATATGGGCCAATGGTTCACTGTCTGGGTACTTTCCTCTTCAGAGAGGTACGAGGCAGGGCTGCCCGCTGTCCCCGCTGCTTTTTGCCCTGGCTATTGAGCCCTTGGCTTCGAGGATAAGACGTGCTCCGGATATTGAGGGATTTCGATATGGCGAGCTGGAGGAGAAGGTGGCCCTCTATGCGGATGACCTTCTGTTGTTTTTAGCTGACCCTGATACTTCACTTCGCAATACCATGTCGCTCCTTACACAGTTTGGGGCCGTTTCGGGGTTGACCATAAATTGGGAAAAGTCAGTGGTTTTGCCGATAGATCCCACAGTCCTTGACATAACCCACGTGCCAGTCGTAAACAGCTTCAAATACCTGGGCATTAATATATCGGGCGACATTTCTGACTATGAGCGTTTAAACCTTACACCTCTAATGTCTACGATTAAGCAGAAGATTAAGGCTTGGGCCAAGCTACACCTCTCGGTGGTGGGGGGGGGTGAACCTGCTGAAGATGGTGATCATGCCTCAGCTTTTGTACGTCCTTCATAACTCCCCAATTTGGCTTCCGCAGAATAGATTTTTTTAAATTAACACCTTATTCAGGGAGCTTATTTGGGGGATAAAGAGAGCACGGATAAAATTGGAACACCTGCAGAGGGGTAAGGAGGAGGGGGGGCTGGCCTTGCCCAACCCTTGGCTGTATTTTCTGTCCTCACAGTGTCAGCATTTGACCGGGGGCGCGGAGCACTCAGTTGCGGGGCAGGGGGGAGGAAAGGGTATCCTTCAGTTTCTGGGGGGGCGAGGACCGCTGCTGGCGAAATTAGAAGCAGGAACCCTTCGACCCTGGGCCCACAGGCTCCCCACGGTGCTACTCATGATTAAAATATGGGAAAAATTGAAAAGGCTGAGAGGCATCACTGGTTTTACACGGTATACCCCCATTTGGAACAACCCTCATCTGCCGCACCTGCAGGCGCTGAGGGGATTCGCGCAGTGGCGACATGTGGGCATTTGGTGGCTCTCTCAGCTGGTGGAACGGGGAGTCTTTAAAACATTTGAAACCTTGCAGAGTGAATTTTCGCTCCCACACTCCTCGTTCTACCGGTATTTGCAGGTGCGACATGCCTACATGGCGCAGGCTCAAACGCATTGTATGGACATACACCATGATACTGCTATCACCATGATTGGCGCGCAAACCTCCACTAAAGGCATTATTTCCTTTGTGTACGGATACCTCTTGGCTGTGACGACCATCCACCGTGAGGCCGAGCTGCTGGTAGGCAGCACCCCGAGAAACCCCGAGACCCTTAACCCCTATACAGGGATCTGGAATTATAGCGGAGCCCAGGGGGTAGCTGCCTAGATGAGCAACAGAGCCGGGGAGGTCGCCAGGGGAAAATCAAGACCCGAAAAAACGAAGTCAGAAGTCCGAGTCAAAACCGAGAGGGCAGCAAAGGTACAAAATCGTCAGGCAGTAGCAGAGTCAAAAATCCAGGCAAATGTCAAGGGCAAAAACCAAGAGGGCAGCTGAGGTACAAAATCAATAGGCAGAGGCAGAGTCAGAAATCCAGGCAAGGTCAGACACGAAACTAAACACACTATCACTGGGGAACCAAAACTATATCTGGCGGCCTGCAAGCCAGGCTCCAATGTACTTGAAGGGCATGGCTACCTCCCATAGGCTGGAGCTCACAACCTGATGACCTCATCCGGACCGCCCCTAGATCCAGGCCAGATGGAGATGCACGACTGGCTCCACCCACGCCACCTCTGACAGAAGAACGCAGGCTGCGCCTAACGGACACCTCTGCAGGGCCCTTTCCTCTGCGACCAACACCACCCAGAGGGGAAACACAGCGGCGCTCAGCGACAGAGGCAGACGTCGCGGGAGCAGTTCCATATGAGGACAAGGCCCTCCTATCACCGGCGCCACCAGCCGAAGGAATCCGGCTCCTCCCAGCGGCCGAGGCAGGAACACCAGCCACCGAGTCCAATGGTGATGTGACATTGGCAATGGCTCTGTTAAAACACCCGATACGGGCACTGGACAAATGGGAACAGCAAACAGAGGGTATAACAGCTGAACGTTGGGAGTCGATCATGAGTATGATACCCCGGCTGTCGCTCAATGAGCCCAGACGCCTCTCAACTGTATATCCTTTATAGGGTATACAGGACGCCTAAGTGGCTTCATGATTTAGGCCTGAGACGGACTCATGTTGCCCCAAATGTTCACATGAGGACGCGGACATTCTCCACATGTTTTGGACGTGCCCGCGCCTCCAGATTTTTTGGATTATGGTACTCCACTTGATCCGGGGGGCAACGGAGCTGGACATCCCCAGAGACCCGATTGTCTGTGTCCTTGGCTGTACAGAGGATGTAGGGGGAGATGACTATTTGCATATAGCAGTGGCTAGGATGTTGTTTGCTGCCAGAAAATTAATAGCGGCTCATTGGATATCCGATACGGTACCCTCTCGCAAAGAGTATATCTGTAGCATGAATCTGACCGTGAGTAGGGAAAAAGCTATATACCTCAAACGGGACAGATCGAGGGTATTTGATAAAATATGGAAGGGCTGGATGGACCTTCAGGGGCTGCCGACTGTTAATTAATTGCTTTTGGACTGAGTTATTTCTTTAAGTTGGGAGATGTGTTATGCAGATTTTTGGAACATCTTGGGTACATGTTATATCCATATGTGCACTACTATCTTTGTTGAGGAATACTGACCCACTGGACCGGGAGGGGGGAAGGGAGGGATGGTGGTGGTGGGAGGGGAGGGGGATTTAATGCAATGCACTTCTTTCTGTATTATTGTTGAAAAGTTTTAATAAAAACTATCTGATTAAAAAAAAGATGAAATGCATTCTGATATGGTGATTCTTATTGGCTGGCTTAAAACCTACAGACAAAATGTTGCGGGCAACATTTATAATTAAAAAATGAATTTTATTAAATCAATTAAAAACAAGTAAAAGTCATACAACAATGGCAGCATAGATACACTCTGAGAAATAGAATGATGGTAATAATTTATCTTAGGTAGGATACAGAAAATGTATAGAAGTGCAATCTCACTTAGCTAAGGTACAAAAAATGTACACAAAGTAAAGTGATATAGAATACAATTGTTTGCCTGAGATTGTACTTCTGTACAATTTTTGTGTTCTACCTAAGTGATATTATTACCATCATTCTATTTCTCACCAGTTCAGAGTGTATCTGTGCTGCTATTGTTGTATGCCTTTTTACTTGTTTTTAATTTACTTAATAAAATATATTTTTTAATGATAAAAGTTGCCCAGAACCTTTTTCTTCTGTAGGTTTTTCTTTCATTATTTATGTCTATAGGCTTGTACGTTTTGCTCTCCGGTACATATTTAGGTTTATTAGCTGGCTTGTAAAAAAGCAGGAATCAATCTGCACCTTGTACAAAAGAGAATTCAGGACAAGAGGAACAGAGTTGTATATTTTTCTCCTCTCACATTTTGCACCTTTTTTAGGGTAAAATGTTACATGATCCTTTCAATAAACTTTAAAGTAATGCACATTAATTCAATGGCCCCTGTGAATCCTATGTCTCAACCTGCGCAAAATAAGATTTGAGTGTATGCACTTATGTTGCTAGCACGAACAACCAATGCACTCACCCCTCCTGCCGTCCTGTGGCTTCTGTGGCGTCCACTTCTCCTGGGACTTGCCACACAGGTCCCACAGGAGTCTAGGTACAACCAGCCTCTTTAGGGGTCAGTTTTTGCATTCTGTGTGTCCCCCAGCTAATAGCTGGAGGACACTGATACTTAAGGCACACTCCCCTTAAAGGAGGTGCCTGATTAACATAGTCTATTAGTTAGAGACTTACTTGCTAGTGATCAAGTTCCAATTATGAGTGTGAGATTTTATTATTGGTACCATTTTGGGCCACATAATGTTTTTTGATCGCTTTCTATTCTGCTTTTTGTGGGGCTGAATCAAGTAGAAACAGAAATTCAGGAATTATTGTTTCTTTTTTTATGCTGTTCACCCTGTTGTAGAAGTGATAAGACAGCTTTATTCTTCAGGTCACTATGATTACAGCGATACCACATTTATATATTTTTTTTATGTTTTGCTGCTTTTACAACATAAAAACAATTTGATTGAAAAAAGAATTGTTATTACATTGCTGTATCCTGCGAGCTCTAGCTTTTTTATTTCTCCATTAAGGTAGCTGTGTGTTTTCGTTTTTTTTTTTTTTTGCAGGACAAGATGGCGTTTTCAGCTATAGCATTTTGATTTACATGCGACTTTTTATATTTTTTATTTTATTTTTACTTTTTAACTTAGTCCCTATGTGGGACATTACCCTTTACTAGTCTGATTGTTTTTAATCCATTGCAATGCACGACCATATACCAATCCTGACAGTTGGCCTCTCACACCATGCATCTCACATGGCATGCAGGGTTTTCCATAGCTGCGTGAGTCAGGAGTTGTCATGATGATAACCCCTGGTTATCATGGCAGCGATTGGGTTACCATCATCACACCACTAGAGTTCCGATTGCTTGGTGGAGGAGTGCCCTCCTCTCCCAGCCACCCGAAGACTGAAATCACTATTGATCGCAACATTTATGGGATTAAACTTCCTGGAGCTTTTGGTTGGGATGGAGTAGGTGGTGTTAACGGTTGTTTGCAGCCTTATGTGGTGCTGCAGGATTGCTCAGTTGGGTAAACATTTTAAAGGGTGGCCTGGGGCCACCAACCCAGTTGCAGGTTAGGAGCGGTATTGGCAAAGAATTTGGTTTACTACAACTATTTCGATTGGGGAGTCATGTTGTGTTGGAAGTTTTAAAGAAAGAATGTGGTCGGTAATGGAGTGCTCTGGCACAAAAGGCCAGAGGGAATGGCTTCAATGAAACAGTGAAGCCATTCTTCATGGTCTTTTCTGCCCGAGTACTCCATTACTGACCACATTCTTTCTTTAAAATATCGCTAATAACCTTCGGCGCATGTGGCTGGAGCTGCTGGATACTTGAGACGCTGCAATCCCATGGTGAAGGACTTGTTGTGACGTATACCGGTGAAGTAGGCCGAGGAGCGGACCCAGAGCGGCGTCTTCACAACAGTGAGAGTAACCGAGGTTGGCTGGGGTGCACAACCGCGGAAGGTGAGCAGCAAATCCCCCCACCTTATCAGTTACTGTCCCAACTAGACCACTAGGTATTACTCATTGTGCGCTTTTCAGCATTTTCTTGTCTTTCCACATGTGTTGGAAGGTCTGTATTGACTAATGAGAGATCACACTCCTTAGTGTGACAATTTGTCGTGGGGGGGGTCCACGCAATGACATGTTTTCAGGTAAATTATTCACCTTGACCTCTCAGTTGTGTTTGTTTTTTCATTTTGTGGGGTTGTCGCGTGGGGAAATTAAGGTTTATGTGGTCATAATATCCGTCACAAAGGTTTTTTTTTTTATCATAAATGGTGTTTATTAAATTTTCAAACTGAACATCAAAATGTACATAAAGGGGATAAACAGCCCCATGTATATCATAAATCCCGTTCATCAGAAGACAAGTACAGGGCGAGAACATGATGGGGGAAAGGGGGGGGGAGGGAGGGGGGAAGAGGGGGGAATAAAATACCGAAGAATAAACAGAGACATCCGGGAATAACCATATATAAGAGGGGGAGAAGAACAGGTAAAAGTAAAGAGGGAGAAGAAAAGAAAAATGTAGTAAAGAGGACGAAGAGCTGCCATTCAACTGCACACATCATGTCCCTGTCTAGGCTGTATTCCCACGTGCACCACCCCGAGACCCTCCTATCTCTCCAGGAAGGGGGGAGGCCAAGGGATGAGAGGCCCAGCATTCCCATGCATCTCCCACGTATCTCCTGTGTCCAATGTCCATTGCCAGAAAGTATTCGTAAGTGAATATAAGATTCATCCGGGACGTTAAGTCGTTCAGTGCAGGGGGGTTAAGGGATTTCCATTTTGCCGCTATGGCCTGTCTAGCTGCAATCAGTACAAAAGTGGCGACATATCGTGAGACTGGGGGCAAGTCCTCCAAGCCGATGTGCAGAAGTGCCATTTGCGGGGTGAGGGGGACTGAAACCTGCATAACAGATTTCATCAACCCCTCCACCAACGTCCAAAACTGCGAGACACGCGGGCACGTCCACCAGATGTGCACCAACGTACCTCTGTGACCGCAAAGCCTCCAACACAAGGGCGAGGATCCACTTCCGAATGCCGCCACCCGTACAGGCGGTAAATACCACCGCAAATGCAATTTCTTAAGCTGCTCGATGTGGTTGATACATCTTGTCGCTTGAGTCACCACTCGAACCGCTCCAACCCAATCATCCTCTGTAGCTGTGAAAGCCAGGTCTCCTTCCTATTTTGTCCTATATGCAAAACCCATTCTCGATTCCTCCTCTAGAAAGCCTGCATAGATCGCAGCTAGTCCCTGGAGGTTGTTTGCGAGGCTGTCATCAAGGAGCGCAGCGGGGAAGGGCGGGGAGGACTCCACGCGATCCTATGACGAGAGCCCGCCACAAAGTGGGAGACTTGACAGAGCTGAAAACACGTGTGCCGGAGGGACGGGTATTTGGATACAAAGTCTCCACTGGAGAGAATACGTCCATCCCTCACTAAGTCAGCGAGAGTCCTCAGTCCTTGAGCCCTCCAGTCCGACAACCTCAGATATGGGATGAGTAACCTTAGGGCTTCAATGGTAATTTCCGAGGCCGGAAACCTCGACCAATCCTCCGGCACACGTCTCCAGATCCGCACCAGAGCCTCTACCGCCACTGGACAGCCAGGAAATGTCACTGGTCCCATCGATTCGGCAGTCAGAAGATTCCTGAGAGAACCTCCCGGGACCTGCGACTCCTCCACCTCCAACCAACCCGGAGGCTCCCCTTCTCTCCCCCACACACGGGCCACCTCCAGAATTGAAGCCCGATAGTACGAGATCATGTCAGGCACTCCCATTCCCCCCTCCGTCAATTTACTATACATTATCCGTCTGTGCACCCGGGGTCTCCCTGAAGCCCAAACGAACCGATTCACTCCCCTCTGTATCTGTGTCAGTAAGCGTAAAGAGAATACCAAGGGTATGCATCTGAACATGTACAACAATTTGGGTAACCACACCATCCTAAACGCCTGAATCCTTGCTATCCAAGAAAGTGGTTTTAGCAGTCTGGGGTCCGACGCTCCTCCCAGCGCCTCCAAAAAGGAAGACACGTTCCGTTTCACTACCGTAGCGCATGAGCATAGAGTAATCCCTAGGTAGGGGATACCCTCCGGCGCCCAGCGGAAAGGAAGGGAGCTCGATAACGACTCAACTACATCCCGAGAGACATTGATAGGGAACACTAAAGACTTTGAGGCATTCAATGTATAGTAAGATACATCTGCGAATGCGTCCAGCAGGGACAAGGCCCTCGGCAGAGACACCCCCGGGTCAGAGCAGGTGATGATCACATCGTCGGCATACAAACCAACAACGTGATTCTTCCCACTGACCATGATCCCCCTCAAGACAGAGTCAGCGTGAAGGGACACTGCCAATGGTTCGATCACCAGAGCATAAATGAGGGGGGACAGGGGGCATCCCTGGCGAGTCCCGCTCGTGATCGTGAAGGGTTCCGAGAGATATCCCGAGGCGAACACTCTGGCGGAGGGGTTTGAATACAGACTCATGATCGAGGAAAGGATCGGGCCCTCCAGCCCAAACCTCCTCAGGACCTCGGTCAAGTACCCCCAGTGTACCCTATCAAACGCCTTTTCGGCGTCTAATGACAGGAATACACTGGGGGCACCCCTCCTCTCCGCCAGTTCAATTAGGTCTAGTATCCGCCTCGTACCATCCCTCGCCTGGCGATGGGCCATAAAGCCTACCTGATCCGGCCGAACCACCAGGGGACCACCTCCACCAGACGCATCGCCAGAAGCTTCGCAAAAATCTTTACGTCCGTATTCAACAATGAGATCGGATGATAGCTTTCCGGCTTCTCGGGTTCTTTTCCTGGCTTGGGAATAGTTACAATGGTTGCTTCTAGAGCGAGCGTCGGGATATTGCCCCATCTCTCCAGGCTGTAAACAGGCGGAGGAGATACGGTGATAGGATGGCGCTAAACATCTTGTAATAGTCGTTAATAAACCCGTCAGGTCCCGGGGCTTTACCTGGCTTCAGGGATGAGATCACTCGGGCAACCTCCTGCAGAGTAAAAGGGCGATTAAGGGTCTCCAGAGACTCAGATGGGATCTCCGGTAGTCCCAGCCCATCTAAGTACTCAGCAATTGACTCCGCAGAGGGTTGGGGAGTTGTGGGATCCCCCGACAGGTTATATAATTTGGCATAGTACGTGGCGAACGCTTCAACTATCTGTCTTGGGTCTCTGACAAGTTGATTTTTGGAGTCTCTCATGGCATTTATGGTAGACTTTGCTGTCCGTTTCTGTATGCGTTTCGCCAGGAGACGGCCCGCTCTGTCGCCCATCGTATAATACGTCGTTTTTAGTTTGCGCAGGCCCGTCTCATGTTGTTTCAGTAGGAGAGAGCGTAATTGTGTGCGTAGGTTCGTAATTTGCGTCAACAGGGTCGGGGACGGGTTGGACTTATTGTTTTTTTCCAGCTGTTGTATTTGATCAACCCATGACTTGCGTTGCGCATCCCTGGCCCTCCTCCGTCTCGCTGCTTTTTGAAGCAGGAGACCTCTCATGACCGCTTTATGGGATTCCCATACCGTCGAGTCAGAGACCTCGTTGTTATCATTAATTTTGAAGAAAGACGTAAGATCTTCCTCAATAGACTTCACCATTTCTTGATCCAGAAGCAGGTCCGGACCCAGACGCCACCTCCTCGTTGTCGTCCCCCCGCCTCCCAGGGCCACCTCCAACGACACCGGCGCATGGTCTGACCAAGTAATTACCCCCACTTCAGCAGACCTGCACACCCCCATGGAACTATCTCCCACCAGGAAAAAATCAATCCTGGAGTAGGTCCCATGGGGGCCAGAGTGGAACGTATAATCCCTTTCCGCTGCGTGGAGGTAGCGCCAGATGTCGTGGAGGTGGAACTCCCGGGCCAGCGGGAGGAGGTCTCCACGTGTTCGAGCCACCGGAGCCGAGGAGTCCAAGCGCGCCTCCATTACGGTGTTAAAGTCACCTGCATATTATGAGGTGTCCGACCGCTGCATCCCGGATCTTAGTAAAGGTGGACCGAAGGAACCTCCCCTGAGCTTGATTTGGGGCATATACTGTCGCTAAGGTGTAGGAGACGCCAGAGATATCACACAGCAAGATTACATATCTGCCCGCCGGATCTACTATGACTGCCTTCTGCTCAAACTGTAGGGACGCACTAACCATCAGGCAAACCCCTGCCTTTTTTGCGATATGATTAGAAAAGTAGATATGGGGAACCTTGCGTTGGACAGTCGTCTGTTATCCGTTTCCAGCAGGTGTGTTTCCTGAACACATACTATGTCTGCTCGTGACCGAGTCACCTCCCTCCACAGGAACGACCTTTTTGCCGGGGAATTTAAACCTTTAGCATTAATGGACACAATTTTGAAACTCATGATGAGTCCGTGAGAGACGATGGTGTGGACAGCCCAATTACGGCCACGACCAACTGGTTAAATGGCAGTTAAGATAAGAGTTATCACCCAAACGAGTCAAAGTAGAAAGCAGAAAGGGGGTGTAAAGAAATGAGTTGAGAGAAAAAATGGGGAGAAGGACAAGATTACTAGGGAGTCAGACAATGGAGAGTACAAGAGGATACAAGGAAAGAGTGGGGATATACAGATACAGAAGGATAAATGAAAAAATAAGGAAGGGTACAAAAAAGAGAATACCCAAAATTAAGATCAAACAATTAGAACCAGAATAGCAAGGGTAAGGGAGGGAGACAGACAAAGGGAAAAGGAATAACAGTATATCAGGTAGACAATTTACAATTCCTCAACAACATATATGTAAACATTAAATGCTCACAAGCGTGAGCTAAGGGGGGAGAACACCCGCATGGGAGAGTGGTATCCTTCCCAATATTTCCCTAACATCCACACTCAGATGAGGATCAGGGAAAGCGGGTTACTACAGAACCAACCAGGCGCCACCCAAAGGGTACACTTGATAGACTTTACAAATAGGCCCAACAATCGGCAAAGGACAAGCCTCCCCCGATACCTCATCAGGTATTACTGTCCCGTCAGGTACGTTTTACATGTCGACCTCGCAACTCATGGGGGGTATGGGATCTCGGTGAAGCCGCGTCCTCCGCTCCCCTCAGGCGCCAGTCCATTAGTGCTTTTCTCAGTTTAGTCGGAGAGGAAAACGAGTGACGAGAACCCTTGTAGCGAAAGGTAACATACACCGGGGTCCCCCAGGCATACTGTAGATTATTGTCCCTTAGAATTGCGCAGTACGGCGCAAATTCGCGGCGCCGTGCCAGCGTCCCTGGCGATAGGTCTGGGAATAATGACCATGAGTCTTACGGGCGTTCCGTGATGGGATTCCGGCGCAGGGTATGTAGGAGAACATCACGCATCTTTGACATCTCCAGGTGAATCATGACATCTCTGGGAATGTCTTTATTTATCTTAGGTGAGCGCGGTAAACGATAGATCTTTGCTACCTTAAGGTCTGCTATGGCTGCGTCTGGTATAATAGTACGGAAGAAAGGTAAAACTGTTGCCTCAGAGATCTCCTCGTCCTCCTTCTCTGCTATTCCTCGGATCTTTAAGTTCCCCTGGCGGAGTTTGTCTTCCTTAGCCCACACAGATGTTTTTAAGTCTCTCATATCCACTCCCATGTCGTGGAAGTCGTCTGCCATAGCGTTATGCGCCTCAGCATATTCAGCCATCTTGTTTTCTAGATGACTTGTGCGCTCACCTATGGCTGTAATGTCTGCCCGCAGCTCCTGGATCACATCCCGCATATCCTCCTTCATGGCGCGGCGTAGGCTGTCAAGAAGCCCTTGTATGGAGGCATATGTAATCGGGGGTTCATTGCCAGCATGTTCTCCTGGTTCCCGCTCAGCCTGCTCGCGGGGGGAGCGAGGGGCCAGAGCAGAGCGGGAAGCTGCAGCCGTCATCGGCGCCATCTTGGAAGGCGAGGGGACAGGGCGCTCAGGGGTAAAATAGTCCGTTACCCTCTGCGAGGCCGTACGGGACCGAGACCCGGTCCTGGGCATGCCGGGAGGCAAAGGAAGCCACGGTCTCTGAAATAAAGTCGATCCGGGCGGAATTGCGCCGCTAAGCACCGCAGGGAAGCTCACCTTCGCCGGAGCTCACTGATCAAGCATCCTGCATTGCCTGTGCCAGGACACGCCCCCCCCCCACAAAGGTTTATTACAGTGTGGCTATGGATTATTTTGGCTTTTAGTCCTCCGGGTGTTGGAATTTGGTGCTTTGAGTAGACAGAGTCGGAGAAGAGGGTTACAAGTGGATGTGTTGTTGGTTACCACAAAGTTGAGTTTAGTAAGTAATGAGGGATTACTCGGTGCTGTTTCAGTAAGATTGGTGAGGAGGTTGAATGTGTGTCACTGGTGTGTTTTTTCTTACATAGGTTAGATTGTTTTGTTTTTTCCTTGGTTGCAAATAAGAGTCGTACCAAATTGTGTAGGGTATATTGATGGCGTTCTCAATAGTCTCAGGTATGACGGTGTAAAATGCTAGGAATGTGGGGGTTATTTTCTGGGTTTGCCGCTTACAGCCACTGGTATTTTAAAAGGCATGTTTGTCAGATGTGGCAAAGAATTGTGCTTTTCTTATTGCAGCTGTGAGGGAGTCATTTCTATGGGACCGAGAGATGAACCCATGCATGTGTGCAGTGTTGGAGAATATGTGTAGTGTTTCATTTGGCTTTATTATATATCTACATCTGACTGCATTTTGGGTGCTTGTGAAGGTCACCATTATGTTAATGGTACATGAAGAAGCAGTATGCATACTAATGACCTGTTAATAATGTTTGATATGGGTGTGTGACTATTTTGGTTTCTCGAAAGAAGGGGGGGGGGACAAGAGGCGCAATAGTGCCCTTATCACTCGACACTAAATCAAAGCAGGTGAGTAAGAAATGGTCACTCACCTATTCCAGTTGTGCCACCCACAACTGGTTAGTAGACCTGATAGGATGAGTATCCTGATGGCTGCTGCTGGACTTCCACCGGTCTCCACACGGGTAGACGAAATCTGAAGCTTTGGGAAAGGAAGGTGTACCACAGTCCGCGCTGCCAAAATCTTCCGCTTGTAAATAATGCAAGTAGCCGATGTCCAAATCAAACCTCTCTTTTATTTCTCCAACGCGTTTCAACGCCCTCCTGGCGTCTTCCTCAGGGGATGCTTACATCCTCTGGAAAACTGGTGAGCTGACACTTGTCTGGATGGCAGGTAGCAGGGACAGGACAGATTCCTGAAATGAGGTGAGTCAAAACCCATGGAATAATATGGGGCGGTTGCTGGAATTTTTGTATGATAGTGGAGTGGACAGCCAATGAAGGTGCTGGTTTGCAGGGGGAAGGAAAGACATTGGTGCAGGTCTTCCTGGTAAACGTTTAGAAATATTACATTCTTTTGGGGTATGTTGTCGAGGTCACTTTTCTATGGTGCATTATAATTTGGTAGGATAGTGTGGCGTGGTTGTCAGGAAGTATTTGAAAATGAAAGGTAATGGCAATGGAGTGAGGCTCCCAGGTAAATGTTTGGAGATGTTGAAGTGGTTGGGGAAGTTGTTGTTACTTTCCCGTGAGGTGTTTAAAATATGGTGGGTGAGTGGGGCATGGTTGCCAGAAAGCATTTGCTGGGGGAAGTAACGACTTTGGAAGTGTGTGGTTCACTTTCCCGTGTGGTATTATGATCTGGTAGGAGAGTGTGGTGCAGTTGCCAGGAAATACAGTGGTCAGTGAATATACAACCTTAAGGGTTTAAGTCAGAGGTGGGGAACTCCAGTCCTCGAGGGCCACAAACAGTGCAGGTTTTCAGGATTTCCTTAGTATTTACACACGTGATAATTTAATCACCTGCACTAGTAATGATTCCAACACCCTGTGCAATTCTAAGGAAATCCTGAAAACCTGCACTGTTTGCGGCCCTTCAGGAATGGAGTTCCCCACCACTGGTTTAAGTGAATAGGGCTGGGATACATCTGTCTAGCCAGGAATGGCTAGATAGTTGTGTGTCATGAAGAATTTGAGAAGAATGGAAAAAATGCTTCATGTTTTATGGTCCAGTTTAAGGCTGTTGGCCAGGATTTGTTGTTATTGGGTTTTCGTGTACGTTCACATGCTACGTATTTGCTGCCAAAAGGACCATATGAACAAGTTTTGATGGTGTGGCATGTCCTGGCAGAGCAATGTGTCACGTGGCCAGACCTGTGGCCAAGTATAGGTCTGATTCAGAGGCTGGCTAATTGGTCATGTGCTTCGGTGAAAAGCCACTATTGGAGAATAGTGGCTTCTGGCACAGCAATGTAATTTGCGGGTGTAGGTCCCACTAAGGTTAGGGGTATTAATTATGGGATATCTTTGGGGTGGTGCGGTGTGGTCAGGGAAACTTAAAAGGTTGTGGGATTTGCCTCTGGGCCAGATCAATTAACTGTTTTAGCCTGTTTATAGTTACACTGTTTAGATTGTGATGTGCTTGCCATTGTGATGGGCACCCTAAAGTTTGTATAAATATTTAATAAAATCCTGTCAAGAAATTCCGGGGAGCCCATATGACGGACAGGCATTATGACAAGACAGAGGACGGGGGGGGGGGGGGAGGATGGGTAATGGATTAATAATATAGTACTGGGGTCAGATGCAGCCCACCCATCTGCCCAACTTTGTTAATATATGTACTGGTAGTCAGGAATGTGTGTGTGTATATATATATATATATATATATATATATATACTAGATGGTGGCCCGATTCTAATGCATTGGGTATTCTAGAAGAAGTATGTACCGTATATACTCGCGTATAAGCCGAGTTTTTCAGCCCAAAAATTGGGCTGAAAAGTCCCCCCCTCGGCTTATACGCGAGTCAATACGGTCCCCCTCAAAGTTTGGCGCCCCCACCTAACTTGCTGGGCCCCCCCGCATGCAGCGCTGCGCTCATACATTACCTGTCTAGCAGCTGTCACCCTCCGGTGGCGGATCGCGGCTCCCGGCTCCGCCTTCCATCTTCATCTCTGTCTTCCTGCTTGTCACGTGACCGGCCGGCGTCGCGATGACATCATTGCGATGAGCCCCGGCCACAAAGCAGGAAGACAGAGATGAAGATGGAAGCCGGAGCCGGGAGCCGCGATCCGCCACCGGAGGGTGACAGCTGCTAGACAGGTAATGTATGAGCGCAGCGCTGCATGCGGGGGGGCCCAGCAAGTTAGGTGGGGGCGCCAAACTATGAGGGGGGCCCTGCTGGGGCCCTATATACTACCACTGGGGCTGTATATACTACTGGGGCTGCTGGATACTACCACTGGGGCTGCTATATACTACCACTGGGGCTGTATGTATACTACCACTGGGGCTGTATATACTACTGGGGCTGCTGGATACTACCACTGGGGCTGTATATACTACTGGGGCTGCTATATACTACCACTGGGGCTGCTATATACTACCACTGGGGCTGTCTATACCACTGGGGCTGTATGTATACTACCACTGGGGCTGTATATACTACTGCGGCTGCTGGATACTACCACTGGGGCTGTATATACTACTGGGGCTGCTGGGGATGCTATATACTACCACTGGGGCTGCTATATACTACCACTGGGGCTGTCTATACCACTTGGGCTGTATGTATACTACCACTGGGGCTGTATATACTACTGGGGCTGCTGGATACTACCACTGGGGCTGTATATACTACTGGGGCTGCTATATACTACCACTGGGGCTGCTATATACTACCACTGGGGCTGTATGTATACTACCACTGGGGCTGTATATACTACTGGGGCTGCTGGATACTACCACTGGGGCTGTATATACTACTGGGTCTGCTGGATACTACCACTGGGGCTGTATATACTACTGGGGCTGTATATACCTCTGGGGCTGCTGTATACTGATGTGGGGGCTGTATACTACCTCTGGGGCTGCTGGATACTACCACTGGGGCTGTATATACCTCTGGGGCTGTATATACTACTGGGGCTGTATATACCTCTGGGGCTGCTGTATACTGATGTGGGGGCTGTATATACCACTGGGGCTGCTGTATACTACCACTGGGGCTGTATATACCTCTGGGGCTGTATATACTACTGGGGCTGCGTGTATACTACCACTGGGGCTGTATATACCACTGGGGCTGTATATACCACTGGGGCTGCTGCTGTAACACTGCTGGGGCCTGTATATACCACTGGGGGGGCCTGTATACCACACTGCTGGGGGCTGTATACCTGTGCTGGGGTCCACCCTCGGCTTATACACGAGTCAATAGATTTTCCCAAGTTTTGGGGGCAAAAGTAGGGGGGTCGGCTTATACACGGGTCGGCTTATACACGAGTATATACGGTAGTTTATTTATGAAGATTTAAGAATAATGCAATACCGGCCGGCCACGACCAATCAGCGAAGCGAGGTTCAAATCCAATTTACGGCTGGACTATGCCTGTCGCTGATTGGTCGCGCCAGCCGGCCGCGACCAATCAGCAACGCGGAATTTCCGTTACAGACAAACAGACAGAATTAAACAATTATATAGTAGATATATATTTGTAGACTGTGAGCCCTCGCAGGCAGGGCCATCTGTCCCCCTGGAACAGTTAGTGACTTGTATTGCTCATGATTTTTGTATGTGTCTTATGGTCATGCCCCTGGTGAATAATGGCACTATAACATAATACAGTAGTTATAGTGGCATATATATATATATATATATACATATATATACTGTATATACAGTGGGTACGGAAAATATTCAGACCCCTTTTAATTTTTCACTCATTGCTTCATTGCAGCCAATTTGGTAAATTCAAAAAAGTTCATTTTTCTCTCCTTAATGTACACTCTGCGCCCCATCTTAACTGACAAAAAACAAGAAATGTAGAAATTTTTGGAAATATATTAAAAAAGAAAAACTGTAATATCATATGGTCATAAGTATTCAGGCCCTTTGCCCAGATACTCATTTTTAATGCTGTCCATTTCCTTGTGATCCTCCTTGACATGGTTCTACTCCTTCATTGAAATCCAGCTGTGTTTAATTCAACTGATAGGTCTTGATTTGGAAAGGCATACACCTGTCTATATAAGACCTCACAGCTCATAGTGCATGTCAGACCAAATGAGAATCATGAGGTCGAAGGAACTACCCAAGAAGCTCAGAGACAGAATTGTGGCAAGGCATAGATCTAGCCAAGGTTACAAAAGAATTTTTGCAGTACTCAAGGTTCCTAAGAGTGCAGTGACCTCCATAATCCTTAAATGGAAAAAGTTTGGGACCACCAGAAGTCTTCCTAAACCTGGCTGTCCAGCCAAACTGAGCAATCGTGGGAGAAGAGCCATGGTGAGAGAAGTTAGGAATAACCCAAGATCACTTTGGCTGAGCTCCAGAGATGCAGTAGGGAGATGGAAGAAAGTTCCACAAAGTCAACTATCACTGCAGCCCTCCACCAGTCTGGCCTTTACGGCAGAGTGGCCTGATGGAAGCCTTTCGTCAGTGCAAGACATGAAAAGTCGCATAGAGTTTGTAAAAAAACACATGAAAGACTCCTACACTATGAAAAATAAGATTCTCTGGTCTTATGAGACGAAGATAGAACTTTTTGGTGCTAATTCTAAGCAGTATGTGTCTAGAAAACCAGGCACTTCTCATCATCTGCCCAATACAATCTCAACAGTAAAACATAGCGGTGGCAGCATCATGCTATAGGGGTGTTTTTCAGCTGCAGGGACAGGAAGACTGGTTGAAATTGAAGGAAACATGAATGTGGCCAAGTACAGAGATATCCTGGATGAAAACCTCCAGAGTTCTCAGGACCTCAGACTTGACCGAATGTTCACCTTCCAACAAGACAATGGTCCTAAGCACACAGCTAAAATAACAAAGGTGTTGCTTCAGAACAACTCTGTGACCATGCTTGACTGGCCCAGCCAGAGCCCTGACCTAAACCCAATTGAGCATCTCTGGAGAGACCTGAAAATGGCAGTCCACCAATGTTCACCATCCAACCTGTCGGACCTGGAGAAGATTTGCAAGGAAGAATGACAGAGGATCCCCAAATCCAGGTGTGAAAAACTTGTTGAATCATTCCCAAGAAGAAGACGCATGGCTGTACTAGCTCAAAAGCGTGCTTCTACTCAATACCGAGCAAAGGGTCTGAATACTTATGACCATGGGATATTTCAGTTTTTCTTTTTTACTAAATTTGCAAAAAAACTCTATATTTCTGTTCTTTCTCAGTCAAGATGGAGTGCAGAGTGTACACTAATGAGAATAATGAACTTTGTTGAATTTACCAAATGGCTGTAATGAAACAAAGTAAAAAATGTAACGGAGCCTGAATACTTTCTGTACCCACTGTGTGTGTGTATATATATATGTATTTATATGTATGTGTATTAATATATATGAATACATAACTTGTGTCACAGCAGCAGGGGATATGTCTGGTTTAGGTTTAGAGGCTGGATAATTGATCATGTCCTTTGGTGAAAAGCTACTATTGGGGAGTAGTGGCTTTAGGTACAGTAATGTAATTAGTCGGCTTACGTAGGTCCCTCTAGGGTTAAGGGTATTAAATATGTGATGTTAATACCACTCTCTCGCACAGGTGCGGTGCAGCCAAGTAAATTTGTAAGGTTGTAGGATTTGCCTCTGGACCAGATCTATTAACTGTTTATAGTCTGTTTATATTTACACTGTTTAGATTGTGGTGGGGTCACCATTGTTATGGGCACCCCAACGTTTTGTGTAAATATTTAATAAAAGACTGCTGTTGCCATTTTACCCAAGTCAAGGCAGTCATGTGTTTATTTGCCCACAACAAAGGGACAGATATTATGCTGGCCACAAAACTGAGAGCACCCCAAAAATCCCGTTTCATGACGCAATACACATTAGAATTCACATTAACGCATGACATAATTCACATTACATAAAATTTACGTGATTGGTAATATCCACTTCATTACATTAGTGATATCCACCTCATTACATAGGGGTTAATTGTTCTCTGCAATTAATTTTTCCATAGAAAATGATGGGTCATTTCCAAAGAACATTGAGCCAAATGGAAAAAGTAACACATCACATCCAGGAGAAGAAACAAAATGTACAGGTAATTATAAAGTTTATAAAAAGAATAGTGTTTGTGAAAATAGTTTATTATATATAAATTCCATATATACTAAACAAATATCAAATACAAAAAACTAATAAACATATAATGTTAACATAGAGTACTGTTTAATATAGAACAGTGTTCAATAACTCCAGTTCCCAAGAGCCGCCAACAGGTCATGTTTTCAAGATTTTCTTAGTATTGCACAGGTGATAATATCATCACTTGCACAGGTGATGTTTCCAACACTGTGCATTGCTAAAGAAATCCTGAAAATATGACCTGTTGGTGGCTCTTAGGAACAGAGGTTGGGAAACACCAATATAGAGAATACCCAAAGAAGATTTGTTAATGTCAGTATTTCATTCATGCAAGGATGAGGGAGAGAAGAAGAGACAATTTTTGTTTCCCTTCTTTGCATATAGATGACATGAAGACTAATGGATGTTGTGTCTCATATCAATAATCTACCTAATCAGAATGCTACCATAACTTATTATTATAAATTATCTAATCAATGCACTGCAAAGCAAAATTGAGTGGAATTTACCGGAGACTTTCCTAGTCTATGCTATTTAGCACAATGTTATCGAGGTATGCCAAGGCATACCGATGATGGGGCCAGAGGATGATATCCATTAACCACTGGAATTTGGTGGAAACACCATGTAAGCCAAAAGGTTACACCTTCCATTGAAACAGCCTTTCGGGTATGGCAATGGCCGTTTTCTCCTTGGCAGCCTTCGTTAAGGGGAACTGCCAGGTACCTATTTTAAGGCCCATGGTTGAATAGTACCGGACTTGACCCAACCGCTTGATCCATAGTACAACTTGCAATTAAATCAATTCATACATTTATGTATATAAAATCGGGGATAACTTTGAAATGTTTTTTGGATCAAACATGGCCACTTATGAGATTGAGTTTGCAAATCAAATAAATCTACAGCACACAAATGTCACCTTTGTTGCATCAGTGTTCTCTCTTTATCTGCTTTTTACTAATGCAAGGAGAAACCTGGGAAACATCTATCATTATTTTACTCTCATACAAAAATGTATCACTATGGTAAAAACAGGTAAATACAGCTGTAGATTATATCCAGCATACTGCTGAGAAATTGTCTTTTTTTGTATACAATTAAAAAACATGTCTTGTGAATTTGCCCTATGAGATCAGGTATTATTTAAAATGCTGTATAATGGCTCATTAAAGTAAAACTGTCAGGTCAAAAATCCATGTGTAACTGCTATCATTTTCTAATTCCTCGCTCTAAATTCTCTGTATTTATGTATTTCTTTTATTTATATTTCGCGCCTATCTTCTGTAAACTTTAAATAAAGAGATTAATTCCATCTGTCAATCACAGTGAATGATCCACTTAGTTCTCTGCTGTCCACTCCCCATAAGATGAATATTCATGTCACATATTCACATCACATGACTGCACAGGACATCAGTTATGGGGGGGACTGTTTTCTCCTCTCTGCTCTCTGTGTTTGCAGCATAACAAGAGGTCAAATACAACACAGAAACTGTCACAACAGGGATACTGTTGTGAATTCTGCTTGCTCTTGTTTTGCACGCTTGGTCAGGTGAATTGGATTATTGCAATTCTGACTGGGGTATTTAGGTTTGCAGAATTTCCTCAGTCCTTGCCAGTTGTCAATTGTCCTGGAGGTGTTTCACCTCTGCCTGGTCTCTTCCTGCCCTGCTGCAAAACTTCCAAGCTAAGTAAATGGTTTTGTTTTCTTGTGGCATACATGCTGTGTGATTGTTTTGAAATTGTCTAATTTTGCTCAGTGTGCATGTCTGTCTTAACCTGCTCTCTGTTAGGAAGTTTTCTTCCTAGGATTTATGTACTATTCATTTGTTATTGGCTTGTTCAGCTTTTGATTGTGTCAGCATATATTTAGCATTGTTGGATTCACAGGAGTTACGCAGATTTAGAGGGCGCCGAGTCTTGAGTAGACTCAGGGGTATTTTTGTATTATCTGCTGTGGATATTTTTGAAAAAATTTTGATACTGACTGCAATAGTATTCTGTCCTGTCTTTGTCTATCTAACTAGAAGTGGCCTCATTTGCTAGATTCTGTTTTCTGCCTGAGTGTGTCTTTTCCTCTGTTACTCACAGTCAATATTTGTAGGGGGCTTTCTGTCCTTTTGGGGCTCTGCTCTGAGGCAAGTTAGAATTCCTGTTTCCTGTTTCCATCTTTAGGGGTAGCTAGTTCTCCGGCTGTGTTGAGGTGCCTAAGGTATGGTTAGTCACATCTACTTCTAGTTGCGGCGTTAGATCAGGAACTGCGGTCAGTATAGGTACCACTTACTCCTGTGAAAAATATTCATGCAGCTCCAAGGTCACCAGATCATAACAGGATACTTTCTTAGAGAAACAAATGGAGTCTAGATAAGGCAGATCTGTAATAGCTCTCTCCCTCCGTGTCCTCATCAGAACAGACCTCCTGTAAGTGAAACCCGACACTGCACTGTTAGCAAAGGGAGGAGGGAAGAGTGAGCTGCTGAGAGGGAGGAGAGAGCTGCTGAGATGGAGTGCATAATTACATGACAGTTTATACAGCAGCCGGACTACTCCTGTTTGCTTATAATGGAGAGGACTAATCCAGGAGCTCCCTGCAGGGCCTAACAATGCTGATAACATGTAAACTATAAAGGGTAGAATAATGATTTTACATGTTTTTAAAAGGTCTACTCAGGCCCTATTCAAGGGTAATATTAGTATCATACTGAACAATAACCTGACAGAGTCCCTTTAAGATGTCTGTGTGTATCGATCCGATGACAATGCATGAACTGGCCGCAGGTATCCCAATCCTAACTCAGTGGCCTCATAGACATATACAAGCTTGCCAAGTTCAGGTCTGGAGATCCACGGTCCGTCCATGCATTGTGGTCAGTGTTTAAACTGATGTACACTGATGTCTGAATGAGCCATAAGTATAATTTTGAAAGTCCGTTGTTAGATTTTGCTAAACTCTTCTTCTCCCCTGCAGGAGGTGGATTTTTTTCTTGTGTCAGTTTTGCTGTTGGTGTGATTTCTGTTATCTTGGTGATATGGACAATCTTCAGAATAGCACAATGGTCAGTACTATAGTGCAATAAGTTAGTATTAAAGCAAGGAACATGTTTCTTATAATCTTTTATTAATGTGTATTGTATTGCACACCTCAGCTGCTGCAAAACATACCTCATCCGCTGTAGAAGCTCCTAAATCACACTTCAGCCACTGCAGAGAATTCCTCATTTTTGCAGATCAAATCCTCATAATACTTAATTCAGCTCTTGTAGAACTTCATCATGCACAACCTGGCTGCTGTAGAACCTCATAATGCACACCTCAGCCACTGTAGAACCTCATATCAGGTACCTCAGCTGCTACAGAACATTATGGGAACATTAGTTGCTGTAAAACCTCATACTACACACCTCAGATGTTGAAAAACATACCTCAGCTGCTACAGAACTTCATATTTCACACTGCAGCTACTGGTCGAAGTCTTTTCAAATTGATTCCTTTAAACACCGTTTTGTATGCTCAAACATGCAGGATTCAGCAGAGCCAGAGTCTCTATTGGACTCTGGCCCTGCTGCATTCTGCGGTGTTTAATGGAATCAATTTGAAAAGACCTTGAAAGACTTTGAAAGAGTTCTTTCAACAGAACCAGTTACTTGATCTGAGGAAACTCCTACAGAGACGTCACTGCACCAATCCCAGAATAGCACCATAGACAACCATCCTCTGAAGTTCTGCTAAAGAAATCCCACCAACTTGTGGCACTAGGTGAATACCACCGCCATGGGAATCGAAAGAGCAGCAAGAATCTGTAATTCACCAAACAATAAAAAATACAAAAAAAAGAGTGGACTCTTATGCAATATACGTAGTATAGATATAAACACTCAATGTGATTTTATTGGTTTTATACTTTCTCCTAGGCAGCTGTGAAATTAACCCTAAAAACCTGTAAAATATAATCATAATCATATTATGTAAGTAAAATCTCCAGCACTATTCAAGTGCACATTAGATTGAACTCTAATCCAGGCTAAAGTCTATTTAGTTTTATTTTAATATGACAATTGTCAACATGAATTTGTTTTAAATTTGTTTTTAATTTGTTTGCAATAAACATCCCACAGAAGGGTCAACCGTATACCTCTTGGTGCTCACATTTTTTTTACTAAGCCATAACCAAAGAGTTAGACAGAAAAGAGACAAGAGAGCGCTCCCTGTGAAAGACTTTCCAGAAACAAAAAACTAGAGGGGGCCGCTAGGCCGCTCATCTTGGGGGGTTTTGCGCCCCTGCATAACCCCGGATAACGCTAACCAAAGAGTTAGCGCTAAGCCTTCCACCCATTATCCTAATATACATTACCTCATAGGGTGAATACACGCGGTATTACCTAGGCTTGTAGCTGCAACTTGGTGATAGAGAGTAGCTAGCTACGGTGTTCACTTTAAATAATTTGAAGTAATCAAGTGGCCAGCAATGAGTCCAGATCTGAATCACATTGAATCACTGTGAAGAGATCTTAAAATCGCTGTTGGGAGAAGGCATGATTCAAATATGTGGGACTTGGAGCAATTTACAAAAGAAGAGTGGTCTAAAATTCCAGTTGAGAGGTGTAAGAAGCTTGTTGATGATTATATGAAGCAAATTATTACATTTATTTATTGCAAAAGTTGTGTGCAACCAAATATTAAGTTGAGGGTGAAAACACTTTTGTCCAGCCCATTTTTGCAGTTTTGTGTGAGATTATATCCAATTTTCCTTTTTTAATGTGTTTTTTTTGTGTTGTTCAAATACACACTAAGAAAATGAACGTATATGACAAAACATGTGCAACTGCAATAATTGTCTGAGAGAAATACTGCATTTTCTGGAACAATGTCAAGACTTAAAGCACTGTCAGCCATTACTGTAATGCTCAGCAATGTTAGTGCCATTCAAAATGTGTAGGTTGCTTGTGCTATAGGCACTAATGTATCCCATTAGAGATTCAGGATTATGACATTTGTGCTGATAACAAGCTGAATGGTCCCTCACCTCTTTAGTCTGCAAGATATGGCATCCATGGTTTCTATAAAGAATTTCATCACAGTTTGATTCATCTAGCCACAGAACAATTTTCAGTTTGCCTCAGTCTATTTTAAAAACACTTAGGGACACAGAAGACAGACGTGTTTCTGGATTGTGTTGATACAGTATATGGCTTTTCTATGCATGATAGAGCTTTAACTTTGTATTTGTTAATTGCACAACTAACTGTTCGCAGTGATTTCTCGAAGTATTCCTGAGTCCTTGCAGTGATTTGCACAGCTCAATCATGCCTGCTTTAATGCTGCCTGAAGGCCGGTGGACCATAAGTACCAGTATTGACCATGAGCATTGTTCATTGTTCACATGGATTTATCCAGATTTATTTTGATGTTTTATACTGTAGATGGCGAGACATTGAAAATCTTTGCAATATTATGTTTAAAAAATCCACAATTTTTAGTTGCAGTTGATCACAGATTGTTGAACCTCTCACCATCTTCTCTTCTGAGAAATTCTGCCTCTCCAACATGCTTATTATACAGTCATATGACAGTCAAAAAGTGACCCTCCAGCTGTTTTTCATGACTTCCACTATCCCTTTTCCAGCTTTTTGTCTACCCTGTCCCAACTTTTTTGAGATGTGTTTCTGCCATCAATTTGTAGATTACCGTAGTTACTTTATTCAAATGGATTGTTAAAATGACTAACTTCCAACTTCTGATATGTGATCCATGTTCTGTTATAAACAAAATATGAATGTAAAAGTTTTCCAAATCATCATTGCACAACACCCCAATTTTGTTGAAACTGAGGTTGTATATAGGGATGGGCGAGTATACTCGCTACTATTCGGCACTCGCCGAATAGTAGCGGTATTCGTGTACTCGCTACTCGCCGAGTAAATTGGGATTACTCGGGAGTAGCAAGTACCGAATACTTTTGCAGTGTATCAGTAGATACACTGCAAAAGTCCTGTAAAAGAGAGAAAAAGTGGTTAAAAAATAAAAAAATCGGATACTCACTTTAACCGACGGCTGTACCGGGTCCGGCCGATGCACGTCTATTCATGGAAAAGGACCTTTCACTCTCTCAGCCAATCAGATGGCTGGGAGAGATCTGGCCAATCAGATGCCGCCACGTCACAATCACGTGATCGCTAGCAGCCACCTGATTGGCCAGATGGAAAGGTCCTCTCAGGTACACTGAGGACCTTTCCATCTGGCCAATCAGGTGGCCGCTAGCGATTACGTGATTGTGACGTGGTGGCATCTGATTGGCCAGATCTCTCCCAGCCATCTGATTGGCTGAGTGAAAGGTCCTTTTCCATGAATAGACGTACATCGGCCGGACCCGGTACAGCCGTCGGTTAAGGTGAGTATCCGATTTTTTTTTTTTAACCACTTTTTCTCTCTTTTACAGGACGTTTGCAGTGTATCTACTGATACACTTCAAAAGTATTCGGAATCGCTATACTCGCAATGAGTAGCGAGTACCGCTACCTACTCGTTGCGGGTATAGCGATTCCGAATAGTAAGGTATTTGCCCATCCCTAGTTCTATAATGTCCCTCATTGTGGCCCTATATAATATAATGTCCCCCTCTTTTACCCCCATACAGTATAATGTCCCCCATTGTGGCCCCAATCTACTTATATAATCGTCAGTCTTGGGATTCGGGCACTGTAGCCGAATCCCAAGATGCTTTGCGGTACTGCGAGCGATGACGCGCAGCATCATCGCGAGCCGCAGCCGCACTACTGTAAAAAAAAAAATTTCCTCACCTCTCCCCGAGCCCCCGCCGTTCCCGCCGTCTTCCTCCAGCCTCCCGGTGGCTCCCGCAGGCTCCCAGTGCCTGCAGAGCTCTTCTACACCAGTACAGGACCTGCGGTGATGTCAGAGTCACGTGACACCAGCTTACTCCATGGTAACCGCGGGTCACGTGACTCTGACATCACCGCAGGTCCTGAACTGCAGTAGAAGAGCTCTGCAGGCACCGGGAGCCACCGGGAGCCTTGAGGAAGACGGCGGGAGACGCCGGGGGCTCGGGGTGAGGTGAGCATAAACTTTATTTACATTTTTTTAACCCCTGCCTTACTCTGTCTGTGTCATGTCTCTGCACACTCTGTGTCATGTCTCTGCACACTCTGTCTGTGTCATGTCTCTGCACACTCTGTCTGTGTCATGTCTCTGCACACTCTGTCTGAGTCATGTCTCTGCACACTCTGTCTGAGTCATGTCTCTGCACACTCTGTGTCATGTCTCTGCCCTCTCTGTCTGTGTCATGTCTCTGCACACTCTGTCTGTGTCATGTCTCTGCACACTCTGTCTGTGTCATGTCTCTGCACACTCTGTCTGTGTCATGTCTCTGCACACTCTGTCTGTGTCATGTCTCTGCACACTCTGTCTGTGTCATGTCTCTGCACACTCTGTCTGTGTCATGTCTCTGCACACTCTGTCTGTGTCATGTCTCTGCACACTCTGTCTGTGTCATGTCTCTGCACACTCTGTCTGTGTCATGTCTCACTCTGTCTGTCTCATGTCTCTGCACTCTCTGTCTGTGTCATGTCTCTGCACACTCTGTCTGTCTCATGTCTCTGCACACTCTGTCTGTCTCATGTCTCTGCACACTGTGTCATGTCTCTGCACACTCTGTCTGTCTCATGTCTCTGCATACTCTGTCCCTCTCATGTCTCTGCACACTCTGTCCGTGTCATGTCTCTGTATACTCTGTCCCTCTCATGTCTCTGCACACTCTGTCTGTGTCATGTCTCTGCACACTCTGTCTGTGTCATGTCTCTGCACACTCTGTCTGTGTCATGTCTCTGCACACTCTGTCTGTGTCATGTCTCTGCACACTCTGTCTGTGTCATGTCTCTGCACACTCTGTCTCATGTCTCTGCACACTCTGTCTGTCTCATGTCTCTGCACACTCTGTCTGTGTCACGTCTCTGCACACTCTGTGTCATGTCTCTGCACACTCTATCTGTGTCATGTCTCTGCACACTGTCTGTGTCATGTCTCTGCACACTCTGTCTGTCTCATGTCTCTGCACACTCTGTGTCATGTCTCTGCACTCTCTGTCTGTGTCATGTCTCTGCACACTCTGTCTGTGTCATGTCTCTGCACACTCTGTCTGAGTCATGTCTCTGCACGCTCTGCCTGTCTCATGTCTCTGCACACTCTGTCTGTGTCATGTCTCTGCACACTCTGTGTCATGTCTCTGCACACTCTGTCTGTGTCATGTCTCTGCACACTGTCTGTGTCATGTCTCTGTACACTCTGTCTGTCTCATGTCTCTGCACACTCTGTCTGTGTCATGTCTCTGCACACTCTGTCTGTGTCATGTCTCTGCACACTCTGTCTGTCTCATGTCTCTGCACACTCTGTCTGTGTCATGTCTCTGCACACTCTGTCTGTGTCATGTCTCTGCACACTCTGTCTGAGTCATGTCTCTGCACACTCTGTCTGAGTCATGTCTCTGCACACTCTGTCTGTGTCATGTCTCTGCACACTCTGTCTGTCTCATGTCTCTGCACACTCTGTCTGTCTCATGTCTCTGCACACTCTGTCTGTGTCATGTCTCTGCACACTCTGTCTGAGTCATGTCTCTGCACACTCTGTCTGAGTCATGTCTCTGCACACTCTGTCTGTCTCATGTCTCTGCACACTCTGTCTGTCTCATGTCTCTGCACACTCTTTCTGTCTCATGTCTCTGCACACTCTGTCTGTGTCATGTCTCTGCACACTCTGTCTGTGTCATGTCTCTGCACACTCTGTCTGTGTCATGTCTCTGCACACTCTGTCTGTGTCATGTCTCTGCACACTCTGTCTGTGTCATGTCTCTGCACACTCTGTGTCATGTCTCTGCACTCTCTGTCTGTGTCATGTCTCTGCACACTCTGTCTGTGTCATGTCTCTGCACACTTTGTCTGTCTCATGTCTCTGCACACTCTGTCTGTGTCATGTCTCTGCACACTCTGTCTGTGTCATGTCTCTGCACACTCTGTCTGAGTCATGTCTCTGCACACTCTGTCTGAGTCATGTCTCTGCACACTCTGTCTCATGTCTCTGCACACTCTGTCTGTGTCATGTCTCTGCACACTCTGTCTGAGTCATGTCTCTGCACACTCTGTCTGAGTCATGTCTCTGCACACTCTGTGTCATGTCTCTGCCCTCTCTGTCTGTGTCATGTCTCTGCACACTCTGTCTGTGTCATGTCTCTGCACACTCTGTCTGTGTCATGTCTCTGCACACTCTGTCTGAGTCATGTCTCTGCACACTCTGTGTCATGTCTCTGCCCTCTCTGTCTGTGTCATGTCTCTGCACACTTTGTCTGAGTCATGTCTCTGCACACTGTCTGTCTCATGTCTCTGCACACTCTGTCTGTGTCATGTCTCTGCACTCTCTGTCTGTGTCATGTCTCTGCACACTCTGTCTGTGTCATGTCTCTGCACACTCTGTCTGTGTCATGTCTCTGCACACTCTGTGTCATGTCTCTGCACACTCTGTGTCATGTCTCTGCACACTCTGTCTGTGTCATGTCTCTGCACACTCTGTCTGTGTCATGTCTCTGCACACTCGGTCTGTGTCATGTCTCTGCGCACTCTGTCTGTGTCATGTCTCTGCTCACTCTGTGTCATGTCTCTGCACACTCTGTCTGTGTAATGTCTCTGCACACTCTGTCTGTGTCATGTCTCTGCACACTCTGTGTCATGTCTCTGCACACTCTGTCTGTCTCATGTCTCTGCACACTCTGTCTGTGTCACGTCTCTGCACACTCTGTGTCATGTCTCTGCACACTCTATCTGTGTCATGTCTCTGCACACTGTCTGTGTCATGTCTCTGCACACTCTGTCTGTCTCATGTCTCTGCACACTCTGTGTCATGTCTCTGCACTCTCTGTCTGTGTCATGTCTCTGCACACTCTGTCTGTGTCATGTCTCTGCACACTCTGTCTGTGTCATGTCTCTGCACACTCTGTCTGTGTCATGTCTCTGCACACTCTGTCTGAGTCATGTCTCTGCACACTCTGTCTGTGTAATGTCTCTGCACACTCTGTCTGTATCATGTCTCTGCACACTCTGTCTGAGTCATGTCTCTGCACACTCTGTCTGTCTCATGTCTCTGCACGCTCTGCCTGTCTCATGTCTCTGCACACTCTGTCTGTGTCATGTCTCTGCACACTCTGTGTCATGTCTCTGCACACTCTGTGTCATGTCTCTGCACACTCTGTCTGTGTCATGTCTCTGCACACTCTGTCTGTGTCATGTTTCTGCACACTCTGTCTGTGTCATGTCTCTGCACACTCTGTGTCATGTCTCTGCACACTCTGTCTGTGTCATGTCTCTGCACACTCTGTCTGTGTCATGTCTCTGCACACTCTGTCTGTGTCATGTCTCTGCACACTCTGTCTGTGTAATGTCTCTGCACACTCTGTCTGTGTCATGTCTCTGCACACTCTGTGTCATGTCTCTGCACACTCTGTGTCATGTCTCTGCACACTCTGTGTCATGTCTCTGCACACTCTGTGTCATGTCTCTACACTCTGTGTCATGCCTCTACACTCTGTAATGTCTCTACACTCTCTGTAATGTCTCTATACCAGGGGTCTCGAACTCGGCTGAGTTGGTGGGCCGCACATAGACTAAGGGCCACGTCACACACACAGATAATTGTGCAGAGATTGTTCTCAGATCTCTGATTGCAGTGAAATCATGGACACATTGTTGCATTTGTACACGGCCACAAAATGGAACAATGTGTCCATGATTTCACTGCAACCAGAGATCTGCCAACAATCTCTGCACAATTATCTGTGTGTGTGACGTGGCCCTTAGGGTACCTTTACACGCGGCTACATTTCTAGGGTGGCTACAGGTAACTTACTGGTTGCAGTGAAATCATGGAGAGATTATTCCATTTGTACACTGCAACAAGATAGAACCTTGTCTCCATGATTTCACTGCAACCAGTAAGTTACCTGTAGCCACCCTAGAAATGTAGCCGCGTGTAAAGGTACCCTTAGTGATATTTTTAGTAATACCAGAATTTTTTGCTCGATGTAGTAAAGTACAAATCCTGATCCTTCTTCTAGTAATATCCCCCATCCTGTAGTAATGTCCTTTTCTACTGATGTCCCCCATCCTGATCCCTTTTTCTAGTGATGGCCCCATCCTGATCCCTTTTTCTAGTGATGGCCCCATCCTGATCCCTTTTTCTAGTGATGGCCCCATCCTGATCCCCTTTTCTAGTGATGTCCCCCATCCTGATCCCATTTTTTTGTGATGTCCCCCATCCTGATCCCCTTTTATAGTGATGTCTCCCATCCCGTTCCCCTTTAGTAGTGATGTCCCCCGTCCCGATTCCCTTTAGTAGTCGTGTCTCTCATCCCGGTTCCATTTTGTAGTGATGTCCCCATCCTGATCCCCTTTTCTAATAATGAACCCCATCCAGATCCCCTTTAGTAGTGATGTCCCCCATCCTGATCCCCTTTAGTAGTGATGTCCCCATCCAGATCCCCTTTAGTAGTGATGTCCCCATCCAGATCCCCTTTAGTAGTGATGTCCCCCATCCTGATCCCCTTTAGTAGTGATGTCCCCCATCCTGATCCCCTTTAGTAGTGATGTCCCTCATCCTGGACCCCTTTTGTCATGAGGTCCGCATCCTGGTCCCCTTTTTTACTGATGTCCCCCATCCTGATCTATTTTTAGTGATGCCTCCCGTCCTGTTTTATCTTCTTTTTACACATGCACATAGACACTCATTCACACTCACACACACCCCCACACACACACTCTCACACATCCACACATCCTCATACACACACTGAAACTCACACACACTTTCTTATACACACATCCCCACTCACATACACCCTCACACACTCACCCTCACATACACTCACACTTTTCTCACTTTAATGATGCATTGCTCCAGTGCAGGGGGCCACCACGGTCCCAGCTGTGCTGACTTCCTCCAGCCGCCGCTCAGACAAGCTCTGTTGCTCAGCAAGATCAATGCAATCTGCCTATTCCTCCATCAGCTGCAAGCCTCTCATTCGCTGGCAGCTTGCATTGATCTTGCTGAGTGTCAAAGCTTGTTAGTGCCGCGCACGGAAGTCATCACACAGCGGGGACTGCAGAGGCCCCCTGCACTTGGGTGATGCATCATTAAGTTGTCCAAGGTGCCGCGAGCCGCACAGTGAAGCCCCAGGGGCCGCATGCGGCCCTCGGGCGATGTGTTTGAGACCCCTGCTCTATACTGTGTGTCATCTCTGTATACTGTCTGTAATGTCTCTATACTCTGTCTAATGTCTCTATACTGTGTGTAATCTCTGTATACTGTCTGTAATGTGTCTATACTGTGTGTAATGTGTGTATACTGTCTGTAATGTGTGTATACTGTCTGTAATGTGTGTATACTGTGTGTATAATCTCTGTAATCTCTGCATACTGTCTGTCTATACAATGTCTCATGTATGTATATACTGTGTGCTTCTCTCCTCACCCCTCCACCACTGAGCCGCATCTCTCCTCACCCCTCCACCACAGAGCCGCATCTCTCCTCACCCCTCCACCACAGAGCCGCATCTCTCAACCCTACACCACTGAGCCGCATCTCTCCTCACCCCTCCACCACTGAGCCGCATCTCTCCTCACCCCTCCACCACTGAGCCGCATCTCTCTTCACCCCTCCACCACAGAGCTGCATCTCTCCTCACCCCTCCACCACTGAGCCGCATCTCTCCTCACCCCTCCACCACAGAGCCGCTTCTCTCCTCACCCCTCCACCTCACAGCCGCATCTCTCCTCACCCCTCCACCACAGAGCCGCATCTCTCCTCACCCCTCCACCACAGAGCCGCATCTCTCCTCACCCCTCCACCACAGAGCCGCATCTCTCCTCACCCCTCCACCACAGAGCCGCATCTCTCCTCACCCCTCCACCACAGCCGCATCTCTCCTCAGCCCTCCACCACAGCCGCTTCTCTCCTCACCCCTCCACCACAGAGCCGCATCTCTCCTCACCCCTCCACCACAGAGCCGCATCTCTCCTCACCCCTCCACCACAGACACCCATCTCTCCTCACCCCTCCACCACTCTGCCGCATCTCTCCTCACCCCTCCACCACAGAGCCGCTTCTCTCCTCACCCCTCCACCACAGAGCCGCATCTCTCCTCACCCCTCCACCACAGAGCCGCATCTCTCCTCACCCCTCCACCACACAGCCGCATCTCTCCTCACCCCTCCACCACAGACACCCATCCTCACCCCTCCACCACTCTGCCGCATCTCTCCTCACCCCTCCACCACAGAGCCGCTTCTCTCCTCACCCCTCCACCACAGAGCCGCATCTCTCCTCACCCCTCCATCACACAGCCGCATCTCTCCTCACCCCTCCACCACAGACACCCATCTCTCCTCACCCCTCCGCCGCATCTCTCCTCACCCCTCCACCACAGAGCCGCTTCTCTCCTCACCCCTCCACCACAGAGCCGCATCTCTCCTCACCCCTCCACCACACAGCCGCATCTCTCCTCACCCCTCCACCACACAGCTGCATCTCTCCTCACCCCTCCACCACAGACACCCATCCTCACCCCTCCACCACAGAGCCGCATCTCTCCTCACCCCTCCATCACACAGCCGCATCTCTCCTCACCCCTCCACCACAGAGCCGCATCTCTCCTCACCCCTCCACCACTCTGCCGCATCTCTCATCACCCCTCCACCACAGAGCCGCTTCTCTCCTCACCCCTCCACCACAGAGCCGCATCTCTCCTCACCCCTCCACCACACAGCCGCATCTCTCCTCACCCCTCCACCACACAGCCGCATCTCTCCTCACCCCTCCACCACAGACACCCATCCTCACCCCTCCACCACTCTGCCGCATCTCTCCTCACCCCTCCACCACAGAGCCGCTTCTCTCCTCACCCCTCCACCACAGAGCCGCATCTCTCCTCACCCCTCCATCACACAGCCGCATCTCTCCTCACCCCTCCACCACAGAGCCGCCTCTATACTCTACTACCCACAGAGCTGCCTCTATTCTCTGCTACCCACAGAGCCGCCTCGATACTCTACTAGCCACAGAGCCACCTCCAAACTCTGCTACCCACAGAGCCGCCTCGATGTTCTACTACCCACTGACCCGCCTCTATACTCTGATACCCACTGACCCACCTGTATACACACAATTCATTTCACCGTGCTCCCGATACAATTGCATCGGGCCTTTTTACTAGTACTGTATATTATCCTCTTTTTAGCCTCCAAACAATATGTCCATCTCTGGCCCTCGTATAGTATGATGTCCCCTATTATAGCCACAAAAAAGTATAATGTCATCCTCCTGTGGTGACTATAGAATATACTGTGGCCCTCATAAAGTATAATGTTCCTGATTATGGTCCACATATTGTATAATGTTCCTTATTGCGGCCCTCATACTGTATAATGTCTTCCATTGTGGCCCACATACTGTAATTGTATAATATCTCCTTTTGTGGTTATCATCTAGTGTAATATCCCTTTCTCTGGCCCCTATTCTGAAGAATGTCCCCAGTTTTGGTCCCTATACTATATAATGTCCCGTATTGTGGCTCCTATACTGTATAACGTTCCTCTCTCTTCTCCCCATTCTGTATAATGTGTTCTTCTTTGGCGCTGTTACCCTGGCAATTAAAAGAAAACAAAAAGAAACAAGATTCTAAGCACCTATACACATTCCCATGAAGAGCATCTCATTTTTCCTTCTCCAACAGTGATATCATGGCACCATCTTTGATATCACCTGCCATTGTTGGCCTCTGATAGGCCGGTGGTGCGTACAGGTATTGTGGAGTGGAGAGCAAAATGCTTTTTGCTTTGCAATAATTTTCATCTGGATGTGTGTACAAAGACGTATGGGGATTCCCCTGTATCGTTGTGGGCCAGTCTGAACCTGGTTACCACTAATAGATTGTTTTGTCTCTTAATATTTTTTTTTTTATTATTAACATTTATTTTTTTGTCTGCCATAATATTTTAATATACCTGTTACAACATACCTGTCTTCACTTCAGGGTCTGGTTCCTTTCACGCCTAATATGGCTGATTTTCTCTGCTGTACTTTGTTAGTTTTCGTACTTCAGGTACATAGTCACTCAAGGCCGATTCTGACACGCCTATACTCTAAGTATTGACAAACCATTTGGTCAATTTAGTAAACTGTTTGTATGAAGCTTCCCATTATCCAGTTTATTCTGCTGCATTATCCTCTAAAATGTGCATTTACTACACCTCAGACCTATTGGTTAATACATCGACTATTGTAAGCATTATCAACTAATATTTAAAAACTATTCACATTATAAAGTAATCATCTTGGAATTTTTGTAATCTGTATTTACTGTTTTATGCTGTTTAACCCATTATCTGCTGTGTATATTGTGAACTCTCATTTGGAGACTGTTCATACTATTCTGTAATCATCTCTGTAAACTCCAGTGGTCTCAACAAGCTTCATCTACATCCTGAGTCAAACATGCCGTTTAACCCTAAATCTGCTCTGCAGTGTTAATCTTCACTTCTCACTCTATGTCCTGCTCTGCATCCTTGTCATCCAGCATAGCCCGCCATCCTAGTCTTCACCGTGGTGTCACTGTCCTTGTTCCCTGTGTAGACTTTTAGTTTAGTGGACCCATCTCACCAGGAGAGACTAACAATTTCTATGATGTTTTTAACATTTTAGGAGGATGAAATCTACTGGGAAAGCAACATTTTCACAGAGAAATACTACATCAACCCAAAAAGAAGAGGAGGTGAATGAAGCCTGTGTTCCTCTAAACGAAAAGCAATAGAGACAATGAGCTGGCTGACTTCAGAGGACAATAAAAAATGGCGCTTCCACCTTATTATGTTTTCCCTATGCTACCGCTTTTTTAAATGGAATTGAGAGTTAAATCAGCACAATTTAATACAAGAAGAAAACAGTATGTGAAATAGTAACCAATACCTCCTACACAAACAACTACTCAGCCACTGCGGTAATAGCAAGTCTTCAGGACCTTTCACACAACTTGGCACTTTACTTTATCACAGATTTTAAAACCCAGACACCACCGCCCAGGCTGACCACTCCTCTCACTGCCATTTATTCTTCAGGTTAGTTCTCTGCAGCATTTACTACCTTGTCCTATTGTAACATTTACTACCTTGTCCTATTGTAACATTTACTACCTTGTCCTATTGTAACATTTACTACCTAGTCCTATTGTAACATTCAGATACACTGCAATGGACTAAGCGTATTAGACATTTATGCATGAGGTATTGTTCACTATTTTGTATAATGTTTCTTTTATTTAAACTATATTACAAAATTTCATATCTTCATATTTACTATTGATTTATGGAGAGAGAAAAAAATAAAATGATGGTTACTCTTTAAAGAGGTATTCTGGGGAGAAAAAAGATTATTCTAATGGCCATGCCCTCATAAATGATAAAGATGAGATCTGTACTGTTGTTTCCCACTCTCACAGTGCCTGTAATTTAATATGACTGTTATTTTGTGCTCCCCCTCCCTTCTGGGACATTACATAACACATAAGGGGGTTTGGTCCCTGCTAGTAGCTGCCAGCCTCCTGATGTCACATTCCCTGCAGTCCGAGAACAGAAGGCATGGTGGGGGCTTGGCCTGCTACCTGATATAGGAATGTAGGGAAGCAGATATTATCAGGGGTCTGGCTGATATTAACAACATGGAGTAGACCACGCCCAAACCAAACAACTTCTCAGACTGCAGGAAAGGAGATATTATCTGGGGTGTGGCTGTTACTAACAGCCTGCAGCAGGTCATGCCCCCCCATCATGCCCCTATTTTTAGGCTGAATAGAGGTAGATACAGCCTGGAGCAAGCCACACCCCTTGATCTGATGTAACGGCCTGGAAAGGAGGGGGAGCTCCAAGGAGCAGCTTTACAATTACACTGAATTACAGTTACTGTGACTGTGGGGAACAACACTATGAATCTCATCTTTATAGTTTATGAGGACATGGCTACTAGAATAACTTTTTATTTCCCCATATACCACTTTAAAAAGTAACTATCATTTTATTTTTTTCATTCAACAAATCAACAGTAAACAGGAAAATAAGAACCTGTGTAATATATTTTAAATAAACGCAACATCATACAAAATAGTGAACAATACCTCATGTGCAAATGTCTAATACTCTAAATAGGACTAATGCCACCAGGTAGTAAATGCTCCAGAGAACTAACCTGATGAATAAATGGCAGTGAGAGGAGTGTTCAGTCTGAGCTGTGGTGTCTGGGTTTTATAGTCTGAGGTACTGAAGACTTGCTAGTGCCGCAGAGGCCGAACTGCTGTTTGCAAAGGAGGTAATGTTTACTATTTCACATACAGATACTTGTGTATTAAACTAGGTGTTTGCAGACACCTCTCCCTGTTGCATTGTCATCATTTATGTTCATCATTGTCATCAACATGTCGTGTCCCTGGTGCGTACGAGACTGTGTGATTTGTACGCAGGCATCCGCCTGCGCACAGATCTCATATGGCAGTGAATGGGTGCGCACGGTCATGCGTAGTCCTGCACATGACCGTGTGTTACCATTATAAAGATGGGGGCTGGTGGCGGCTGCAGACAGCTTGCGGATTCTCTCAGCAGGATGCTGCGGAGGGTCCGCAAATGTGAAGACAGCCTTAGAGAGAGTGCTGATGTACTGTTTTTAGTTTGGTGTAATACTCGTACTGTAGTTTATTCAACAAATCTGTTTCTTTCTCCACCTGGACATAATTTTCATTCTCAGTATCTTACATTCACTGGTAAAAATTGATCTTCAGTAAATACAGACATTTCCATTACTAAAATATTAGTTGGCAGTTGGTTCTCCTAAAATGTTATGGAGAGGGGAGGGGGAGGTAAAAGCAGACAAAGACATTATGCTGCAAGTTCACCGAAAACAATAGTTACACTTTAAACACATTGCTATAATACTGTCACGCTGGGAGCGGGAGAGACACTCAGCGTAGGACAACGACGGGGGGGGGGAATAAGGAGTCCCTAAAGCTATGGGCACAAGAGGGAGAGGGTGACCCCTAGTCTTACTGGGGCTGACCCTGTCTGCCCTGACGTCCCTATACAGTTTCCTCAACTGTCGCCGACCACGAACCTCGTCCCTCTCTGATCCTAGCACTACCTTATCTAAGGATCAGATGGAGAGGTTCACTAGACCCCTCCACTAACAACTAAAGACAAACACAAGGAAAAACAGACAATGGGGAAAGAAAACACTTATCTTGCAGCAGAGCACAGCAACCTCCACAACCTCAGCTTCTGCTGGAGCAAGGATAATGAGTGCACAAGGAAATATCACCTGCACCGAGGGAGGGCAATGAAACTCCTTATAAAGGTGGGAAGAACCTGCTGGGTCCTAGTGACCCAGAATACTGGTGTAGAAACCAGACCGAGCACAAGACCTTCCCAGCCGTCCCCCCATGATAGGGAGATCTTATCATACCTTCTCTCTATCTACACAGAAGGTAAATGCCCCTGAAAGACGGACCGTCCTCAAACATTATGGCTGATTGGCCAAACGCTGGGACCGTCTGCGCGTGGCCTCTACCCTGTCATCCGTGCCACCCGTGACAAATACTTGTTATAATACAGTATCCATAGAAGTGTATTGTTTCTTTGTTTTATAGTGCTTTAACAATTTATTGCTCAGTCTAATGTTGGTACAACCTTGTCATGTCATAATGTTATAACTTAATAAAAAATATTCTATAAGGAAGTCTAGTTACATTGCATGCTCTTCATATATCCATTTCAAGAGGTTTACTGAGACTTTTTATTCATAGACAAGTGATACTTGTTTTACCGTATCTTTCGGACTATAAGACACACTTTTTTCCCCCCAAATTTGGAAGGAAAGTGTAGGGTGTGTCTTATTGGCCGAATGTAATGAGGGGCTTGCTGTGGGGAGGGGGCAGCAGTGGACTGGGAGGACGGGAGGCAGGAAAAGGTCTCCGCTGGAGTTAGGAGACCATGTGGGTCTGCTGCTTAAAGTACTCTAATATTCACTCCTCTGGGGGAGGATCTCTATGCCCACCAGTCAGTGCTGGCTTCAGTGCCAGAGGTAGGAGTGGGGATCAGCACACCTGCACTGCACTGCACCTGCACAGCTGCACTGATGTGAGCACGCATAGTAAAAGTAAGAATTAATTAAAAATGTATACATTTTAGTACATAAAAAGAACTCCACCACTCCTGTGATGAACTAAAACTCCCAGCATTCCGTAGGATAAGCAGGACATGCTGGGAGTTATAGTTCTCCCATGGGATCTTAAAGCAGCATTCCAGTGGCTTTTTTTGAGTGCTGGAGTGGTGCTTTAAATATAAGACCTGTGCCCCCATTATACTCACCTTCCAGCGTCTTTATATGGTACTTTAGTGACACCACTCTGGTCTCGCAGCACCATTTATTGCCCATAGCTTCCAACTAAATAACATACTATTATACATAATAACACCACATATAGTAGTATGTAGTTTATGTTATTAAATATCAAAAAATTCAAGAAAAAAGGCGGCACTCACCATTAGTAGATCTTTTGCTTTATTGCATCGGTGTGGGGAGGGGGTGCAGAGGGCGCGGACGACAGTACGCCGTTTCGGAGGCTCAGCTCCTTTGACTCGTCAAAGGAGCTGAGCTTCCAAAACGGCGTGCTGTCGTCCGCGCCCTCTGCACCCCCTCCCCACACCGATGCAATAAAGCAAAAGATCTACTAATGGTGAGTGCCACCTTTTTTCTTGAATTTTTTTATATACTTGGACTTTTGTCATAAGGCGCTGCAACATCATTAACAGAGGTTTGTAGTGGAAATACTAGGTACATAAGTGCTATATATACCGCATGAATCCTGAAGGTGCCCGGTTACTTTTCTCTACATTATTTTGTTTAAGTATGTTATTAAATATTTTACCACATTTTTTGCTTCAAATCTTTTTTTGCCCTACTTTCTACTTGTAAAATGTGGGTGCGTCTTATAGTCTGAAAAATACAGCATATCATGTGATGTGGTGAATCTGTTTTCTTCCATCCCTCATGAAGTGGCTTTGAACGTTGTTTTCTATCATTTGCAGAAATATAGCGGATATAGTGATGAAACAAAACAGATTATTATTCGCAGTATAGAATATCAATTACTGTATGATTTCGTTAAGTTCAAAGGAGATTATTTTATGCAAATCAAGATGCGCCGTGTGCATGCACCGGCCTGTACCACATGATCATCCCCACAATGCACCGGGCCAGATATGACATTCCGGCCCAGGCATCACATGATCACAAGAGGCTGACATTTCAAAAAGGACAGTTCACAGCCCAAGGGGAATGAGGCACCCTGCAGAGACAGCGCAAGGAGGGGAGAATGGAGCCCGGAGCCTGCCTTTCCAGTCTCCAACTGGAAGCAGTTTGTAAGTATAAAAGTTATTTTTCTCCTTATAGGGCCCCTTCAGCACAGAGAGGAATGGTTAGGGATTAGATAGGAAGGTGCAGGGACAGGTAGAGATAGATTAGAGGGGTAGCACCACCTGACAGGTTCCCTTTAAATATTAGTTTTTTGTTTGGTACATGAAAGGTATAACATCAATTGCCTCATATGTAAAAACGCTGGAGTGGCGGTGAACACTAACACTGTGATGGCCGGATTGTTTATGGTTGCCAGGGTGATCGAAAATGGCCGCCGAGATTCCTGCAGCGCTACTGCGCATACACGGGATTTGTTAATGTCAGAAAAGAGTCACCATCGATACAGCCTATGAACGCCGAAGAAACACTATTATGGTATGTGTGAGCCCCATACTTGGGAACATGTAAGTGTACTCACTTCCCTTTGTCACAGGTGCACCTATTATCTAATTTATGATTCATCAGATGTACTATGATTGAACTTTATGAGATACATGATTAGTTTTTATCTTGGAATGATCATAGGGTTTTACCTGTATCACTTAAGTGATTGTGTATTTTTATAACACTATTAACACTGGTATATTGTCACTATTTCCCTAGTTATGTAATCATTGTTGTAATTGATTGCCCTGTGTTGGGCTCTATATAACTGTGCACTTTAAACTCAGACTGTACTGTTCTATAAAGACTTTAGTAAGCCAAAACATTGCAGTCTGGGGAATAAATCCACAACTGTACACTTCTGAGGAAGTGCTGCCATCCATTTTTTTCACTATATGTATAAATATATATATATATATATACAGTGCCTACAAGTAGTATTCAACCCCCTGCAGATTTAGGTGGTTTGATAAGATGCAAATAAGTTAGAGCCTTCAAACTGCAAACGAGAGTAGGATTTATTAACAGAAGCATAAATCTTACAAACCAAAAAGTTATGTTGCTCAGTTGAATTTTAATAAATTTTAAACATAAAAGTGTGGGTCAATTATTATTCAACCCCTTAAACCACCAGCATTCTGTTTGGTCCCCCTAAAGTATTAAGAAGTAGTTCAGGCACAAAGAACAATGAGCTTCACATGTGTGGATTAATTATCTCTTTTGCCAGCCTTTTCTGACTATTTAAGACCCTCCCCAAACTTGTGAACAGCACTCATACATGGTCAACATGGGAAAAACAAAGGAGCATTCCAAGGCCATCAGAGACAAGATCGTGGAGGGTCACAAGGCTGGCAAGGGTACAAAACCCTTTCCAAGGAGTTGGGCCTACCTGTCTCCACTGTTGTGAGCATCATCCGGAAGTGGAAGGCTTATGGAACTACTGTTAGCCTTCCACGGCCTGGACAGCCTTTGAAAGTTTCCTCCCGTGCCGAGGCCAGGCTTGTCCGAAGAGTCAAGGCTAACCCAAGGACAACAAGGAAGGAGCTCCGGGAAGATCTCATGGCAGTGGGAACATTGGTTTCAGTCAATACTATAAGTAACGTACTCCACCGCAATGGTCTCCGTTCCAGACGAGCCCATAAGGTTCCTTTACTTTCAAAGTGTCATGTCAAGGCTCGTCTACAGTTTGCTCATGGTCACTTGGAGGACTCTGAGACAGACTGGTTCAAGGTTCTATGGTCTGATGAGACCAAGATCGAGATCTTTGTTGCCAATCACACACGTGACGTTTGGAGACTGGATGGCACTGCATACGACCCCAAGAATACCATCCCTACAGTCAAGCATGGTGGTGGCAGCATCATGCTGTGGGGCTGTTTCTCAGCCAAGGGGCCTGGCCATCTGGTCCACATCCATGGGAAGATCGATAGCACGGCCTACCTGGAGATTTTGGCCAAGAACCTCCGCTCCTCCATCAAGGATCTTAAGATGGGTCGTGATTTCATCTTCCAACAAGACAATGACCCAAAGCACACAGCCAAGAAAACCAAGGCCTGGTTCAAGAGTGAAAAAATCAAGGTGATGGAGTGGCCTAGTCAGTCTCCTGACCTTAACCCAATTGAAAACTTGTGGAAGGAGCTCAAGATTAAAGTCCACAGGAGACACCCAAAGAACCTAGATAACTTGGAGAAGATCTGCATGGAGGAGTGGGCTAAAATAACTCCAGAGACCTGTGCCGGCCTGATCAGGTCTTATAAAAGACGATTATTAGCTGTAATTGCAAACAAGGGTTATTCCACAAAATATTAAACCTAGGGGTTGAATAATAATTGACCCACACTTTTATGTTTAAAATTTATTAAAATTCAACTGAGCAACATAACTTTTTGGTTTGTAAGATTTATGCTTCTGTTAATAAATCCAACCCTCGTTTGCAGCTTGAAGGCTCTAACTTATTTGCATCTTATCAAACCACCTAAATCTGCAGGGGGTTGAATACTACTTGTAGGCACTGTATATATATATATCCCAGGATAAGGGACACATATATGTGATTTGTAAGACAGACACTGGCAGTATAAGACAGACCCCATTTAACATTCATTTTTTTTTTTTTTTTATTCCTTTTTATTATTATTTATATAGCGCCATTAGATTCCATGGCGCTTTACATATGAGGAGGGAAGAGCATGGACACATACAGAACATGGACGGTCAAGTTTTACAAGTTTCAAGATACAGGAGGGGAAAGGACCCTCTCCATGAGGGCTCACAGTCTACAAGGGCGGGTAAGGAGACAATAGGAGGGGGATGTGCTGATCGTGTAACGGTGCGGCGGTCAGGTCTCATTGTAGGCCGTAGGCATGGTGGAAAAGGTGGTTCTTCAGGTTTATTTTGAAGTTACCAAGCGTAGGCGAGTGTCTAATATGCTGGAGGGAGAGAGTTCCAGAGTATAGCAGATGCACCGGAGAAGTCTGGAATGCAGTTGTGGGATGATGAGATGAGGGGGGAGTAGAGAAGAAGCTCTTCGAAGGAAGGTAGGTTGCGTGCGGCCCGGTAACAGGAGACCATGTCGGAAATGTATGCGGGAAAGGTAATGGATGGCTTTGTATGTCAAAATTAGGGTTTTAAACAGGGATCTCTGAGGGATGGGGAGCCAGTGGAGGGCTTGGCGGAGAGGGGAGAACAGGGGAGTAACGGGAAGACAGATGGATTAGTCGGGCAGCAGAGTTTAGGATAGATTGGAGAGGTGTAAGGGAGGAGGCAGGGAGGCCAGTGAGCAGGAGGTTGCAGTAGTCAAGGCGAGAGATAATGAGAGCGTGAACAAGGGTTTTGGCTGTGTCGTGGTCAAGGAAGGAGCGGATTCGGGAAATGTTTTTGAGCTGGAGCCGGCAGTTGGTGGCGAGGGCTTGGATGTGAGGTCTGAAGGAGAGGGAGGAGTCGACCCACCTACTTTGCTGGAAAGCTGAAACAGCATCACACAAACTTAACTGTCCTATCAGACGATACCACAATCAAACACCCACTGTCTAAGAGTTAATTTAGATGTTAGTTATTGTGTATAAGTACTATCTGTGTTTTAACTTGTACCTATTATAATGTATTGGGCTGTTCACATGTCTGTGTATTTTTGCAGATCCAATTGTCTCTGCAAAATCTCGGATTTTCATCAGGGCCTTGGATCATACCCGCTAAAGCAAGTCTATAGGTCAGTGAAAAAAATCAGACAGCACTTGGATGCCATCAGTGTGTTCTCCATTTTTTCCATGAACTATTTAATAGAAGCTTGAAACCCTCTTTTTTATCTCCGAGAAAAATTGATAAAACTTTGGCTGAACTTTGATAATAAAAACTGACCACACTAATGTGATATAAATCTGAACAAACTGATAGAAATGCTAATGAAAAAAACACTAATGAAATGAGGACAAATGTTCTTGTACAAGGAAAACAATGATTTCGGAATGAATGCTTAAGAATCTGGATACAGGTTGGTCTCTATCAGATTCCTCTCTGGCCAATTTTAAGGGGGTTTTCCACTACCTGGACAAACACACCTCAATTACTTTATTCCTCCGTACAAAATAAATCAGCCTAAACTAATCTTTATGCAGACACCGTTCTAGCGATGTTAGTGCCTGGTCTCCTGGGTGCTTGCATGGCCTTGTTATGCCACGAGCGGCTGCTTCCTTCAGAGTAGATTCACATTCGAAGGAAGTCAGAGAGCAACAGCAGCTCTCACTTCTTCCGGTGTCAGTTTCATCAGCAAATGTGAGCGTGAAGGGGCCACTTACTGGCATAAAGGCTCACATGGCGTAGCAAGGTAATGCAAGCCTCGGTAGTCCAGGTGACTACATTGGAAGTGAGTATAGGCTGTTTTTATTTACTAAGGTGGAATATAGCGATCGGGAACGGTTGTCTGGATAGTGGACAACCCAATTAAACATCTTTCAACTCTCCTACCTTATGTCATATGTTAATATCTCCTGTTACCAGATAAGCACAGTTCTCTTAGTTTTAGAAGCGCTGGTTCCAACAGTAGACACCAAAAGGTCTGCTCTCAAGGATTGGAAAAAAAATCAAATAGCTATCAGTGATCTCTTATAATCTCACCTACTTAGTTAGGAGTGGGAAAAAGAACATACATTTTCCCACCCTCTGACATCCTCAACCTACTTGAAATCATCAAAGTCTGCATCTTGTTGCTTCAGATTTCAAGAATATGCATGTAAAGTTCTATCATGGTGGTACCAGACTCAGACTAAATAAAAGCCATTATACCACACTACAAGTTATAAATTCTGTAAATCACATATTAATTTCTCCAAGTTCAGAGTTATACAAAGGTACCTCTAATGTGATGATTATTTGAGCATTCTCCATAGATTTAAATGGGTTTATACATAGTGTTAAATTGTGCAGAAAAGGTTGCGCGCATCATGTAGAATTTTTGTAATAGTTGCAACATCTTTCTAACTATGAATTGTAACTGAGATTTCATTACTATGTTTTGCTCTCATGATTCCTAAGAAATGTTATTTAATTACATTTTTGTGTAATTTTCAGCACAAATTAATTACACCATAAAAACATGAAAAATGTGAGATTTACATTTTAATATACAACAATAAAAATATCAAGCAACAAAAAAAAATAAATCCATCTTTAAAAATCTTAAATAGCTCTGAAGTGTAAAGTTTTGATTTTGAACAATAGACATAAATATCCTTTAAAACAAGAATATTGGTTTCTATAATACAAGCTTAAAACCTTAAGAAATGTGTTACAAACCTAAATGGTATATTGCTAAATGGTATATTAGAAATTATAAGGGTTACGGCCAGATGGATTAAAAATAGTCGATGGATCAAACATGATCGATGGATTAAACATGGTTGATGGATCGAACATGGTGGCAGGATCATTGCCAAAAGAATTAGGAGCCTGAAAACTAGGTGCCATGGGAAATGACGGCCAAACATGGGTGGCTGTTGGTATAGGGTTTGGCTGGTTAGTTGGGGGTGTAGGCTGAAAATGATTGTTTTGTTCAGCTATACCCTGCAGGTTATTTGACAGAAAACACAGAATATCTACAAGCTCTGGCATACCCACTTCTCCCACCCCAGTGGAATGCTGCCCTACAGGTGGCAGCCCTTGATCTGTCATCTCCTTCTCCTCCCTTTCCACATCCTCTAGAATTGATGAAAATATATCATCAGGAATATCTAGCTCCTCCTCTGTCTGCATTTTGATGACCCTTTTGGGACATGAAGACCATCGTGGATCATTTGGAAGGAGTAGAGCCAGTAAAAGGTCTGGATGATCATCTTCAATGCCTATTGGATACAAGAAATAGATCAACAAGTGCACTTTTCAAAGACTGATCACAAACAAATTATTAATTGTACCTATTTAATTGTAATACAAATAGAGTCATATACTAATAAACCTTCAATAATGGCATGCCTATAGTTTCATCTCACGTTAGCGAAGTCATTTTTACAACCTTGTATACAATTTTGGATAGTTCATGCCCGTTTTTTATTTACATGTAGCTTTAGTGCACATACTGATATGTCACACATTCATTACGTTATCTTCATATACAGTCACGGCCGAAAGTGTTAGCACCCTTGAAATTGCTCCAGAAAATGAAATTTCTTCCATATAAATATTACAATTACACATGTTTTGTCATACCCGTTTATTTAAGTGTATTGGAACAACACAAAAAAACTGAGAGAAAAAGGCAAATTGGACAAAATTTCTGATAAGACCCCAAAAATGAGCAGGAAAAAAATTGTTGGCACCTTTCCAAATTCACGGGTTAACCACCTTTTTCAAGCATGTGATGATCGTTCCAACTCACTGGTAGTGAGTAATAGGTGTGGGCAATATGAAAAGTCAAACAAAGCTTTTTGGTTTGCTATGTAGTGCCCAGTGATAGAAAGCTGGGTTTGTGTCCTAGGTCTTTCAGCAGGACCCAATGACTTCAAACATGCTTCAAGAACCACCCAGAAATAGATGGAAACAAAGTGCTGGAGAATTATGAAGCGGCCAAGAATGATGTGGAGAGATCTTAAAATTACTATTGGAGGAAGACACCCTTCAAATATGACGGACCTGGAGCAGTTTGCAAAAGAACAGCGGTCCAAAATTCCAGTCAAATGGTGTAAGGTTATAGGAAGTGAGAGATTGGAGTTATTTATTCCAAAGGGTGTGCAACAAAATATTAAGTTGAGGGTGCCAACAATTTTGTCCAGCTCATTTTTGGAGTTTTGTGTGAAATTATGACTAAAGAATATAGCTCCTGCTAATTATAATCACTAATGAGTAAGTATTAAAACGTTTTTATGCACTTTCACAGGATGTTTTTAGGAGACAAAAGGAGTGTGAGATTAGTGATGGGATGCTGCAGGGACAAGTCTTGCTAGCTTAAGAGGCGTTCTGGAGGTGACAGGATCCCTTTAACTCCCCACACACTACACTAGTGCCTCCAGGCCAGAAGGGGGAGCTAAAGCTGCTTCCCTATATATTCTGGTGTGAAGAGGAAGTGGGGAAGAGCAGAGTGGTGGGAGGAGCTAATGTTGTTTAGCTCAGAGTGCCAGTGACAGTTAGTCAGTTAGAGTTAGTTCAGTTCCTATGAGGACTGAGGAAGAAAGACTGGTGGTGTAAAGGGTCTGCCTTAGGCCTCTCCACAGCCTGCTACCCACTTCCAGACCTAGCCAGGGTCTGAGGGAAGGAGTAAGAGAAACAGGAGAACACATCTGGGAGACTGAGTTACCTCATAACTCGCCCCGGAGGAGCGCACAGACCGGATACCGGATCTGAAACTGTGACTGGCACACGCAGCACAGTAAATACTGGATAAGTGGAGGTTTTATATCTACACTGTACCTCAGTGAAGCAACACGGCGGGGTCAGAAATACAGAGGAAAGACTCAAGTTGCCTAGCAAAGGGGGTACCTGTGAGGAGAAACAGGGCCAGCAGCCTAGCTGAAGTGGCAGCAGGGCCACACATACAGCGCAGCAGTGGGAAGCTGAGGACCCGGACATGGTGGGAGCAACCCGGCCCCAGTACAGACTCCGTGGACAGTACTCTGCTACAAAATCTGCAGTAAAGCCTTGGAAAACTTCAAAACCGTGTGTGATCCTTGTGCTCAAACCCTGCGTGCCCTCACAAACTACCATCATCTCTACTACTACCCCTATCCTGCAACATCCATACCACCATCTATAGACTTTTACTACCACTTCCCCGGGGAACCCAGCTGTACCTGCGGAGAGCCATTACATCCCCAGCTGCTCAACATCATCCCCGGAGGTTCTGCAGCAGTGGTGGTCACCTTGACCATAACCCGTGGGTGGCGTCACGACAAACTCCCCTGTAAATATCCCCCCATTACTTGCGGAACCCAGGATACGGTCCGGACCACGACCGCCGTGATATCCCCAGCAGTACCCGGTCCGGTACCGAGTACACTGTCCCAGTGGGCTCTACAGAATCTTGTGGAGCCCACTGTGTCCCAGTGGGCTCCACAGAGCAGCATAATGTACAGGCATTGATCCAAATTCCAGTGATGTGTCACTTACTCAGCTGCTTGCTGTTATTTTGATAAAATCATTGTTGTATCATCAGGAGATTATCAATAGAGAAGCAATAAAACTGCTGTAGTCCCCCATATTCATGAATTCTGTATAACCACCCCCACCCCTATGATTGACAGTTTTCTGATTTTACACAGTGTACACAGGAAGCTGCAAATCAGTGATGTGGGCTTGTACAGAACTCAGCATTCAGAGACCTGATTATAGCAAAAATACAACATGTAGCTCAGTAAGGTGACACATTTTGGAATCAGGGTCTCAGCCACGTTATACTGTTCTCAAATTTGGTAGGAAAAACTTGGTGACAGATTTCTTTTAAGGTAACACTGATGGAGAATACAAAATTCCTAACTGGTGCATTAATTGCAGGAGTGATGGTGACTGGTAGATTAAAGTGTAAGGGTACCGTTACACGTCGCAACATTGCATGCAATTTCACTTGCAATTTGCTGGTTGCAGTGAAATCATGGACACATTGTTACATTTGTACACTGCAAATATAGAACAATGTGCCCATGGTTTCACTGCAACCAGCAAATTGCAAGTGAAATTGCATGCAATGTTGCAACGTGTAATGGTTCCCTAACCGCTGTTTAAATTTTTATTTAATAGTATTGTAGGGCAAGTGAATATAATCAACTTTCATATATACATTATAAACTTCCACAAGATGTCCACAGCAGGATATTTTCCACTTATTTTCAGGTAGGATTTTAAGTTTATATATGATTTTTTCATATAAGTCTTACCTGGCCCCCCCAAAGGGCGAAGTTTGCCAGGTATTGGCTGACATGCAGGTAGTGGTATTATAAATGCCTCCATCTTGTTGGTATTAATAATGACATATTTCAGTTTTCGGCTAAGGTAGGCATAAAGCCTACCATAGGACACGTCGTCAGTGGAGGTCCGGGGGCAGAAACGCAAGATGCACATGTCCTATTTCATAAAACATAAAACAGTTCTTAAAATCTGTACAAGACAATGATATACTAGGAAAGTCCAATTGATGCACAAAAAATCCTATACATAGGTAAGGCTCATGTGGCATAAAAGGATATTTTCTACTAGATGGTGGCCCGATTCTAACGCATCGGGTATTCTAGAACAGAGGTCCCCAACTCCAGTCCTCAAGGCCCGCTAACAGTGCAGGTTTTCAGGATTTCCTTAGTATTGCACAGGTGCTAATGTGATCATCTGCACAGGTAATGATTCCAACCCCTGTGCAATACTAAGGAGATCCTGAAAACCTGCACTGTTGGTGGGCCTTGAGGATTGGAGTTGGGGACCTCTGTTCTAGAATATGTATGTAGTTGACATACTGTGACTGACAGAACTTGTTCAGTCAACTGAGTGAACTACATATATATATATATATATATATTTATTATATATATATATATAACAAGAAAAAAACTGCACAGCAGTCAAAGACAAATGTGAACTGGTGCTAGCAAAGCTGCAGGGTTATATAATATGAAAAAGATCCTTGCAAGTGTGCTGCAAGGATCTTTTTCATATTATATAACCCTGCAGCTTTGCTAGCACCAGTCACATTTGTCTTTGAGTGCTGTGCAGTTTTTTTCTTGTTATTTATCATATGGAGTTGCAGGTTCCATGCTGCAATTTGCACCTCATTACCTACAGGTGATGGAGGGTCTAGATCAGGGGTCTCAAACTCAGGCCTCGAGGGCCGCACACAGTGCAGGTTTTCAGGTTTTCCATAGCATTTGACAGTTGGTATTCAAATGGCCAACTGTCAATTTCTAAGGAAATCCAGAAAACCTGGACTGTGTGCGGCCCTCGAGGCCTGGAGTTTGAGACCCTGGTCTAGATGGTGTCTGCCCACTGAGAAGTGGGGGGTGGACAATGAGGGCAGGGATGTCAGATAGGACTCATCAGACTGAAGTCACTTTGTCGCAGTTGATGAGCAAACAGACATTGGCCAATGTGTGTACCAAGAACTTCAGAATTAAATAAAAAATTGGAGATTTTGAGTTTTTTGAAAAAACGTAAGTTTTTAAACTTTTTCCTCAAATATATATAGCTAGTAGCTTATGTACATCATTGGTAGTAGCTGTGTGCTGCAAGGATCTTTTTCATATATATATTTATATATATATATATATATATATAGCAGCGCTATGGTATATGGTGGTACATTACAGTACATGTATAGCAGCACTATAGTATATGGCGGTACATTACATTACATGTATAGCAGGGCTATGGTATATGGCGGTACATTACATTACATGTATAGCAGCGCTATGGTATATGGCGGTACATTACATTACATGTATAGCAGCGCTATGGTATATGGCGGTACATTACAGCACATGTATAGCAGCACTATAGTATATGGCGGTACATTACAGTACATGTATAGCAGTGCTATGGTATATGGCGGTACATTACAGTACATGTATAGCAGCGCTATGGTATATGGCGGAACATTACAGCACATGTATAGCAGCACTATAGTATAGGGCCGTACATTACAGCACATGTATAGCAGCACTATAGTATATGGCGGTACATTACAGTACATGTATAGCATCGCTATGGTATATGGCGGTGCATTACAGTACATGTATAGCAGCGCTATAGTATATGGACGTACATTACAGTACATGTATAGCAGCGCTATGGTATATGGCGGTACATTACAGCACGTATAGCAGCACTATAGTATATGGCCGTTCATTACAGTACATGTATAGCAGCGCTATGGTATATGGCGGTACATTATAGTATATGTATAGCAGCACTATGATATATGGCGATACTCCGCTACCCACGGCCTCCCTGCTCCTCCTGGGCCCCGCTCATCCACAGTAAAAGTAAAAATAAAAAATACCTCAGTGAGGATACTGACCTGTCCGTCGGCTTGCTCCACCCCCGTCTTCTAGGTCCTACAGGCCTTTAGGACCTGTCGTTGCCTGGGAAACACTTAACCGCTAACTGTCGGGGGGGGCAGGATGGAGCAGGGGGGCAGGATGGTGACGGGGGGGGCAGGATGGAGCGAGCAGGGCAGGATGGTGCAGGATGGAAGTGGGGGGCAGGATGGAGCGAGCGGGGCAGGATGGATGCGGGGGGGGCAGAATGGATGTGGGGGGCAGGATGGATGTGGTGGGGCAGGATGGATGCGAGGGGGCAGGATGGATGTGGGGGGCAGGATGGATGCGGGGGGGGGGAAAGATGGATTCGGGGGGACACAGGATGGAGCCGGGGGAGCAAGATGGAAGCAGAGGGGGGCAGGATGGAGCCGGCAGGGCATGGAGCCAGGGGGGCAGGATATTGGGGGGGGCAGGATGGAGACGGCAAAGCATGGAGCCAGGGGGGTAGGATGAAGCCAGGGGGCAGGATGGAGCTGGCGGGGGGGGGCAGGATGGTAGTTGGGGCGGCAGGATGGAGCGAGCGTGGCAGGATGGAGCCGGGGGAGCAGGATGGATGCGGCGGGGCAGGATGGATGTGGCGGAGGGGGGCAGAATGGAGCCGGGGGGGCAGGATGGAGCCAGGAAGGGGGGCAGGATGGATGCAGGGGGGCAGGATGGATGCGGGGGGGGGGGATGCAGGATGGAGCGAGCGGGGCAGGATGGAGCTTGCGGGGCAGGATGGAGCAAGAGGGGCAGGATGGAGCAAGAGGGGCAGGACGGAGCGAGCGGGGCAGGACGGAGCGAGCGGGGCAGGACGGAGCAAGCGGGGCAGGACGGAGCGAGCGGGGCAGGAAGGAGCGAGCGGTGCAGGACGGAGCGAGCAGGGCAGGACAGAGCGAGCGGGGCAGGACGGAGCTGGGGGGGCAGGATGAAGCCGGGAAGGGGGGCAGGATGGAGCCATGGGGGGAGGGCAGGATGGATGCGGGGGGGAGGGAGGGGCAGGATGGAGCCGGTGGGGGGGGCAGAATGGAGCCTGGGGTGGGCAGGGTGGAGCCGGGGGGCAGGATGGATGCGGGGAGGAAGGGGGGCAGGATGGAGCCGGGGGAGGCATGATGGCTGTGGGGGGGAAGCAGGATGGCACCGGGGGGGCAGGATGCTGCGGGGGTGGGCAGAATGGCTGCGGGGGTGGAAGGGAGGGGCAGGATGGCTGCGGGGGGGGGCAGGATCCCCCTCCCACCCCTCCGTTCTCACTCGCATCGCACTGTGTACAGCGACATGTGACAGGGCGGGCTGTGTGACGTCACATCAGCCCACCCTGTCATATGACAGCTGTACAGGGAGAAGACGAGTGAGAACAGGGGGAGGCAGGGAGGCAGGAAGGTGAGGAAGGAGGCGAGGAGGGAGGCAGGGAGGCAGCGGGTACCGGTGCCGGGAGTCGCTGTGGCCGTACATGTAGCCTGGTGACAGCAACACTCTGCGTCGCTGTCGCCAGGTTGCAGCTCCTGTATAATCTTTAATTTTGTCATGCGTGCGGCTTTTTGCATACGCGGCACTCATTGGTTGCCGCTGCTAGCGGCAGCCAATGAGCGCTGCCGCGCGATTTCGGCGTCAGACAGACACGATTAGGAGATTATATAGTAGATAAATGCCTCTTTATGGCCAGTTATACTGTCTAATACGTAGTCAAAACAAAAAACAAAAACCATAACCCACAAAGTAAGAGATCCCAAAGCACTGATTCGTAACAGAGAACTGAATCAATTAAACATGGGACAAAGATAATAGTGAAGCCAAATTTCGAATATGGCTCACCCACCAAACACACCTGACGCACGTTTCACAGATGCTTAGTCAGGTTGGTGGGGTTCGGCGTCTGGAATAAAACACGATGGTAACCAATCACAAAGAAGCAATTAAAAAACAATTAAGAAAATATGTAAATTACACTTGAGTAGACAAAATATAAGCAACAAAATACCATAAAACACATGTTAGACATTGAAAGCTGACGCCTGCACATTGAGCACATACAGGCTAGTCACATGACAGGCTAAGTGGTGTAATGTCACAGTAAAACGACAAAATGCATTCACTAATGGGAACACTATTGAGCGATCAGAGTGTCCAGTGTAAAGATCACATGGCCAGGACACCGAGAAAGATGAAAATTGGAAGTGCAGGTGGAGCACAGGATAATGATTGGATTGTATGCCTAGGCTAAATTTCTGCTTATAGTTTAAAGGGGTAAAACTCTCATGTAATTGCAGTCATATTAATCCTCGCATTGTACGCGCACTGTGCAGTGTGGGGGTTCGTCAATGTCAGAGTTATTAACGGCTTATCACATCGCTGTGGTCAAAACACCCTCATTGCGCGCAGAGACTGCACTCATGTAGTTGAATGTATTTCATTCTTGTGGACACGTGATAAGCCATTCCCCACTCTGACATTGGAGAATCCTCAGATTGCACAGTGCATAAAGTAACTGCAGACTTATGTATTTAAACCGGACAACTCCATTAACCTTTGTCTGCTCAGATCTAATGTACTTATTTTCTTTTGCTTTATTTTTTTAATTACCTTTTGATGATAGGCTGTGTATTCCGGACTCTGATCACAACCAACTACCTATGATGAAGTATCTGTGAAACATGCGTCTGGTGTGTTTGCTGGGCAAGCTGTCACATTTGGCTACCATAGCATTTACTTTACTTCGTTTACATCTGCATGGAATTATTTACTTTGTTTCTCCTGGTACTCCATTGTGATCTTCTTCTTTGTACACGAAATTATTAATTGCCTTTTACTTTTTATAAACTTATTAGGATTACTCTGTGACTAGCCACTTTTTATTGGGGTATCCCTGTTGGTCCACCTACCAACACATGCTTATCTGTCTATATATATATATATATATATATTAATATATATAATATATATATATATATATATATATATATACACAGTGGGTAAACAAGTATTTAGTCAGCCACCAATTGTGCCAGTTCTCCCACTTAAAAAGATGAGAGAGGTCTGTAATTGACATCATAAATAGATCTCAGCTATGAGACTCAAAATGAGAAAACAAACCTGAAAATTACATTGTCTGATTTGGAAAGATTTTTTTTTTAATTTTGGTGGAAATAAGTATTTGGTCACCTACAAACAAGCAAGATTTCTGGCTCTCACAGACTTGTAACTTAGAGGCTCTTCTGTCCTCCACTCATTACCTGTGGTACTGGCACCTGTTTGAACTTGTTATCAAAATAAAAGACACCTGTCCACAACCTCAAACAGTCACACTCCAAACTCCACTATGGTGAAGACCAAAGAGCTGTCGAAGGACACCAGAAACAAAATTCTAACCCTGCACCAGGCTGCAATAGGCAAGCAGCTTGGAGTGAAGAAATTAACTGCAGGACCAATAATTGGAAAATGGAAAACATACAAGAACACAGATAATCTCCCTCAATCTGGGGCTCCACGCATGATCTCACCCTGTGCAGTCAAAGTGATTTCAAGAACAGTAAGTAAAATCCCAGAACAACACAGGGGGACTTAGTGAATGACCTTTTGTGAGAATGTCATATAGTCAGATGAAACCAAAGTAGAACTGTTTGGTAGAAACAATGCTGAGTTGCATCCAAAGAACACCATACCAACTGTGAAGAATGGGGGTGGCAACATCATGCTTTGGGGCTGTTTCTCTGCCAAGGGACCAGGACGACTGATTTGTGTACATGAAAGAGGGGCCATGTATCGTGAGATTTTGAGTGCAAACCTCCTTCCATCAGCAAGGGCATTGAAGATGAAACTTGACTGGGTCTTTCAGCATGACAATGATCCCAAGCACACCGCCAGGGCAATGAAGGAGTGGCTTCGTAAGAGACACTTTCAAGGTCCTGGAGTGGCCTAGCCATTCTCCAGATCTAAACCCTATAGAAAATCTTTGGAGGGAGTTGAAAGTCCGTGTTGCTCAGTGACAGCCCCAAAACATCACTGCTCTACAGGAGATATGCATGGAGGAATGGGCCAACATACCAGCAACAGTATGTGCCAACCTTGTAAAAACTTACAGAAAACATTTGACCTCTGTCATTGCCAACAAAGGATATACACCATGTTCAAAATTATTATGCAAATGTTCTTTTTCTCTGATTTTCCTAAATGGTCAGTGCAAATGACAGTTAGTGTAATAAAAGTCATCACCCGTTAGTACATCGAATTTTATTGAAGAAACCTCTCACTGATAACAGTATAATCTTCAAAATTAAAAAAAACAAACTCTAAATTCCAAATTATTAGGCAAAGTAGAGTTTCTAAACATTTGATATGTTTGAAAGACCTGAAAATGCTCATTTGCAGCATTAGAAGGTCACCTTCACTGAAATAAAAAGCTATTTAACTCCAAAACATCCTAACAGGCCAAGTTACATGTTAACATAGGAACCCTTCTTTGATATCACCTTCACAATTCTTGCATCCATTGAACCTGTTAGTTTCTGTAGAGTTTCTGCTTGTATTTCTTTGCATAATGTCAGAATAACCTCCCAGAGCTGCAGTTTTGATGTAAACTGCCCCCCAACCTCATAGATGTTTTGCTTGATTATACTCCAAAGGTTCTCTATAGGATTGAGGTCAGGGGAAGATGGTGGCCACACCATGAGTTTATCTCCTTTTAAACCCATAGCAGCCAATGACACAGAGGTATTCTTTGCAGCATGAGATGGTGCATTGTCATGCATGAAGATGATTTTGCTCCTGAAGGCATGTTTTTGCTTTTTGTACCATGGAAGAAAGTTCTTAGTCATGAACTCTATATACTTTGCAGGGGTCATTTTTACACCTTCAGGAACCTTAAAGGGGCCTTAGGGGTCATTTTCACACCTTCAGGAACCTTAAAGGGGCCTACCAGCTGTTTCACAATAATTCTGGCCTAAAACATGACTCCTCCACCTCCTTGCTGACGTCACAGCCTTGTTGGGACATAGTGCCAATCCACTACTCCATCCATCTGGACAATCCAGGGTTGCTCGGCACTCATCAGTAAACAAAACTGTTTGAAAATTAGTCTTCATGTATGTCTGGGCCCACTGCAACCGTTTCTGCTTGTGAACACTGTTTAGGGGTGGCCGAATAGTAGGTTTATGCACCACAGCAAGCCTTTGAAGGATCCTAAACCTTGAGGTTCGAGGGACTCCAAAGGCACTAGCAGCTACAAATATCTATTTGCTGGTTTGTAAGGCCTTTTTCACAGCTGCTCTCTTAATCCAATGAACTTGCCTGGCAGAAATCTTCCTCATTCTGCCTTTATCTGCACGAACACATCTGTGCTCAGAATCAGCCACAAATCTCTTCACAGTACGTTGATCACACTTAAGTTTTCGTGCAATATTTAATGTTTTCATCTCTTGTCCAAGGCATTGCACTATTTGTTGCTTTTCGTCAGCAGAGAGATCCTTTTTCTTTCCAATATTGCTTGAAAACTGTGGCCTGCGTAATATTGTGGGACACCCAGTTTTCCTTTTATTGGGCTCACCTGCCAAACTAATTATCACAGGTATCTGAGATTGATTTCAGTGATCCAAAGAACCTGAGACACAATACCATCAAATGGGTTTCATTGAAAAAAAAAGAAAAAAAAACCCTATCGACACTTAAAACCAATTTACATAATAATTTGGAACATGGTGTATATAACAAAGTATTGAGATGAACTTTTGTTATTGACCGAATACTTATTCTCCACCAAAACTTGAAAAAAATTCTTTCCAAACAAGTAGACAAGAAACAAAGAAAACAAGTAGAAAACATATGCGTGGATAATATACAAAATATCGTCTATAATACAATGTCTAGGTGTGTTAAATTGGTTAAACCAGTACATTTTTGCCTTCATTGATATATTCATATATTGTATATTACACATACTGTCAGTTGAGTGTTCGAATATAAAAAACAATATATTTCAACAGCAGTAGGTAGTCCCTTAGTCAGTTGTACAAAGTCAATTCCCAAAAACAGTTGGGATGTTATGTAAAATGTAAAGAAAGCCAGAAATCATCTGGCAGAACCTTATGGACCGTATTGTAAATTAATAGGGTCCGTCATGCTTAGTCAGTGCCTACCATGTAACGAACAGGCAGAAAGTTGTGGTTTCTGTTGTAGTCAATAACCCAATGGCAATATGAAAAATAGTTTTGGATCAAGATTTCTGTTACACTTTTTTAGCCATTATTTTTCCTAGGCGTGTAATGAAAATACAATTCAACTGTTTTGCTTTCCTGTGATATTACTGGGTTCAACAGGCGGCAGACAGTAGGTAACAGTAAATATCAATGGCTACCGGGTCATAGACACATTAAAGGATTATTCTCATCTTATACTGAGACATTTGCACGTATTTACCATCACTTTAGTATTGGTGGCATCTTAACCTGTGGGATACAGCCTTAGTGTATGCTCACAATCTATAATATAATTGTCTAGCGGCCACTTCGGTCTGAGGCCGAAATCGCGCGCCAGTGCTCATTGGTCGCCTGCAGTCGTGGCGGCCAATGAGTGCCGCGTATGCAAAAGAGCCGCACGGCGCGCCAATCCAAAAATCTCGCGCCGCGCGGCTCTCCTCTACGCCTGCTCCTCCTGCCCTGCCCGCGCTCCACATCCCCCCCCCCGCGGCCCACAACTCCCCGCGTCCCCCCGTTTCTTAGGGCTGCTTCTTTAGTGATGTCACAGAGGGTAGGAAGAATCCTGTTCCTCCTCCCCTGTGTGACATCTGTCACAGCCCCATTTGATTTCGCAGTGCATTATACACTGCAGAATCAAATGTAAAATTCAGCCAAATATATTAAAAATAATAAAGATTTTTATACTTACCCTCCGACGAGTGCTCGGTAACCATGGGCCGGGAGCAGGAGCAGGCAGTGTCCTGCTAGGACCTTGCATGATGTCAGAATGACATCGGCATTCGGCCCGCTCGTGGTCATGTGATATGCGCAGCTCATATCACATGACCGCGAGTGGGCCAATCACAGCGCCAAACGCCGATGTCATTCTGACATCATGCAAGGTCCTAGCAGGACACTGCCTGCTACTGCTCCCGGTTCCCGGTTCCTGAGCACCCGGCGAAGGGTAAGTATAACAATCTTTATTATTTTTAATAAATTTGTCTTTATTTTACATTTGATTTCGCAGTGTATAATGCACTGTGAAATCAAATGGGATTGAGACAGCTCACACAAGGGATCACAAAAGAGACAGCACACGCTAAGAATCACAAAAGAGATAGCACACACAAGGAATCACAAAAGAGACAGCACACACAGGGTGAAAGAGACAGCACACACAAGGGTGGAAAGAGACAGCGCACACAAAGGGGGAAACAGACAGCACACACAAGAGGGGAAAGACACAGCGCACACAAGGGTGGAAAGATCAGCACACATAAGGAGAAAGACACAGCACCACAAGTGAGGAAAGACACAGCAGTACAATAGGCAAAAGATGACAGCGCACACAACGAAGGGAAGAGACAGTGTACACAAGGGGCGAAAGATACAGCATCCAAGGGGAAAAGAGACAGCACGCAAGGGGAAAAGAGACAGGTGCAAGGGGACAAAGAGAGAGGGCGCAAGGGGAAAAGAGAGAATGCATACAGGGGGAGAGCGCACAGGGGAGACAGCTAAGAAGAGAGCACATGAAGGAAGAAGACAGCACAGTGGGGAGACAGGTCAAAGGAGAGAGTACAGAGGGAAGACGACAGTGCAGGGTACAAAGACAACGCACACGGGGAGACGGCTACTGCCCCCAGCACCACAGAGCCCGCCCCATCGTGATGCTACCGTCCTCCCGATGCGAAAGCATCGGGCCCATATCTATCTACTATATAATTGCCCTATCGTGTCTGTCTGTCACCGAAATTCCGCGTCACTGATTGGTCGCCAAGCAGCCACACTCCCTCCCCAGCCAGGGCCCCCACCTGATTGGCTGTCTCTGCTGTCACTCACTACACCCAGTCCTCTATTCTTTTTACTATCAAATGGGAAGAGTTGTGTGTTTGGGGAAGGAGATGAGGAGCAGAGCGGAGGACGGGGCACCTGCCTGCTCCACTGCCAGGGCCATAGCACTGGGATGGAGAGCACACAAACTCCTGAGGATCTGGGATCACCTGGAACAAGCTCCAAGTACTGACAGATCCCTGGATCTCCCTGCAGGGCAAGTGGGTGTAAAGTGCAGCATTTCCGGAGGAGCATGATCAGGCACATCGGCTCCCAGGACTGCTGTGATCTATGTGATCTCTGCTCATTGGATCCCTGTGATATCTGCCTCTCCAGCACATACCTGTGAACCACCACTGAACACAGACACAACCGCACACTGACACCGCCGCACACTGACACCACCGCACACTGACACCACCGCACACTGACACCGCCGCACACTGACACCGCCGCACACTGACACCGCTGAACACTGACACCGCTGAACACTGACACTGCCGCACACTAACAACTCTGAACACAGACACCGTTGAACACCGACACTGCTGCAAACAGACACCGCCGCACACAGACACCGCCGCACACAGACACCACTGAACACAGACACCACTGAACACCAACACCACCGCACACATACACCACCTCACACAGACACCACTGAACACCGACACCGCTGCACACCGCCGCACACAGACACTGCCATACACTGACACTGCCATACACTGACACTGCCGTACACTGACACCGCCGCACACCAACACTGCTGCACACTGACACCGCCGCACACCGGCACTGCTGCACACAGACACCGCCGCACAGACACCGCCGCACACAGACACTACTGCACACAGATACCACTGAACACCAACACCGCCTCACACAGACACCACTGAACACCGACACCACTGAACACCGCCACCGCTGCACTTCGCCACCGCCTCACAGACACCGCCGCACAGACACCACCGCACACCGACACTGCCGCACACCAACACTGCCGCACACTGATACTGCTGCACACCGACACCGCTGTATGACACTGCTGCGCACCGACACCGCTGCACACTGACACCACTGAACTCCAACACTGCTGTACAATGACACTACTGAACACCGACACCACTGAACACCGACACTGCTGCACACCGAAACCTCCGCACCAACACTACTGAACACTGGCACTGCTGTAGGTATACTATATAATCGTCTAATTCTGTCTGTTTGTCTGTAATGGAAATCCCGCATTGCTAATTGGTTGTGCCAGCCGCCCACGACCAATCAGCGACAGGCGCAAATTGGTGCGGGATTTAAACCCAGCTTCGCATTGCATTATTCTTAAATCTTCATAAATAAACTACATACATATTCTAGAATAACGGATGCGTTAGAATTGGGCCACCATCTAGTAGCGTATAAATACAATGAGTACAATGCGAGAAGAATAAGTATTAAACTCGGATCTAAGTTAAGGCCCAGTTACACACACAGATAATTGAGCAGAGATTGTTTGCAGATCTCTGGTTGCAGTGAAATCATGGACACGTTCCATTTTGTGGCCGTGTACAAATGGAACAATGTGTCCATGATTTCACTGCAAGCAGAGATCAGAGAACAATCTCTGCACAATTATTTGTGTGTGTAACTGGGCCTTTACTCAAAGAGGTAGTGAAGAACCGAAAGATATTTTTCACAGCTGTATTCAACCTCGGGAAAAAAAATCACAGCATGCTGTAATTAACCTTGTAGCTCAGACAATACTTGCTAATGCAAGTCTATGCGTTTGAGAAAAAAGTATGATGCCACATGGAGCATCCTAGCGGCGTCCGAATTGTGAGGCCATAGTGCTCCATCTCTTCATTGCTCCTTCCTGCAAGAACTGCAGTACAGCTCCATTTATGAAAGAGAATAAAAAACGCAACCCCTTCATTATCAGGAACGACGAGTGTCCTAAAGGCTGTGTTTGAAGTGGGACAACCCCTCTAGATGTTAAAAAAGCATCAGGATTTCATGCAGACTGATCATCAATCTTCGATCTGTGTATACTGATGAATGAACATGGTATGAAAACGATATATGGTGCAAATGGATGTCTCCCATTATCTGGAATAATTCTAGAGATTCAATGATGCTTTTAATCCAAGTGATTTTAAGTGACGGAAGAAACGTTAATTTTTTTATTATGGAAAATGAAAAGTGAAGTGCTTTTCTCTATAATTCTATCGTGGTGTCAGAACTGCTATACAAGTATCACTTGTAGAATGTAGTAAATTGTTCACTACCTTGGTGCTTGCAGGCCAGATGAGATCTGCATATTCCCAGACTGATTCGTGGGAGATAAAGCCTTTACTTGTAATAATCTTTGGTAATTTCTGTGTAATATGAATAAAACAATTTACAAACATGAAAATTATGACATCTCATATTACACGATTGCAAAATGACAAAGGATTGATGAGGAAAAATGTATTTCCAACAATTGAAAAATATAATTTTTTATGAAGTGTTAAAAAATCCTAGCCTTATGAATATTAACCAACACCCAGTTTAATGATGCACTACTATAATAAAGCACAATGCACAGAGTAAGGCCCCTTTCACATCAGCGGTATATTCAAATCGCGGCAGATGCGGTGAAAAAACCGCATCTGCCGCGATTACCGCGACACTTGCGGCACACTTGCGGCAAGGCCCATGCAATGTCTATGGGGCTTGCGGTAAGGGTGCGGCAGGTGCGGCCGTGAAAAAAAACTCTGCCAGCAGCGGGTTTTTTTTGCGGCCGCACCTGCCGCAAGTGCCGAAACCGCACTTGCCGCACCTGCCGCACCCTTACCGCAAGCCCCATAGACATTGCATGGGGCTTGCCGCAAGTGTGCCGCAAGTGTCGCGGTTATGCGGTAATCGCGGCAGATGCGGTTTTTTTCACCGCATCTGCCGCGATTTGAAAATACCGCTGATGTGAAAGGGCCCTAAGACATTTTTCTTTTGATGCCCTAAAATGATAGCTTTTCTATTTTGAACATATTTCAAATAAATGAATCCGATTTGAAGGCAGCATAAATCCAGACACTGTTTTCAATACTGCAGACCGGTAAACCTTATCTTGTAACTCTTTGGTGTTTCATAAAACATACTCTGAAAAGTATAATCCAGAGATTATGTGTCTCGGATGATGAGTCCAAGTAAGGTTTCCAGCTGTTTCTGCCTGTCCTGCTCTCCATGACTAACAGGTCTCGCCCTATGTGAGGGTATATCGGGAATCACTGGTCAGTTTAGGGATGCAAGATGCAGAGAACATGTTGGGAACTTTATTGTGACTAGAAATCCAAGAAACAATCTCCTCACAGCTTTCCAAGCTATTTTCTCTGAAACTCTACAGAATAATATATACATAGCTGCAATAACGCAACCGGGGGCTGATTCATGTGACCTGGACAGCATGAATCTGATGACAAGTTCCCTTTAAAATAGCCTGCAAATATAATAATACCTTTTTGTGCCTATCAACAGTGATTTGTGCCTAAAAGGAAAACTGTCAGGTCAAAAATCCATATGTATCTGATATAATTTTATATTTCCTTTCTCTAAGCTCTCTGTATTGATGTATTTATGTTATTTATATTTCTCTCCAATCTTCTGTAAACTTCAAATAAAGAGATTAATTCCATCTGTCACTCACAGTGAGTGATCCACTTAGTTCTCAGCTGTCGCCTCCCCATATCTATTATATAATCACGAATGGATTTCGCGCAACCTTTTGAGTCCACACTGCCTGCGATTCAGCGTGGTCATGTGGATACGAACGAAGCATTGGCCGCGAAGCGGCCATTGCGAGTCAGAGACTCGCTCTGCTAGAATCCCGATGCATTGTGCATCGGGCACCCATCTAGTGATAAATATGCATGACACATATTCACACCACATCACTGCACAGGACATCAGTGTGGGGGGTGCTGTATTCTCCTCTCTGCTCTCTGTGTTTGCAGCATCACAAGAGGTCAAATATAACACAGAAACTGTCACAGCAGGGATACCTGCTTAGAGAAACAAATGGAGTCTTAATAAGGCAGATCTGTAATAGCTCTCTCCCTCAGTGTCTTCAACAGAACAGAAGCTACTGAAATCTGACACTGCACTGTCTGAGAGCAAAAGGAGAAGGGAGGAGAGAGCTGCTTAGAGGGAGTGCATAATTACATGACAGTTTTGTCACGCTTGGGAGGTGAGGGAATCAGGTAACTTGATGGTGTGATGGGCAAAGGGGGTCAGGAGAGCCTAATTTGATCCTGATGCTGGGGTCTCTGGCTTTCCCTGATCTCGGAGGTACCTCTGATGGTGAGGAGTTCCGAGTCGCCACCCTGTACCCTAAACTCCTGATTAGCTCTAGGCTGAGGGCCTCTACCTCTACCCACGGGTCAGGGATCACAGCTTCTCCCACGGCAATAGAACTCCAGGAGAGGCTTCAGCACAGCAGCAAGACATCTTCTCAGCACAATGACCAAGAGGCAATTAACTCTATAAACATCACCTGACAGAGGAGAGGGAAAGCTATTTAAAGCTAGAGGGAGGGGATTCAGGTGAGTCACACTTCCACCACTCAACCAGGAGCTGAACATAATAGTGAATGCAGCTCTGAAGCACAACACAGGAGTCTGGACCTTCACACCAATCCCTTATGCAGCCCTTAAAGGAAAACAACACATACAGCAGCATCCAGCGATGTCAGCGCAAACTACTTTACTTATAATGGAGAGTACTAATCCAGGAGCTCCCTGCACGGTCTGACAATGCTGATAACAATGAAACTACAAATGATACAAATGGTACAATAATGATTTTACATGTTTTTAAAAGGTCTACTCAGGCACTATTCAAGGGTAATATTAGTATCATACTGAAAAATGACCTGACAGTGTTCCTTTAATGCTAGATGTATTTTATTACCTTATGACAAATCGATGGTTTTGAAAATCAATTGCAGATAATTAGTACATTTTGATGGTATAGTTTAAGTAAAGGTAATTGATAGTCTACAGTAGCTCATATGACAACCGAGATACACGGAAAAGCAATTACAGCAATGAAGTAGCACAGATGGAAAACTTTAAAAATAAAATTATCTGGAAAAATCCCAAAATACAGTAAGTAATTAAGAGGAGAGTTAACATAGTAACATAGTAACATAGTTTTTAAGGTTGAAGGAAGACTTTAAGTCCATCTAGTTCAACCCATAGCCTAACATGTTGATCCAGAGGAAGGCAAAAAAAAAACCCATGTGGCAACACTAAGCTCCACATTGGGGGAAAAAATTCCTTCCTGACTCCAGATATGGCAATCAGACTAATTCCCTGGATCAACGCCCTATCAAAGGATCTAGTATGTATAACTGGTAATATTATAGTTTTCAAGAAAGGCATCCAGGCCCTTCTTAAATGTTAGTAGTGAGTCACTCATTACAACATCATGTGGCAGAGAGTTCCATAGTCTCACTGCTCTTACAGTAAAGAATCCGCGTCTGTGATTATGATTAAACCTTCTTTCCTCCAGACGTAGAGGATGCCCCCTTGTCCCCGTCTCAGGCCTAAGAGTAAAGAGATCATTAGAAAGGTCTCTGTACTGTCCCCTCATATATTTATACATTAATATAAGATCACCCCTAAGCCTTCGTTTTTCCAAGCTAAATAACCCCAAGTTTAATAACCTATCTTGGTATTGCAGACCCCTCAGTCCTCTAATAACCTTGGTCGCTCTTCTCTGGACCCGCTCTAGTTCAGCTATGTCTTTCTTATACACCGGAGACCAGAATTGTACACAGTATTCTAAGTGTGGTCGCACTAGTGACTTGTATAGAGGTAAAATTATGTTCTCCTCATGAGCATCTATGCCTCTTTTAATGCATCCCATTATTTTATTTGCCTTTGCAGCAGCTACCTGACACTGGCCACTAAATGTGAGTTTGTCATCTACCCATACACCCAGGTCTTTTTCAGTGACAGTTTTGCCCAGTGTTTTACAATTAAGCTGCTCTTTTATTTTACACCAACCCATTAAATTGTAGCTCTAAGATTATGGTGTTTCTTTATGTAATCATGTCACTGACCTGGCAAAGATGGGCACTATAACCTGAAACCTGCAAAGCTTTCACTTTGAATTGCTTGATGACAAACATCTGAATCAAGCCGCTCCACACTGCAGGTTCAGATGAGGTGTTCTCACTTTCACTGCTTAGGACATCCCTAAAAAAGGACAGGGAACAGTGGAAGGAAACATTATAATGTATACTTGATAGCAGAAATCTCAATATTAGGCTAAAATACAAAAATACTTTACACTTCCATGGAATCACAGGCTTCTCCTGCCTCGGAGTATTGTAGCTTCTCTCCTTGGCTGGTTTCCTTGGTATTTATGACTCTTGATTTTAATTTTCTCCATTGGCCCATATTATCTACATCTGAAGGTTTGATTCTCCCTGTACAAAACAATAAGACATCATTATTAAATATAAATTTCATGCACTTACAATGGCCAATACAAAAAGAGAAAAAATTGCGGACTGTTCCCTCAAGTTCCCAGTATTATCGCTTTAGAATCATCCTGGATTAAAATCAACATTCAATTATAGACATAAGGTCAGAGCAGTAATAGACACTAGGCATGCAGAGCATTTAAAATAGCACTGTGGCTAACCTCCCTAGATATGGACGGAAAAGAAAAATTGACGAGAGATTTCAACGCAAGAATGTGTGGATGGTGGATAAAGAACCTCGACTAACATCCAAACAAGTTCAAGCTGCCCTGCAGTCCGAGGGTACAGCAGTGTCAACCCGTACTATCGGTCAGTGTCTGAATGAAAAGGGACTGTATGGTAGGATACCCAGGAAGACCCCAATTCTTCTCCCGAGACATAAAAAAGCCAGGCTGGAGTCTGCCAAAACTTACCTGAGAAAGCCTAAAACGTTTTGGAAGAATGTTCTCTGGTCAGATTAGACAAAAGTAAAGCTTTTTGGGCAAAGGCATCAACATAGAGTTTACAGGAAACAAAAAAGAGTCATTCAAAGAAAAGAACACGGTCCCTACAGTCAAACATGGCGGAGGTTCCCTGATGTTTTGGGGTTGCTTTGCTGCCACTGGCACTGGACTGCTTGACTGTGTGCATGGCATTATGAAGTCTGAAGACTAACAACAAATTTTGCAGCATAATGTAGGGCCCAGTGTGAGAAAGCTGGGTCTCCCTCAGAGATCATGGGTCTTTCAGCAGGACAATGACCCAAAACACACTTCAAAAAGCACTAGAAAATGGTTTGAGAGAAAGCACTGGAGACTTCTAAGGTGGCCAGCAATGAGTCCAGACCTGAATCCCATAGAACACCTGTGGAGAGATCTAAAAATGGCAGTTTGGAGAAGTTACCCTTCAAATATCAGGGACCTGGAGCAGTTTGCCAAAGAAGAATGGTCTAAAATTCCAGCAGAGCATTGTAAGAAACTCATTGTGTAATGGATGCCCTCCACACCTTTCGGGTGGGCTGTCATCTTAATTGTCTGCCGCCAAATTGGATGCTTTGTCTGAGTGTGTGCACGCCACCGTATGAACCACGCTAACACACAAGTCAATGTAGAGCTTAATGACAAAGACCTTTATTTTAGGAGCGGTTAGCAGTTTTATTACTTATCATTAAAGGGGCATTCCTTAGGGGTGTTTCTAGGTAATTGCATCATATTATGCTGAATCTACATTTTATTCTGAAAAAAACATTCAATTATATTCTGTGAGTTAGTATTGCAATTCAGCCTTGCAGTACAGTACATTCAGAACAAGCTGATAAAAACTTCTATACTGCTACCTCTAAGTCATAACATTATATAAAATCTGAGACAGAGAAAACCCGAAGGTGGGAGGGAAGAAGGAGAGAGGGCTAACTAGGGAAAAGAGCAAGGCCTTTTTCCTACAAACTGACCTCTAGCCTGAAAGATTTCTGAATGACTTCTATAAACTAATATAAATTATTAACTATTTATTGCCATAACATTCCCCCCTTTGGAGACACTCAAAATCTTACCCTAAATCTTTGCCCTAGGCGGCAGAGGGGGAAAAGGTAGAGGAGGAGAAAGGAGTCTTTACCAACATTGAGACAAACCGTAACGTCGAGATGCCTTTGTAGTTGGTCCTACCGCACCCTAAACTGTCCCTACTCTACTATCTAAGATGGGTCTCAAGTTCTTGTATTTCTCCAAGGGGTCTTGCAGTAATGGCAATGGCACCATTCTCAGGCGTATATTTCTCCTTCATCATTGAGGCCTCTGAGATCTGCATACATTGTGGTCACTGTCTCCTTCATGACGCGAGACATCATCTTCTTGATGCAAGGTATTACACAGCATGAAATTAAAGCCACCCTATGCACATGGGTTCCTCTTCTTTGTTTCACCTCTCTATTTAATACTACTGAAATATATAGTAAAAGTTTTTCACACAAAAAATATGGAGATTATATTTACTAAAATAGATTCTAAATATAATAAAATTGAATGCTGCTCCCACAGTTCCCTTCTCGCGTGGCAATGAGTGAATGCTCCAACCAAAGTGCATGCACACAGACCTACCAAGGTACATTCTCCTCTCCTAGTAGAAGGAGCCGTCTTCCTACACCACTTCACTGGATTCCCCACATAGGTCTTCCCATTACACATTACATCGATGGACACGAACACTCACAAACCATGACAAACAAGGAAACTATACGAATGCCGCAATCAAATACCGGTCATAATTATCACTCAACTGTTAGTCATCATTTTTACATTCTCCATAAATCGGTCCTCACTACGGTCTAATTCAGGAGGACATGGCCTCGCACCAAGTCAATGTTGCTGGTGGAAACTTCAGTCTTATCTAAAATAAGTCAGTCCCTGATATCCAAAAAATAAAGGTGTCCTAAGCAGTCAGTGTCCCTTGGGATGTTTATATCCATCACATATAGGCCAGTCTGTAGTAAGAGACATTCGGTAGTTCTCCTGGGCTCGTCTGCCTTGTAGTGTAGATCTTGGATCTAGTTGGGCTGCCATTTGAACTCTTCAGCTGTCTCAGTCATCTGCAGAATTTCTGACGTTTCTTCTGACCATTACTCCATCTCCAGGCTGTGGGAATCGACTTCGTCCACAGTAGCTGCATGTTAAAGGGGAGAGAAAGCTCAAAAATACATGTTAGACAAGCACTTTATAAGTGTCAAAACATAAGAAAAAGCCTATCTCGGGAATCTATTACCTGGACAACATTTTCAACCATAAAAATTTGTACCATTTTCATAACTATCAATAACATAGTAATACATTGCAACACAAAAACAAATCACAAAATTTTACATATAACCTTAAGAATAGTAACCCCCTTGAGCATCTTATCATCTATTACATATACACACACCACCTTTTAAGAAAAAAAATATAAAAAGAATATGGTATCAGTTCTTGACTTACCTATAAATGAAAAACAATCATCCCTAAGAGAAGAGATATACAATATATATACAGAAACATTACATTTTTGGATTCTTGAAACCCAAAATCACCAATTCTAAATCATACAATTATGGTTCATGTCAAATAACTTCTATATAAGGATCTTATATACAATCAAAAATCATTTTCTATTGATTAAAATATCAAAATAAATTGTCACCCAAGATAGCTCATAGAAACAAAAACATAAGATTTACACAATTTATAAATGATATACCCACTCCTAATAGTACCCTAGTAATGTCCTTAAAGCTGGAAACCTACCTAACCACGGAAGTCGGCACCTCTTGAAACGCCTGCGGTGCCCCCGCTCCACTCGACTCGCCCTATCTGTCCCTAACCTATCCCTGATCTTATATACATTTTCAGTTTGTAAAGTGTATTTAGTCCATTACCTTCCATAAACATATACAGCAATTGCTCAGTTAACATATATATATGAGGGTCACTAGATACACTATCAATAATCCGTAATAGAGGCAGATTACGGCTAGTCCGTCTCAGCACAATTAAATACAATATATATATAATACAGGTAGAATCACACAGACATAATATTAAACAATATAATTACTGTATACTTATCATCAGTGGTCTCCCTGCTTTCCTGAAAAACAGGTCAAAAAGGTAACTGGATATCTGGGAAAACGTCCAATTATTTATTATACAACTACCATATTCTTATTTACATATATATACTCATTTACCTACTTACTCTGCTTCAGCACATTTTAACCAATATATCAGACATCTTATGGTATTTTATACAGGAGAGAGAGATCCACACCTACTAGGACATGTTTATAACTTTCCTCTCCTTGTCCGCACCCTATTTGCAATTCTTAAAGCTTGTGGAGCGGCTGCTGCTTCAAACTCTTACCTTTCTGAGTTGTGTTGTGCATAAGAATAATGCAGGATTGTACACAAGGCCTTACTGTAACCAGGAGCGAACCAGGAAGTATTCATCTGCCTATACTCGTGACCTGTTGAGGTGTATGTGGGGCCAAGCAAAGACTATTCTAACTTTTGTTGAAGAGAGACGTCATCATGGCCTGTCCTTTTTCCCATCCTTCAGCACAACTCCCATTTTGTTCCTTTAATATTTAGTTATATCCGGGCAGTCTGATACCGAGGGGGTGCTTAGGCAGCCAGAAGTAACAAGGCTGGGATGGATGAAACCTCCCGCCATTACCTAGACTAACTTTATTTTTACTTCAAATTGTACCTTGCCCTTACCCTAGGGGTCACCTGTAGTGATTGTTGATGAAATATACCATCCTAGACTGGTAACATGGTGTTTAACCCACTGTGATTTACCAATTCTGCATTCAATATGCTTACCGTTTTTGTAAGAATTGTACTTAGAAGATGCTCCACCTGCTCACAAAAGTGCAAAAACTCAGAATCAATTGCTCTGATTACCTCATGCGAGATCCTATCAGTATCCAGTGTAAGATCATCTCTCCTATACGTACATCTGAAATAAAACACTCATTTGCATTAGTTTCAAAAATCAGAAAAATACTTATTCAACAAAATTCTTATTACAATTCTCTACTAATTATATTGATAGCTAGGCAACAAATAATACAGCACTGCAGATATATTGCGCTATATTTATAAACTATAACTGTTTGATGCTTAACCAAAAACCCATTTAAATTCTGTTATAAATGTCTCCATATATGTCTCCATCCCCCCTTCGCATGAGGGAATCAGAAGATATCAGAGTAAAGGTATATATAATATTACCCTTGTATAATCATAACTGGATATATAAACTGGTAGTGGAACTAACTGTAAATGTAGTCTCATTGTTAACAGGCCTTTTCCGTGGTGTAAGATGGCCGCCACAGGAAGTTCTGATGGGAAAACTTCCTCTTAGTTTTACATTCCTAAATGGGAGGAGGGACACTCTGGGCGGAGGTTTCTGTCCGAACTTAAACAAGTCCATCCCCCATCTGGAGCCAGCGCCATAACAGAAAACAACTTTAGAAAACAATGGGATTAGAATCTGAAGATTTAACACACATATACTAAGCATTATTATCTGTTCTCTATGCCTTTCTAAAAACAATTGTTCATCGTACTAACACCATTTATTTATTTAAATAGAAAGAGTCTACCTCCGTAAAATCCAGACAGAAATATACAAAAATTATCCCGAATAGTTATCATAGTGTCTAAAGAATATTAACACAACACAAGGACAGTGTGTCAGTATGACTCAATAAAATAGAATAATCCTGTATGAAAGTCAGTAAAAACTAATTCTGTAGGACCTGGAGCAGGAATGTACAAAAACTGTCCAAAATAACTATTATTGTGTCCAATAATAGGCAATATTACTAGCTTCCAACTAAATACACAGTGAACAATTATGATTTTAATATTCACAGCCAAAAATGAAAAGAAATTCCTGCCTTCCACTCAGGATCTTAATCTTATAGAAAGCTGGGTGACTGTCACTCTAGCATGTAAAAATGAACATGCTAGTGCAGACTCGCATCCTACCCCCTCCCATCAGGTACAGAAGGAGGGGGAGAGAAAATATCTGCGCACAATTGTCACACATCCTGACCTTGGACGGAATGCATATTGGCAGAAACAGACACTATGAATATTATGAATATACCAAGGGGAACATACACATTATAAGGTAGCGTTCTCCCTAGGGAATCGCTTGGCAGCATGTATAACACAAAAACCATATACTAAACACCTGCTCACATCACGCGTGATACAAAACATAGTCACATACAGACAAGACAATAATCAACCCTGACATTACATCTCACATCTCAGCATTTTAGAGCTTACAGAAACTCTTTAATATGACTTGTATACACAGGGGCCCTGATTACAGCTTCATTTAACACTATGTGCACCACTCACAGCCTCCTATGCTAGTTATAGCCACCTAGCGTTATACACACATAACCATATAGCATTACAGCACCCTCCTTCCCCTTTAACTTCCTCATAGCCTTCTAATTGTGCTTGTTTGCATTTTAACATACTTTTTCCCTTCTCTTTCACGACCATATTAATGGCCGTTTTTTGCTGCCGGAGGAAGACTGGGCTTTTTCTTGAAAAGACGCAACATCTTTAATCACCATACACCGGTGTCTCTATCCAGCAAATACTTATGCCACGGTACACCGGTCTTCCCTCCTTCTTGGAGAGGACACCTGTCCTTACCCACCTATACTGACAGCCTGCATTCCCGTATTAAAGCTAATGGGTCCTAACAAATAGTCATAAAATAACACAGTCTTCCCTCCCCTTCTTGCTACATACTTCTTCACTTTCCTCTCTTTACATACTTCTTCACTTTCCTCTCTGCCACAAAGTCTCTTGGGGGTAACTTGCTGAGGCTTTGACTGATTAACACCCATATTATAGCTTAAACCCAAGTCTATATGCTTCTATCTTGGTATGGCTGTCCACCCCCCAAGGTCACCACTGTCAGCAGGGTTGTATAAAGGGGAGTCAACTGGGATACCTTCAGTGAGCCGGGCATTAAAGTTTATTCTGAACACTCTAAATCTTGGGAGGGGGAAGAGAGGTGAAATTTGTCTGTAACCAAGTCAGTAGAAATAGCAAGCTTCACACCTTGCTTACCCTGTGTGCACATTATGGAAACCAGTCAGTGGTGTTAGGAAGGCAGTTAGTCAGAGTCCTGGAACTGGTTGTGTCACTGGAATCAGTCAGTCAGAGTCAGTCTGAGGACTGGAACTGGAATTGTTATCACCAAACAGATAAAACATCAAACTGTGTAGGCCCTCTCTACACCTCAGTGGGGCAACAATTGGGTCATATAACTTTCTTGCATATACTTCTTGCAACAAGACCCTCCTTGCTGATTGACTATCGTTAGCTAGGCATGTATATTTTGTCTGAACACCTTGAGTACTGGAGAAGTGCCAGGGATTGCTATATAACCAGTTTCTTCCCGTGCATATGGCACGTCAGTAACACGATTTATTATCCAGCCAGCGGGTGTAATTGCTAGCTCTATACCTAGTCTACACAAGCGGCACGTCATCTGGAGTTATCTGGAGAGACGGAACAATAGAACAATATCATCACTACAATCATTTACGTAAATTACGTACTCATCCACCACCGTAGCCAGGAGCAGGGTGGGAAGACCATCAACCCTTTTTAGGGGGTCGGAAAACCATCAACCCTTTTTTAGGGGGTCGGAAAACCATCAACCCTTTTTAGGGGGTCGGAAAACCATCAACCCTTTTTAGGGGGTCGGAAAACCATCAACCCTTTTTAGGGTGTCGGAAACCCATCAGCCGTATCAGAGGCTGGAACACCTTTAGTGAAATAAACCATCAGCCCCCCCTCTCAGGGACCGGAAAACCATCAGCCCTATCCCCTGGGAATAGGGCTGGAAACCAGGGAAACAGAATCTCCCCATTCAGACCCGTCTCTCTGTTCTCCGTGCCTTTCTCTCTCTTTCTCTGTACTGAAACTGTAGCAATGATAGCACTGACATAAACACAGATAAACTCAGGATCAGGTTGCAAGAACACAAATAAGGCAGACAATTAAGGAATTCTCAGGACCGGGTTGCAAGGGCTAGGACTTCTCAGATCCGGTCATCTATGTCCGAGTCTGACAGCCAGCTACCTCCATCTCTGCACGGAGACACAGGAGGGCCTTAGGTAAGATAAATAATTTTCTTACCTCTTTGTAGCCTGCAGGTCTACCCCTCGTGTATGGTCAGTCCTGGGAATGAAGGATCAGTTGTGGTTGTCGTCCCCTGGACGTCTCGTCCTAGCCCCACGTTGGTGCGCCAATATAAATTATTAACTATTTATTGCCATAACAATTGATGGTTACCGGAAGCGGTTGATCGCAGTTATTTTGATTAAAGGTTGTGCAACCCTTGTCTGGCCCATTTTTGGAGTTTTGTGTGAAATGATCAATGTTTTGCTTTTTGCTTCATTCTCTTTTGTGTTTTTTCACTGAAGACAAATTAAATGAAGATAATAATACCAAAGAATTTGTGATTGCAATCATTTTCAGGAAGAAACTGAGTATTATCTGACAGAATTGCAGGGGTGTCAATACTTTTGGCCACAACTGTATGTATCAAATCAGCTCCTTCCTCTCCACATTTCGGGCATAGACTATCCCTTTTCACCCCAATATGGTGGAGAAATTTAGGAGTCCTATATACCCTATGCAGTATATATAATTGAGATAGCATTTGGGCCTCACAAGTGGATTTACTCTACATATGTCATGGCTGCATCGACCATGCACGTCTCAATTGTAGATAGAAATAAAATGTGTTCCTTGGGACAGAGATTTCTTCTGACAACTGCTGAACAGATGTAAATGTATCACCCATTAGGATTTGTGCCACATAGGAAATTCCCAATCCGGTCCACAGACTAAAAGCCTCTAATTTATGGTCTTCCGGAAGACCAGGGTTATTCCACAAGGGAGTAAAGGGGGTATGACCCACTACGTTCAATACTACTTTAGTCTTCTGCCATACCTTCCTCATAAGCATAACAGTAACAGTTGGTTGGTGTTTCCAGCCTCCCCTCTCCAAGAGCCCAGCCTCCAAGAAAGATACAATCGGAAGATCATCAGTAAATTCGCATATAAATTTTTTCATGTTTCCCTGGAGTAGTTTGAGCTGTTGTACTTGGGACGCCAGAAAATACACCCATGGGTTGGGAGCAGCCAAACCACCATGATCTTTCGGTCTCTGATATCAAATCGTATCCTAGCTACTCCCTTCTTCCAGATCAACTCTCTAAATAACGCCTAAAATTTATAGAAAATTTTCCTAGGTACCCAGACAGGAGAATTATGGAGGATGTATAATAGTTGAGGCATTAAAATCATTTTGACTAAGTTAGTAAGACCGACCACCAACAATGGACGTTTACTCCAGGTATTTAACTTTTGCTGGAATTTAACCTGCAGATCCAATAAATTCAATGAAATATACTCAGTGACCACCAGAGATACTCTAATTCTGAAATATTTAAATTCCCTTATCACCTTTAGACAGGTGTCGCCCAACCTATTAGTTAAAGACAGATCATCCACCAGCAAAATCACAGATTTGTCCCAGTTGATATGGAGACCTGAATAGTCGCCAAATTCCCCTATCAAATCCATAGCCACCAAGGACTGTTCTGTGACACCAAAAAAAAAAAGAAAATCATCAGCATATAACACCACCCATTCCTCCAATGTTTTACGTATAAATCCCTGCACTAGTTCTCACCTTAACAGCCAATGGCTCAATAGCCAAGGCAAATAGAAGGGGAGACAATGGATCTGTCCTCAAAAGCAAGGTATGAGAAAGACTCCCATTAATACGAATTCTCGCTATAGGATTGGTGTATAGTAATTTTACCCACGCCAAAAATCCACCAAAGGGGGGGCGTGGCCTGGCCATGAAGGGAGACAGTCACTAGATTCTGAGCTCCAGCTCCCCAACCAGGAAAAAGCCTTAATAACTGATTGCATCCTGCCCTAAACTCGCCATATGTCGACGAAGAAGAAGAGTGGACGCCCAGCTACACATCTAGGGCCCCTGGTGCCACATTCTGAAAGCATTTCTTGGTATTTATGGAGTTCTGGCAGGCCTCCGGTAGGGAGAGAACAATCCAAGATGGCGGAGCCCGCCCCGCAACACACCAGCAAGGCAGACATAGTGGTGGGAGGCGAAAGGGCTCCCCAGCATGCTCACCTGTCTCAGAATGCCCCTTGTTTCAGCCTGAATGTGGATTAGCAACATATGAGTGCAGCGGCGGGAGCAGCGGCGGTGTTGGCAGGAGCGGGTGAAAGCCGCTCTCTTGGAGGAGAAGCCGGAGTATATGTGCAGGCGCAGAGGAGCGGAGGTGAGGGAATGGTGCAGGCGGGGGACTGGAGCAATGGACGACCGGTGCCAATAGCAACAACAGAGGTGGGTGCCATAGAAGACAATATAGGTGGTGATATGTGGCACCTGGACTCTACTAGTGCCATGCACTCCTGTGACCCATTGCCCCCTACCCTGTGCCAAGATAGAGCCATGTATTCCCTGGGGCAGCCAACTGATATGGATGCGCCAAATCAGAAACACCCTAAGAAAACTCTAAATGATGCACCCACCAAGGAAGGCAGCTTAACCCTTAAGGGAGATCTAAGCAAAGTGTTGTCCCTATGCCACAGCCATGTGCAGGTGACTCCAGCTGTACTCCAGTAGCTGCAACCCAGGACATTCCAGCCCCAAGTGAGGAGGTGTGGGAGACCTTTAATGCCCGGATTCTTACCATTCCTACCATGGTGTATTTCGTCATTAAGCTTGAGACCTCTTTTAAAAATGAAGCTGCAGCATTAAGAGGGGAGGTACACGACATATTCTACAGGGTCTCTCAGACTGATTCTACTGTAAACGGCTATCTCAGAGGGTCCAGGCATTGGAAGAACAACTGGCGCCCCAGACGTCCAAATATGACATCTTTTTGGACTCAATGGAGAATCTGGAAAATCGTGAACGACGCCAGAATATAACAGTGTGGGGCCTCCCTGAGTCGGTCTCCTCTGCTGAGTTATAAGTGACTCTTCAAGGCTTATTCAACACTGTCAGAAATGCACCAATGGAATCAGTAATAGAATTTGATAGGGTCCACAGGTCGTTGGGTCCGCCCCCTCCAGATGGAGCGCTACCGAGGGACGTTATATGTCGCTTCCACAGATTCCAGATTAAAGAGGAGATTCATAACCATGCCAGACAGAGGGATGAGATTTGTTTTCAAGGGTGCCAATTGCAACTTATGGCTCACCTATTCAGGAGAACCCTTCAAAAGAGACGTGCTCTATGACAGCTTCTGGATCTCCCCCGACAGCACCAGTTGGCCTACTCGTGGGGATACCCCTTTTGTCTACAAATTCGACGTGGAAATCAGCTGGTCTCCCTGACCCATCCCAGGGAGCTTCAAGGGTTCCTCTTATCTGTGGATCTTTTGGATCTGGGTCTCATGTTCCCTGACTGGCCAGGACCCCAAGCCGCCAACTTCTACTCAGACCCACCACGTGCTCAATGGGTCCAACGCAGGGGCAGAGGTGGCAGTGGGTCTCGAAGTCAGAGAAATAGCAGAGGCAACTGTCCTGATGATGGCTGACTTTGGGAGTTATATATGTCTGGTCTGGACTCTCCTTTCTGTCCTGATGAAAGGTCTAAATCTGTGGACATAATTACTTGAGTATAAGCAGGTAGTATGTGAGCCCCCGAGACGAAGCCTTGGTGTCCCTGGGATCATTTAGGCCAGGACCTTTTCCCCTCCTCCCCCCTTCTCATCTCCTTTCTCTGCCCTGGTCCCTGAGCCTTTCCACCATCCCCTTCCCTTTTTCCTCTCTTGTTTTCTTCCCCAGCTATCTCTTTTCGGTTCCCACAATGTAAGGCGTCATAAGACCTGCCACTTTCAGGGGTCCAGTGGTATTATCATATTAGAAAATTATTCTCCTTTATAGACGCTTGGGATCAGGCTATACGAGAAGGTTATGTACTATAGCTGTGTGTACTGGATTCCTGACGAAGAGCCACCTTTAGCTATGGCCAGTTATAACGTGTAGATATTCATATTATACAGGTAAAGTTATGTGTTTAAAGCAGATAGTTGGCATAACATCACCATAATTGTTATGTGACACCAAAGATAATACCCTTACTCTGTTACTGGGTTATACAACATTTCCTAGTTCCACCCTCAAAGTAGATTTAAAAAAAATAATAAATGATGCAAGCAAGGTAGCAATTCTAGTATTATATCATTTGCTACTGTTAAGGCATTCGCCGGGGAGTGTATATTCTTTGAGCTTCTATTTTAAGTACATTAAGTGCTTTTGATTATCAGGGTTATATACCCAATTTAAGTATTCTAGAGTCGTTTCCTCCTTCGAAAGGAAAGGACGCACCCCACGGGGGATACCATTCTCTGATACGGAGCGTGGTTATTCTGAGTAAGAATTTTCCCCACATTTTTTTGTATATAGTTACCTAGGTCATCCAGGGGAATTCCTTCCTCCCCTTTTGTCTTTACTTCCCTACCGCCCCTCAATTTCAGAGGGACTTAAGCTAAGTGTCTATTTTGGAATATCGTGGGCCTAGTTTGGGTTGACACCTTTTGGTCATGGGTTCCCTGAAAATTGTATCCCTAAATGTGCGGGGGTTTAATACACCCCAAAAGAGGTCACAGGTTTTATCAGACATGCACAAGCGAGGGATCCACGTGTTGTTCCTCCAGGAAACCCATTTCAAAAAGGATCATGTGCCATCCATTGGAGGCAGATATTTCTCTGAGTGTGTTCACAGTACGAACCCCGATTCTAGAACAAAAGGGGTGTCTATTGCCCTGCATAGAATCTTACCTTTTACGTTACTGGCCTCAGTGATTGATGAAGGGGGACGTTTCATCTTCCTTAAGGTGAAGGTGGCGGAAAAATAGTTGACACTAGTTAACTGGTACCTTCTGAACAGGGAGCAGACCAGGGTGTGCAGATCTCTCCTACTGAGGTTGGTGGAATTTACGGAGGGTCAGAATATTATTGGAGGAGATTTTAATTATGTTTTTGACCATTCTGCAGATTCTTCCTCTGGACGGGGAGCAGTTCCACAGAGGCAAGTGGAGGCGCTTCGGGGCTACTCCATAATCTTCGGCTTACCGACGTGTGGAGGATCCTAAACCCTAAGGGTACCATCACACCTGGAGATATCGTCGGCGATTTCCATGGCGACGCACGTGCACGCGCACGTTTTTGGCAGTCGACCAACGTCGCCTATTTACATATGGCGACAACTCAGCCGACGCTTAGGCAATGAGCCGGGCCGGAAGTTGCCTGTGCGTCGCCCAAGCCCCACGGGGGATCAAGTCGGTGGTTGACGCTTCCGCGTCACACAGAGCAACCACATTAGCGATGTGGGCGTAATTTTGACCCTCGTCTCAGATGTAGGCGATACACATTATGTTGTGTGACGCCTCGAAGAAAGGTGATTGGTTGCAAACAAACACCAATTACTCTGTCCTTGTTCGTAGCACCACATCGTAAAATGTAAGCATGCATGTGCGTATTGGCTCGGTGCTCAGTCAACTCTCGTGTGATGTGTAGCGGATTATTGCTATAGGCATTGGCGTGGGCAACAAGGCAAAACACGGCGCTCGCGTGTCGAGTAATTGTATAGTGAAACCGTATGGCGCTTATGTAATGTTTGTTGTGCTACTACGTTGGCTAATAAAAACACTTTTGCTTTGTTGGTCAGGAGAATATTGGAGCCTTGACCAAGTATGTGTGTGCACAGATATTTGTGTGTTTGCAGTTATGTGGCACATATGTATTGTTCACCTAACATTTCCTTGTCCATGTGTGTGTAAAGAATATGTGTAATGAAATACATGTATATGGAGGACAACACACACAGGCACCATACAGTGTCACCACAAAGGCCTGACCCTGGGTGCCGTACATATGTCCCCAATGCTTATGTACCCCTATAAATCAGACTCCCTCCTACTCCAAATCCTAGAATCCCTTGGTATCACCGACCTCGCCCTCTCCTGGATCTCCTCATACCTTACGGACCGCACTTTCAGCGTCATCCACTCCGACACCTCTTCCTCGTCCTACCCCCTTACTGTCGGCGTCCCCCAGGGATCGGTACTTGGACCGCTACTTTTCTCCATCTACACCCTCGGCCTAGGTCAACTCATTGAGTCCCATGGCCTCCAGTACCATCTCTACGCCGACGACACCCAGATCTACCTCTCCGGGCCCGACATCACTTCCCTTCTGTCTAAAATACCCCAATGCCTGTCCGCCATCTCATCTTTCTTTTCTGCTCGCTTCCTCAAGTTGAACATGGACAAAACAGAGTTCATCGTCTTCCCCCCCAGCCGCCCTCCCCCTCTGCCAGACCTGTCTATCCGAGTCAACGACTGCTCTCTCTCCCCAGTCCTCCACGCAAAGTGCCTCGGGGTCACCCTCGACTCCTCCCTCTCCTTCAAGCCCCACATCCAAGCCCTTGCCACCTCCTGCCGACTCCAACTCAAGAACATCTCACGCATTCGCCCGTTTCTTAACCACGACACCGCCAAAACTCTCGTCCACGCCCTCATCATCTCCCGCCTTGACTACTGCAACCTACTGCTAACTGGTCTCCCTGCCTCCTCCCTTGCACCTCTCCACTCTATCCTGAACTCAGCTGCCCGTCTAATCCACCTGTCTCCTCGCTACTCCCCTAGCTCCCCTCTCCGCATGGCACTTCACTGGCTCCCCACCCCCCAAAGATCTAAATTTAAAATCCTAACCCTGACTTACAAAGCCATCCACAACCTGTCCCCTCCTTACAGCTCCGACATGGTCTCCCAGTACCAACCTGCACGCAACCTACGCTCCTCACAAGAACTCCTCCTCTCCTCCCCCCTCATCTCATCCTCCCACAACCGCATACAAGACTTCTCCCGTGCCTCCCCTAGATTCTGGAACTCCCTCCCCCAGCACGTCAGACACTCGCCTACCCTCAAGAGCTTCAAAAAGAACCTGAAAACTCATCTATTCCAACAAGCCTACAACTTATGATGAGACCCAGCGCCGCTCCACCAAACGCTTGGAGCTTCCCCCCCCCTATCGTGTCCTCCCCCACCCCTGTAGACTGTGAGCCCTCGTGGACAGGATCCTCTCCCGTCGTGTATCAGCAAGCCTTGACTGCTCATATGTACTGTACCTGTCCTTGTTACCCCTACTTCTTATGTAAAGCGCCATGGAACCAATGGCGCTATATAAATAAATAATAATAATAATAACATTATGTCACCATACGTTTGTGGTACACCATACTGGGACATGCATCTCTTTCCTGGGACAAATAAACACACAGTATTAGTAACATAATTAATGTAATTTAGTCACGGCCTTTGAAGCAACTCTGCATTCAAGATACGAAAAACCCAAGGTTCATAATAATGAAACAAGATGAGATGTCACATGTTGACGGGGGCCCAGAGGCGCAAAAGCCACAGAATACACTGTATGCTTTTGCGTCATAGACTTTAAACAGAAAGGCTGCCATGACAGCGCTCTGATGCAGACATTAGTTGACATGTAATGACAATTGTGTTGATGTTAACACACATTTTTGCCCGTCATACATCTCTTCACTTTTGAACACAGCCGCAAACACAGAGGCCACATCAATTCGCTACTTTATAGTATGTACGCTCCTGGGTAATGCACCTTTGGACACACACATCATCAAATATGGCGCCGAGGACAAGACGACCAATCGGAACGCTCGAGCTGCCACCAATCCACGCAGACCGGCAGAGGTAGTAAATACGCCCTGAAACGCCTACCGGACATGTTTAGGCGATGTGTGCTGTCGCTCTTGATATCGCTCTTGACATGTTACACACGGCGATCAGCACACATCGCCCCAGAATAGTCGCCTGGTTTCAGAGCTGTGATGTGAAACCAGGTGACCACTCAGATGTGTCGCCCTCGCCCAGTCACATTAGGCGACGCTTTGGCAATGTCGCCGGCGACAGGTCATGCCTAAGCATCGCCATAGAAATCGCCGACGATATCTCCAGGTGTGACGGTACCCTAAGGGTAGGGATTATACCTTCTCCTCTAGGACCCACAGTTCCTATGGCAGAATATACCTGTTCTTGGTCAGTCACGGGATCCTCTTCTGGAAACCTAAGGTCGAAATAAGCAATATTATTCTATCAGACCACAGTTCCAATTTTCTTTCCATGGAGATGCCCGGGCTGGCTAGGAAAGAGTGGTCATGGAGATTGAACAGTAAACTTTTACGCGATGCCACCTGTGTGGAAGACCTGAAAGAGGATATAGCAACTATTACTTAATCACATGCATCAGACACAACACCCCAACCCATTAAATGGGAAGCACTTAAGGGTGTTATAACAGGCACGCTGATTAAGCATGGAGCCAGAATAAAGAAAATACGGAATTAAAAGATTAGCGACCTGTTAGCACAGATCAGCCTTCTGGAAGCGAGACATAAATCAGTTAACACCCACGAGTTGTTGATAGATCTGACCACTAAAAGGCTTGATTTAAAGAATTTACTGGATGATCAGTATCAGAGAGACAGGGAGAGGATGGCGGGATTCTTCTATAAAAAGGCTAATACTTGTGGTAGGCCGCTAGCGAGGATGCTGCATCCTAGGGCAGGCCCCACTTATATCCCTTCTATAAAATCGGGAACGGGAAAGGTGGTTCATAGTAACGAGGAGATTTCTGAAGTTTTTCGAAGCTTTTACACAGACTTGTATAATTTAAGGGGAAAGTTCTCGGATATGGATCCTATCGCTTTGAAAGCTAAAATATTATATTGACAAAGTGAAGATCCCATTCCTATCTGAAGACGATCTACTTTTCCTGGAGGGGGACATTACTGAGGAGGAACTGTCCACAGTAGTCAAAGACACACCGATCTTAAGGAGTTCGGGATCTGACAGTTTCACACCCATCTTTTATAAAACCTTGCTCGATGGTTTGTTGCCCCAGATGCTTCTAACTTTTAATGCAATCTCAGAGGGTGAGTCTTTTACCCCACAGGCTTTGGAGGCACATATATGTGTGATCCCTAAACCAAATAAAGACCCTTTCATGGCAGCAAGCTACCGACCAATCTCTTTGATAAATGTGGACGTCAAATTATTTGCCAAGATCTTAGCGGACAGACTCTCTGGGATGTTACCCTCTATCATTCATCTGGACCAGGTGGGCTTTGTTAAAGGCCGAGAGGCGCGGGACAACATCATTAGATCTCTGCTCCTAGTTGACAGGGCTAAGGTGTGGAAGTCCCCTCTTTGTCTATTATCTGTAGACGCGGAAAAGGCCTTTGACAGAGTTCATTGGGGTTTTGTGAGGGAAGCTCTGGAACACATTGGCATGGGTCAAAAAATCTTGGGTAGAACCTTGTCTCTATATTCGAAACCGTCAGCCAGAGTGAGAATTAATGGGATCTTGTCTGGCCCGTTCCTTATTCGGAATGGGACGAGACAGGGGTGTCCGTTATCCCCTTTATTCTATACTATTGTTATAGAGCATTTGGCTAAGGCTATTACAGACAATGACAGCATTAGGGGGCTATGAGCAGGTGACACCCATCATAAGGCGGCATTATTTGCCGACGACGTGCTCCTATACGTTTCTTACCCGGTCACTACCTTCCCTGCATTGTTAAGGGAATTTGAAACATTCGGTGGTCTTAGTAATTTTAAAGTAAACTACTAGGGATGAGCGAATACCGCCATATTTGGACTCGCTATACTCGCAATGAGTAGGTCCCAGTACTCGTTGCGAGTATAGCGAGTCCGATTACTTTCACAGTGTATCTATAGATACACTGCGAAAGTACCCTAAAAGTGAATAAAAGTTGTTAAAAATAATAAAATTACATACTCACCTGTCCAACGCCTGCACCGGGACCGTCCCAGAAGACCTGCGATCACCGGACAAGGACCTGTGACTTCCAGACAATCAGATGGCCGGTAGCGATCTGGCCAATCAGATGGTGACACGTCATAACCACGTGATCGCTAACGGCCACCTGATTGGACAGATTGCAAGGTCCTGGCAGTACACAAAGGACCTTGCAATCTGGCCAATCAGGTGGCCGCTAGCGATCATGTGGTTGTGACGTGTCGCCATCTGATTGGCCAGATCGCTACCGGCCATCTGATTGGCTGGAAGTCACAGGTCCTTGTCCGGTGATCACAGGTCTTCTGGGACGGTTCCGGTGCAGGGGTCGGACAGGTGAGTATGTAATTTTATTATCTTTAACAACCTTTATTCACTTTTAGGGTACTTTCGCAGTGTACCTATAGATACACTGCGAAAGTAATCGGACTACTCGCTACTCCCGGGTAATCATAAGATACTTAGAGAGTAGCGAGTACCCGAATACCACTATTATTCGGCGAGTTCCGAATAGTAGCGAGAATACCCGCTCATCCCTATAAACTACTCAAAAACAGAGGCATTGAGCGTTTCTTTATCCCCAATAGACGTTGCCTCCTTAACAAGAGATTTCCCATTTCGTTGGAAATAGGGTCATATCTCCTATTTAAGGGTGAACCTCCCTGATGACCTGACTAAAGCCTTTCATCTGAACCAGCAGGTCATTCTGGATAAGGTGGGGTCCCTACTGGATTCGTACAGACCTTTAAAATTGTCTTGGCTAGGCAGGATCCACGTTGTTACGATGGACATTTTACCGAGATTTTTGTAAATTTTCCAAGCTGTCCTAATTTGGCCGAATAGGTTGTTTTTTCACAAAATCTGCTCTCTGATCTCAAGATTTATTTGGAAGGGTATAAAGCCTAGAGTGGGGTACAAGACCCTATCTGCACCTCGAAATAATGGGGGGGCGGGACTGCCTGATTTTCACAAATAGTTTAGCAGCGGTGTGAGACTCCTAGATTGGAAATATAAGGCCACATCTAAGCAATGGGTACAAATTGAACAGGTGGATGTGATTACACCCCTACAATACCTCCAATGGACCTCCATGCAAACCGCTGGTCTTCATGAACATCTTGCTTTTCTCACCTCAGAAACGCTTAGGGCCTGGCAAGTCTCATTAGATGGGAAGGCTGGGGCGAAGTTGGAGAGCTCGTTGACCCCTTTGTTCTGCAATCCGGCCTTTCCCCCTGGAATGTCAAGCCAAACCCTTCTGGTATGGAAATTTAGTGATGACCTTCGCATTGGCCACATTTTAAGAGATGGGGGACTTTCCCTCATTACGGAAGTGCAAAATGCCTCGCTGGGTCTTAAACTGAAATGGTGGGAATACTTACAGTTCTGGTCCTTCCGTTGTCAAGGTAGAAAATACGCTTTTCTACTGACTTATATTTTCCTTATATATTTTTATATTATATATTATTACTAATGCTCTAGATGAGAAACAATAAGTTTTTCCCTTAACCTAGTATCCAATAGCTATATCTCTCCCTCTCTCATTCCCTTTTCTCTTCTCTCTCTCTATGTCTCTCTCTTCTCTCTCTGTCTCTCTCTCTCTTTCCTCTCTCCCTCTCATCCATGAACCAAAGCTACGTGTAAACAAAGTGTCTTTCAGATGTGTGAAGAGAAGATACAGTGTGCGGAGGTGCCCAGGAAACTAAGGAGCTGATTGGTCACTACTGTGTCGGTGCCAGGTTGTACCATGGGAAGCTAGAGATATCCTGCATACCAGAGGCCAAGAGAAGACATCATGACGTGATGAAGGATGGACTCAGCACAGAAGACAAAGGACTAATTATTACTAACAGGGATAGATATATTAGCCTAACTCCACCTAACCCCTATCTAATCCCACCTTGTCCTGGCCATTTCACGCCTACTCCCTAGAGTATAAAATGCTGTGTACCCGGAAATAAAGTTAGTTGCTGTGACCATTGCCATTGCTTAATAAAGCAACGAACATATTATAAGTTTGAACCAGATTCTCCGTCTGATTTACTCTTATCTGGTACCATATGTTCATAGTCTAATTTGGAATGACTGGTGAAGGAGTGTATTGTCGCTACGACCCCGACAATTTGGCGCCCAAACAACGTGGGGCATGGCCAGTGATTCGCGACCCCCACGGACCCGTGCCCGGATGCCCCTGGATGATACCCGTATCGGCTGACCTCAAGGACTGATCACCCTTCAAGGCACGGTAAGTGGAGATCACATTCATATGTGTGTCGCCCTTACTGTGTCTCAGCCGTTATTGGTTAATCTGAAGGTGTCTTTTGGGTCCGGGGGGGTGACCGGTCGAGTGGTGAGACCAAGCGCGATCCAGCGCCATGCTCCGAACCAGTAACAACGAGACGTCGCCTCCTGCGCGTCCTCGTGTGTACACCACGCCTCCCTCGCCAGTCATTGTTCCTCATCCATTAACTCTGCCTGTGACTGTCAGTAATCAGTGATTCAGAGAGAGAGGTTAAAAGCATCTCAAGTTTCACAGACTGGGGACGGCACAGTGAGAGAGAGAGTGAAAGTGAAAGGAGACGCACACATGATGTTATATAAAATTCAGGGATAAGCACATAGTGTACTAGGTTCTGTGCTTATGAGACGGTGACTCGAAAGTCCGAGTGCGTTGTGTATGTAGTTCCGCACTCACGAGAAGACTGAGGGGGGGCACATGATGTAGTTTGTTCCGTACCTGTGACGGATTATGAGCACGTAGTGTATTAGCTCCGTGGCTTATGAGTTAGAGATAAAGAGAAGGGTCTCTTTCAGAACTGTCGTTTGAAGCAGTTCTGAAACCCTCAGAATACCGTGGCAAGGCGATCTTTAAGCACCAAGGAGTTAGGACGACTGTAATAGTGTCCTGTGGTGTCGTGCTTAGGTACTGGAATTGCTAGAGGCACGTTGTGTACCTGGTTCCGTGTTTATTAGTTGTACTTAAGTGCTGAGAGCGTGGTTAGGTGGATTGTAAGGGATCTGGTGTTGATCGCTGTTACCAGCGTCCTAACTGCAGTAGGGACGTAGTATTCTGTGAGTCATGTTGCATCTCTTAAAGCAGAAGAAGTCCGTACCCCACAGGCTAGACGAGAATATTGTGGAAATTAAGACATTAGTAGGGTCACGGAAGGGTAAGAGGCAGTTAAGAATGTGAATAGGTTGTACAAGTATGTAGGGTTGCCTTTGTCAGGGAGATTACAGCCATCCGTGTGGCATGATCTTATTCAGAGAGAAAAAGGCAAGTTGAAAGATAAAGGATTGATAGCTTAAACCAGGCTCATCTGCGAATTGTGCGGAACCTGAAGAGTGAGGAATAAAAAGAGGTTGATGGAGAGGATCAGATGATGTAGAGCCCGTATTTATTTACAAGATGTCTCCAAATGTAATCTTGCGGATTGTAAAATGGCCGCCACGCCATTGTTATTGAGTACGCTATCCCAGCCACCACCCTATCATGGCGGCGATATGAGGTCCCCGGATGTGTGGGTGTGTTAAGTTAAAGTTTATTAAGTAGTTTCTAGCTCCAGAGTGGTTAGGATAAATTAGGATAAGGTGTGTGTAATCTTGTGGAACTCGTTCTGTTTTATTGAAGTCATGCCGACTGTCACTACACTCTGTTCACGGTCCGTCTATCAATATATTTTATTATTTTTTTCTGTCATGGAAAGCTCTTGAATTTATAAAGAGTAAATGAAGAGTTAGATATTAAGCCACGGGATCTCAGATAATGGCTGGAGTTGTTACAAGTGTGAAACAGTTAATTAAATTTGTGAGCTCGGTTTGGGAGAGAAAGATTTCTTTTTTCTATCGTGTGAGTCTCAGAATTTCTTATCTAGACAGCTGTGTATATATGACCTTGTGAAAGTCTGCTTGTGTTGGAAGGAGGGGAGGGAGAGAGCCAAAGAAAGGGGGAAAAAAAGGGTGGAATCTGCAGATGCCTGACATGCACACTGGAATCTTATCCATCTTTCCAAGGATTCTGAATGGCAAGAACGAATTTTTCATATTTATGGTACTTGGGTACTAATAATAATGCTTAATATTGAATACAATAATAGTAATCAAGATTTTTATTGATTTATTTGAGTGAATGTTGTCAATAGCCACCTGCAGCACAAGGATAATTTAGCTAGAGATGTAGTTATGGCAGGGGGAAACTTTCCCTTATTTATGGTTGTTGTGTGTTTTAAAAATTAAGCTATCTAGAGGGAAGATTAATATACTGAGCGCCCAAGGGGAAATAATATATATATTAATGCTGTGGGGAGGTGGTACTAGACAGGAAAATCTAACTACAATGTGATGAAGGTATTGTTAAGTTAATAGATCCAGAATGTATAAGGTATGTATAAGGTATGTCGATATTATTATTATTATTATATTATAAGCAGGAATATAGATTGTATTTTAAGGGGACACTCAATTGAGTCAATGTGAGATGTTAGAGATGGAAATTAGCAAGTTTGATGAGAAAAGCAACAGAAAGTATAGTTTAGAAAGTAACACAAAGTCGAGAAAAAAAAAAAAAAGGGGGTGGAAAGACAAGAAAGAAGAAAGTAGTTAGGTCCTTTATCAGGATTGTGGACATCTTGTAGGCATATCAAGGCCAAAGAGTTTGAAAATGTGGAAGGGAGTAGACCATCCTCCCCATATCTCCTTGGATTCTTTCTATCAGAGCAGTCTTTGTTCCTTACTGTGTGAAAATATTTCTTGTAGTCCGTTATCTTTCCCCATATGGGAGGGGTGAGGAGGCTTTCTGGAGAAAATGCTGGTAGCAGGAATTTTGAATTAAAGGTGATGTTACACACGTCTGCTCTGATATATAGTGTCCATATATATATATATATAAAAATATAATAAAATAGCTAGTAGAAAGTTGCAATTATATTGTTGAATAAAAATTTTCTGACCTCTGAAATTAATACAAATTTCTTTAAGTTTTTTATTGCAGATATGTTTATAGACCAGAGAGATTTTATGCTGGATAATGGTAGGATCCTCACATGAGGTTATCAGAATATTTGGTTCTGACTTGCACTTTCTGAGCGAATGGAGCGATTTCCGGTTGAAAAATTCCTTAACAATACGGTAAGCCTACTAAATGCAGAATTGATATATCACGGTGAGGTAAACACCATGTTATCAGTCTAGGATGGTATAATCATACTGACAATCACCACAGGTGTCCTGTCCTCTCGGAGGTAGAAGGCAAGCTACAACAAAAGGTAGGAAAGGTAGTGGGGGGTGGTTGCCCCATCCCAGCTGGGTTGCGTCTGGCGGCCTGAGCCCTCTCTATAGTCGACTGCCTTATAGGGACTGACCGAACCACTAACAGTGTTAAACTAGGAGTCGTGAGAGGGGACAGGGCAGGCCATGATGTCTCTTATCAGCAAAGGTTAGACTGGTTTCTGCTTGGCCTCACTTTACGCCTCAAAATAGGTCACGGGTGAGATCAGGTGAGTACCTCCTAGTTCGCTCCTGGTACAGGTAAGCTGTGTATACTATCCTGCATTATTCTTGCGCACAACACAACTCAGAAAGGTACGGGCTTCGAGCGGCGATCGCTCCATGGGTTTTGGAAATTGCAAGTAGTGAGCGGACAAGGAAACCAAGAAAACTGTATAAAAATTATCCCAATATGTGTAAATCTCTTTCTCCTATCCAAGGTATTATAGAATGTCAAATATACCCTGGTTAAAAATGTTTTTAGAATAAGTACAGAAGTACATAACATGGTTCTTGTATGATTTTGTTGTGTATTTTTCTCTTGTGGATAACTGTGCTTATTTGCAGATATTTAGGAAGTTCATATCCTTTTGTATACCCTCCATAATGATAGTGGTATATGATAAAATGTTCAAGGGAGGATGAGTCTTATACCTTTAAAGGGAACCTGTCACCCAAAATCACCCTTGTTAGCTGTAAATACATGTCCCTGAAGCATAACACCACAGTCCTACACATCCCTTTGTGGTGTTTTAGTTCAATATGAAAGTGCACTTTAGTCGTTTCAAAACTTACAAAATCCGTGGCAGTGGGGCGTTCCAAAGCCTTCTTGTCTATGAGGCGGTTCCCCTGTGCCGCTGTATTACGCCCTAATGGGCGTTGTTTCAAACTTTGTAGCGCGGGCACGATTCATAATATCGCGGCCGCGACGTCACGGTCATGTGATGCCGTGACGCGTCATTTCCGGGCGGACGGGGCGCTGTTGTCTGACGCGCACCGGCCGACTTCATAAAGCGATCTGCGCATGCGCTGAAGTTGGCCAGTGCGCGTTCACAGACAGAGGCAGGTGGGCAGGCTACGTTGAATCCCCCTCCCTCCCCTGTGTCATCCTCCTTCCCTGTCTCTCGCTCTCTGTCTGTGACCCCCTCCATAACTGTGCCCCCACTGCTTCACTCCAAGTAATAAAAAAAACAAAAAAAAAATGTCAATATACACTAGATATATATAGATGTATATTATATCCACATCTATATATATCTAGTGTATATTGACATTTTTTTTTGTTTTTTTTATTACTTGGAGTGAAGCAGTGGGGGCACAGTTATGGAGGGGGTCACAGACAGAGAGCGAGAGACAGGGAAGGAGGATGACACAGGGGAGGGAGGGGGATTCAACGTAGCCTGCCCACCTGCCTCTGTCTGTGAACGCGCACTGGCCAACTTCAGCGCATGCGCAGATCGCTTTATGAAGTCGGCCGGTGCGCGTCAGACAACAGCGCCCCGTCCGCCCAGAAATGACGCGTCACGGCATCACATGACCGTGACGTCGCGGCCGCGATATTATGAATCGTGCCCGCGCTACAAAGTTTGAAACAACGCCCATTAGGGCGTAATACAGCGGCACAGGGGAACCGCCTCATAGACAAGAAGGCTTTGGAACGCCCCACTGCCACGGATTTTGTAAGTTTTGAAACGACTAAAGTGCACTTTCATATTGAACTAAAACACCACAAAGGGATGTGTAGGACTGTGGTGTTATGCTTCAGGGACATGTATTTACAGCTAACAAGGGTGATTTTGGGTGACAGGTTCCCTTTAAGGTTATGTTATGTTACTAATAGTGTAAAACTGATACACAATTTCCCAGGCCGTTTCTAATATGTTTGAGGTTTCTTTCCCCTTCAACGGATTGGACTCTGAAAACAGCCAATGAATAGCGAAATTAATTTCTTCTATACTAACTGTAGAATCTAAATGAATCTTTCCTTTTTAGAATAAGATGGGTAAAAATGACACAACCTTTTTCCTTGTAGCAATGTCTGAATATGTTATGCTGACTGTTCTACAATTCCCCCTCTTATTTTCAGATGAAGTTAATGAGATTAAGAGAGCCGATTTAGGGACAATGGAAGAACTCCATGTGAGGCTAGTGTAGGGTTCAGGTGCCTGGGGGCCCTTTACAAGGAAGGAGTCTCTAAGGTGTCTGGATGAAGAAATCCACTTCCCTTTCCCATCACATGGACAGTCTCGAAGGATCTTTAGGGAAAAACTTTTTGTTTAGGGAGGATTTCTCAAGGTAGAAAATACACTTTTCCACTGACTTATATTTTCCTTATATATTTTTATATTATATATTTTTACTAATGCTCTAGATGAGAAACAATAAGTTTTTCCCTTAACCTAGTATCCAATAGCTATATCTCTCCCTCTCTCATTCCCTTTTCTCTTCTCTCTCTCTATGTCTCTCTCTTCTCTCTCTTTCTTCTCTCCCTCTCATCCATGAACCAAAGCTATGTGTAAACAAAGTGTCTTTCAGATGTGTGAAGAGAAGATACAGTGTGCGGAGGTGCCCAGGAAACTAAGGAGCTGATTGGTCACTACTGTGCCGGTGCCAGATTGTACCATGGGAAGCTAGAGATATCTTGCATACCAGAGGCCAAGAGAAGACATCATGACGTGATGAAGGATGGACTCAGCACAGAAGACAAAGGACTAATTATTACTAACAGGGATAGATATATTAGCCTAACTCCACCTAACCCCTATCTAATCCCACCTTGTCCTGGCCATTTCACGCCTACTCCCTAGAGTATAAAATGCTGTGTACCCGGAAATAAAGTTAGTTGCTGTGACCATTGCCATTGCTTAATAAAGCAACGAACATATTATAAGTTTGAACCAGATTCTCCGTCTGATTTACTCTTATCTGGTACCATATGTTCATAGTCTAATTTGGAATGACTGGTGAAGGAGTGTATTGTCGCTACGACCCTGACACCGTCAGTCAGTCAATTTTCCAAGGGGCCCCAACAGTTGTTTGTACCCCATGGAAAAAATATTTACGGATGAGGCCCTGCCCTCTAGAGGGATTTCCGCTTTATATCGTGTCCTTTCCATGGCTGCGAGCACCGATGTACACAAATATCGAATGGCATGGGAGAGAGATTTGGGGAACACCATATCTGAGGGTGAGTGGGAGAGAAGCTTCCAAATGACCCAAAAGGTGTCTGGTTCATGTGACGCTAAAGAAAAATGCTATAAACTGCGATATAGATGGTATCTTACTCCAGATAGGTTGCATAGGTTTTTGCCAGCTGCCTCAAAATTCTGCTGGAGATGTGGGTCTGAAGAGGGTACGCTGCTTCATATACGGTGGGACTGCTCCCTGATCAGAGATTGGGAGAAAGTGTTCCAAAATTACAATTACAATCTGGTTGCCCTGAGGAAGGTGCTGGGACAGCACCGAAACGCGTTGGTGTGATGAAATAAAGAACTTTTGATGGTAATAACCTCTTGTGGATTCCTTGGATAAAGAGCAGCAGCGCGGACCGTGGATACCATTCCAGTTTTACAATCTGGTAACTGGTAGACACATCGATGACACCCCTGAGATGGCTTTGCTCTCTTTGCTCCCTGGTTCGGTGAAGGCCCAAAAGAAGAATATCCTTCGATTCTGCCTTTCTGCGGCAAGATCAGTGATACCTCGGCACTGGAAGGACCAGACTCCACCTTCAATTTTTGAATGGTATTCTGAAATGGAGTCAATACGCAAATTAGAAGAGATTTCAGCGGGGCTTATGCAAACGTTGAATGAATTCACTTTTACATGGTCGGATTGGATTTAAAGATGCACCTAACTTTGCGGACCTCTTTACCTGAGCTAGAATCCAGTTCTAGGACAATATTTTTTTTACTGACCTTCCCTGACACTTAGCTATTGCTCCTTATGTTGCTAAATAGCGATTTCTATAGCTATTTTTAAAATTTTTTGTCTTAATTTTTCCCCCTTCCCTAGTATCCCTTTACCCTGGGTGACCTTTGGTATGCACAAGGATAAGACCTTCCCTTCCGCAATTAAGGTAGGAGGGATCCGCTTCTCGGCCAGGTTATATCTAGGTTGTAGGAGTTCTGGCTACATCGACACATGTGAAATTATACTGTATTATGTCAAATGATAAGTCTTGTATAAGATGATCAAGTGTAATGGAATACCTTTCTTTAACGTGTGAAGTAGAGGAGTTACATGGAAGATTACGCTGTAGTTATTCTGCAATTGGTTGTATACTGTACTGTTTAAAATTTTTAATAAAAACATATTTGACAAAAAAAAAAATCCACCACCGAACCCCATTTTCATCAATACCACCCACAGGTACTCACACTCGACGCCATCAAAAGCCTTCGCAGCGTCAAGTGAGAGCACCGCCATACTACCTTTATTTTGAGACTCCACTTGTACATTAAAAAATAACTGACATAAATTAATAGCCATTGATTTGTTTGGCATAAGCCCGGTCTGATCCTCACCCACCAAATGAGTAATGAGAGTCAGAAGTCTCAACACCAGCACTTTAGCTAAAATCTTGACATCGGTAGAGAGCAATGAGATGGATCTGTAGGACTCAGGCTGTGAGAAGTCTTTTCCCGGTTTTGGGAGAGAACTACAACTGCCTTCCTCATTGATCTAGGAAGTGTGCCCTCCCTTAACGCCCCTTCAAATACCTCTTTCAGTCTGGGCAATAACACATCCTCATTTTCTTTATAAATTTCAACTGGAATCCCATCAGTGCCTAGGGTTTGTTGTTTTAAAAGTCTCTCAAAGCTGCCGCCATTTTCACCACAGTTATTGGGTCGTCCAGCTGCTCCCTCTGGTCATCTATTAGTTTGGGCAGCCGCACATCATATATATACTGTTCTACCTCAACATGAGATTTAGTCAACCTAGAAGAGTATACGTGCTGATAAAAATGGAAAAATAACTCTATAATAGAACCAGCGTCAGTAACCATCGCTCCATTAGCATCTCTTATGGCCGAAACCACAATTGCACCAGTTTGTGCCCTAGCAACCGTGGCCAACAGATGACCTGCCCCCTCACCCTCAACATAAAATTGTTGTTTCAAAAAGAATTGTTTATGCTCTGCCTTTTGTAGAGCAAATTCGCTTAGACTTCACTGTGAATTTGTCCAGTTTATTTTATTGTCGGTGTTACCACATAAGTTTGCTCCAGCACATCCACATCTTTCTGCTGTTGAGGAGAGCCATAGGATCAAATACTTAATTAACCTTAAGACGTAAGGGCATGGGAGAAACGATCTATAGAGTGTATTGTTTTACATTGTATAAGTTGTGATTTAAACATGGCTGCCATTTCTGCCACATCACACCATGCTCTCTGAGAGCAAGATGGAGTCCAGAGGAGCCTGGACCTATGACTACATCCTGTCTACAAAAAGGAGTTCCTGGAGGAAGCTGAATTCCATAGAAGGACTGACCAATCACAGAATGTCATATCACCTGGACATACTCGATCAAGACCACACCCCCTGATGACCTCATGGATCCACCCGTGGATTAACCCACTGACCAATGAATACATCTGAGTAGGGCTGGCCGAGCCCCTTACTGAACAAAGCCTCATGTCTCTTATAATAAACCATCACTTGGAGCTTGGGACTGACCAAGGAAGGCTGTACATCTGACTCTGTGTGTCTGGTGTCATACTTTTCACGCCTGTACTTGGTCCATATTGATTTGGTCAGGGGCAGGCAACTTGTTGTTAATATTATTATGAAATATTAACCACTAGCTGGGTGCCCGATGCACATGCATCGGGATTCTAGAAGAGCGAGTCTGTGACTCGCAATGGCCGCTTCGCTTGCGCGAGCATAGCGAGTCGCCTTAGAACTGCTCGCAATGGCCGCTGCGCGGCCAATGCTTCGGGCGTATCCACATGACCACGCTGACTCGCAGCGTGAGTGGACTCAAAAGGGGCAAAAAACCCATTCGCAATTATATAATAGATAACACTGCAAGGTCTGATAATGTGCCCTAGTCCTAGTTTTAATCAGTGAAATGTCTTTTATCAGTATACCCCTCAAGAAGGCCTTCATCCCATCCCAGACCATAAATATAGAGGCCGTACCAGCATTATCATGGAAGAATAAATCCAGTTTATTGGAAAGATTCACATCCTCCCCGAACACAGCTAACCAGAATGGATTAAATCTCCACATCCCTCCACGATATAGACCAGTAGGCCCCACATTCAAGACCACCAACAATGATGAGTGGTCCGAGAGCAGTCTGGTACGGTATTCTACCCTGCCTACTAAAGGAACCAATCTACTGTTCCCCAAAGCTAAATCTATTCTGGAGAGGGATGAATGAGATGCCGAGAAGCAGGAATACTGTTGAACCCTCGGAAATCTAGCACACCACACATCCACCAACTGAATCTCCTTTAATACTTTTGCCAGTGAGGTCTCATGTACATCCCCACTACCTGAGTCACCCCATTATTTATCCAGGAGAGCATGGAGGTACATATTAAAACTGCCAACAACAAGTAGGGGTATATTAGTATATTCCAAAATCAAAGGTATCAATTGATGTAGCGTTGTTACTAAAAATGGAGGGGGAATAAAAACCACAATCAGACACAACCTTAAACCAACCACTCTACATACTAGACCAGAGGTCCCCAATGTCAGTCCTCGAGGGCCGAACCAGTGCAGGTTTTCAGGATCTCCTTAGTATTGCACAGCAGGCAATGATTCCAATCCCTGTGCAATAGTAAGGAAATCCTGAAAACCTGCACTGGTTCGGCCCTCGAGGACTGACATTGGGGACCTCTGTACTAGACAGACACTGACCACTCTTTCCAACTCAAAAGGTAGAGCCGGGTGTACCATGATACTAACCCCTCTAGAATATGTACTATGCGTAGAATAGTATACACAGCCTTTCCATAGCCTACCAAAGGTAGCTGCAGTGTCTTTGTTACAGTGCTTCTCCTGAATGAAAACTATGGAATCCCAGTATTCTTTTAACCCCTTCATGACCGAGCCTATTTTGACCCTAAAGACTGAGGCATTTTTGGCAATTCTGACCAGTGTCCCTTTATGAGGTAATAACTCTGGAACGCTTCAATGGATCCTAGCGATTCTGAGAATGTTTTTTCGTGACATATTGGGCTTCATGTTAGTATTAAATTTAGGTCGATAATTTTTGCGTTTATTTGTGAAAAAATAAAAAATTTTGCAAAAATTTTGAAAATGTAGCAATTTTCTAATTTTTAATTTTTATTCTGCTAAACCAGACAGTTATGTGCCACAAAATAGTTAATAAATCACATTTCCCACATGTCTACTTTACATCAGCACAATTTTGGAAGAAAAAAAAAATTTTGGTAGGACGTTATAAGGGTTCAAAGTTCAGCAATTATTCATTTTTCCAGCAAAATTTACAAAACCATTTTTTTAGCGACCACATCACATCTGAAGTCTCTTTGAGGGGTGTACATGACAGAAAACACACAAAAGTGACACCATTCCAAAAACTGCACCCCTCAAGCTACTCAAAACTACAATCAAGAAGATTATTAACCCTTCAGGTGCTTCACAGGAACTAAAATAAAGTTGAAGGAAAAAATTTTAGATTTTTGTAACAAAAATGTTCTCTTAGCCTTAATTTTTTCATTTTCACATGGACAACAGGATAAAATGCATCCTAGAATTTGTTGGGCAATTTCTCCTGAGTACACCGATGCCTCATATGTGGTCATAAACCACTGTTTGGGCGCACGGCAGGGCTCGGAAGGGAAGGAGCGCAATTTGAATTTTGGAGCCAATTTTCCGTTCAAAAAGTGAAATGGCGCTCCTTCACTTCTGAGCCCTGCTGTGCGCCCAAACAGTGGTTTATGACCACATATGAGGTATCAGTGTACTCAGGAGAAATTGCCCAACAAATTTTGGGATGTATTTTGGGTTAAAAGTGATCACTATGCATCTAGATATGTTCCTTAGGGGGTCTAGTTTCCAAAATGGGGTCACTTGTGGGGGAGCTCCAATGTTCAGGCACACAGGGAGGGGCTCTCCATACCCGATATGCTTTCCGTTAACAATTGGAGCTAATTTTCCATTGAAATTGTTAGCGGACACCATGTCGCATATGGAAAACCCGTGTGCCACCAGCACAAGGGCAACTGGAAGAGTTGGTGTACAGCACCAGAAAATACCACCCCTAATGAATGCGCTATTTTCTTGGGTGGCTGTGGGTTGCAATTTGCAGCGTGGGGGACGCACAACATTTTGGTTTCTCCACGCTGAGGATTCCAGTCAGCCAGCTGCCACGTTGTACCTGGCTGGTTACAAAAAATACAGCGGCCTTTTTTTTTTTATTTCTAGAACTAATTCTAGATAATAAAAAAAAATGACGTGGGGCTCCGCCATATTTTTGGTCCAGCTAGGTACAACTTGGCAGCTACAGACTGCCAGCAACCCCAGCTGCCTCGTTGTACCTGGCTGCAACCAAAAATACAGCAAAGCCCATTTTTTTTTTATTTCTAGAACTAATTCTAGAAAAAAAAAATGACGTAGGGCTCCGCCATATTTTTAGCCCAGCCAGGTACAACTAGGCAGCTGGGGGCTGGAATCCTCAGCATGGAAAGGCCCAAGCGTTCTGGGCCCCCCATGCTGCGAATTGCAGCCTGCAGCCACCCCAGAAAATGGCGCATTCATTGAAGCGCCATTTTCTGGCGCTGTACCCATGCTCTTCCAGTTGCCCTGGTGCCGGTGGCAAACTGGGTAATACAGGGGTTAATGCCAGCTTTTTATTGGCAGCTGGCACTAAGCCCGAAATTCATAATATTGGGCCAATGTTAGACCCGCCATTAGGAATCTCTGGTAAGTAGTCAATAAATACACACAGAGAAAAATATTTTTATTTTGAAAAAAAACACAAACAAAATTCAGACTCCATCTTTATTATAAAAAGATCCGACATAGTCCACAACGAAGGTCCCACGACGCTCGATCGCCTCCGACGTAGTCCACAACGAAGGTCCCACGATCGCCATGCAGGAAGATCGGACTGCATAGTAGCGATCTGACAGCCCGGGTATAGTGATCCACACTGCATCGGGGCTGCGAGATCGCTTTCTGCAGCTCGATCCTCATGCAGGAGGATCGGACTGCAGAGCAGCGATCTGGCAGCCCGGGTGCAGCGCAGGGGCTGAGAGATCGCTTTCTGCAGCTCGATCCTCATGCAGGAGGATCGGACTGCAGAGCAGCGATCTGGCAGCCCAGGTGCCGTGTCGGGGGCTGCAAGATTGCTTTCTGCAGCTCGATCCCCATGCAAGGGGAATCCCCTACATGGAGAGCAAGCTGCAGAAAACAATCTGACAGCTTGGTTTAGTGATCCACTGGATCACTGCACCCGAGCTGTCAGATTGCTTTCTGCAGCTCAATCCCCATGCAGGGGAATCCCCCTGCATGGGCATCAAGATGTAGAAAGCGATCTGACAGCTTGGGTGCAGTGATCCACCATGCAGGGGGATGGGGATCAGGGATCCCCCTGCAGGGGGATGGGGATCAGGGATCCATCCCCAACAGGGGGATGGGGATCAGGGATCCATCCCCCAGGGATCCCCCTGCAGGGGGATGGGGATCAGGGATCCATCCCACAGCAGGGGGATGGGGATCAGGGATCCATCCCCCTGCGGGGGGATGGGGATCAGGGATCCATCCCCCTGCAGGGGGATGGGGATCAGGGATCCATCCCCCAGGGATCCCCCTGCAGAGGGATGGGGATCAGGGACCCCCCTGCGTTGGGGCACAGGGATCCCCCTGCAGGTGTTACAGGCAGGGGGACCTACCAGAGGTTGGCGGTGACGGCGGCGGTGACTTGCAGGAGGAGGCGGCGGCGGGGACTGGAGCACAGCGGGAGGAGGAGGCGGCGGCGGCGGCAGCTGGAGGAGGTGAGTGGTGGCAGAGGACGGGGCCGGAGACAGCGGGGGACGCCGGAGATAGAGGAGGGAAAGCCAAAGAAAGCAGGGGGACTGGGATGAGCGTGGGGGCCGGAGACAGCGGGGGGAAGCCAGAGAAAGCAGGGGGACAGGGGGATGAGCGGGGGGGAAGCCATAGACAGCAGGGGGACAAAGGGATCATTGGGGTATAGGGCGGATGAGTGGGGGGGGGGAACAGGAAGGGGCAGGGGAAATGAATGGGAGGAGCAGGGGAGCCAACACAGGCAGAGAGCAGGAAGGAGACTGCAAACTGCACAGTCGCGGTAATTGCGGGTCTCATTTTTAACCCCCAATTACCGCGACTGTAGCCTTGGGGGGGGGGGGGCAAAGCGACCCCCCCTGGGCAATAGTGCATGTCCCCATGTACCTGCAGCTCAAGTGACAGGTCAGTGAGACCCTCACTCGAGCTGCAGGAGTGCGTTCCCCAGATGACTCAGACGCTGAGACATCGGTCGTTAACGCATGGGATTTCATGTCTCACACGCTGAGACATGTGTCGTTAAGGGGTTAAATATTTAAGCACCGCCAACCATTTATTAGGGTGTCCCATTCCTCTGATGTTCCAGGAGACTATATTAACTTGCCTAACCGTTTTAAAACTTTGAATATTGAATTGTAGTATTCAACTGCCATGTTGCCCATAAAGGTGTTGTTCCAAACAAAATATTCAAATGCAGTAATGGAAAACCCCCTGAAACTGTTAACACATAACCATTCGTTCGTAACCTCCCAGTACCAAGTAAACCAAAACCAATAGCTATAACATGCAGCAAATTGCACTCACACCAACGAGACCAGGTTCAGGCACACTCAGAGTGTGCCATACTAACCAGCATATAACAGATGCAGGAAAAATAAAAAAAGGGAATAAGAAAGAAGGAAAAGAAAGTAGCGGAAGAGAAAGCACAGAAGAAGGAAGAAAGGAAAAGAAAGACAAGAAGTAGCAATGTTCATTTTCATCCCTAGTCTCAAGGGGTAAAGCTCTGCAGGCTCACAGATCACTCAGTGTCCTTCCCCTGTGGTTACAAATAGAAACACCATCATATCAAACCATAAGTATTTTGGCGTGCCCAAGGTATATACAAATAAAGTAAATTGTACTCCTACAACAAATCTACAATAATGATTACCAAAGAGTCCTACCAGTCAGTGGTCAACAGTACCAGCAGAAGTTACATCAAAACAATGGCTTCAACAATTTATGTTTATTTAACCTAATCAGCCATTACAGATTTGCCGCTCTTTCATATCCAGCCATTTTGAAGCCTCCTTGGCCATATCTAAAAAATTTGTTCCACCAAGTGCTGTAACCCTCAGCCGCAATGGGTACAACATAGAGTAGGGTACTTGAATTGGGCACATTTCCTTTGGACTTCTATGGAAAAGTCTGGTTAAAGAGAGATCCTTGCTCCTTCTATACGCAGGTCAGCAGCCATCCGTGCAAACTGTAGGACCTTGTCCCGGTCTCGGAAATGTAGCATCCTAATCAACACAATGCGTAGCTGACCCCCTGGTTGCGCAGGTCTAGTGGGCACTCTATGAACTCTCTCTATGGCAAACATGTTAGAAAATTTTTCCTTGCCAAAGGATTTTAGCAGCCATGCTTCAAAAAAGTCCACCGCCTCTCTGCCCTCAGTCTTCTCAGGTACTCCCACAATATGGACATTATTTCGCCACAGGTGATTCTCTAAATCATCCGGTTTATTATTTAGATAGTTAATAGAGTCATCAGCAGCCTTAAATGTCTTGGCCAAAGGGGTCACAGTATCCTCCAACTCGCCCACTCTGCCCTCAGCAGCAGTCAGATATTCTCTAATTTTTTTCATATCATGGTGAATAAGGGATATGTCCATCTTTAGGGAACCTATATGCCCAGTGAAATCAGTTCACTATTACATTGTTCAATGACAACATCTCTAAGAGTAGGCTCATCTTCCATGCCATTCAGTTCTTGTGCACATATAGCCTGAGAGTCTCCAGTGATGGTAGTATTGGCAGCATGTGTAGCACTCTCACACAGCCTCCTCCCTCCCTCCTGCACTGGCTTCCTTTCCTCATCCTCTATTACCATGTGCGGCGGTGAATCTTCACCACTTCCAGAGGATTGTGGCTCCTCTTGCTGATGCCGGGCATATTGTGAGAGCCGAGCTGCCACCACTTCACTTCTCTCGCTGCCTCAGGGTTTCTCCCACTGCCTGGGCCTCTTCACCGCCATCTTATGCGCCATGCCCGCCGCCGACCTCAGCCTGCCGTCCCGCCGCGTCATGCTGGGAATAGGGGCCACCGGATTGTTCCTCCGTGCTCCAGAGGACCCACTCCACCAGTAAGCATGCTGCTGGCCTCCGCAAACCTCGGGCAAGAGGGATTTTAACCACAGGATCACTGGAGCTCTTCAGCCGTGCGACCGCTCACATGCTCAGCCAGGCCACTGATTATTTTTTATCCATTTTTAATTAACTGATTTCAGCTGGATCCGTTTTTTTCTAACATGGGAGTCTATGGAAAATAGATCCGTTAACTTATTAGTATTTATCTTTCATTTGAAACTGAACCACTAAGTAAAAAAACAGATCTTTTACAAATAAAGTGAAAATGGATGGCTAATTCACAGATACATTTTCATAGACTTCCATGTTAATAAAACAGATCCAGCTTAATTCAGGTATTTAAAAATGGACAAAAAAGTTCTGTTAACACAACTTTTTTGCCAACAGACTTGCTAAGTCTGTTCTAATGGATGATTACTGGACATGAGAACTTAGCATTAAATTAAAAGCACCACTCCAATGGCGAAAAAGCAACAACGCCGGAGGGGTGCTTTTTTAACAGGTTCAGAGCAATGTATTCTCCTTAGGTTCCTTACTTTTTTTTTTTTTTGGGCAGGGCAAAAGAGTGATAGCTTTGGTGAATTGTGATGCTGTAGTATTAGCAGAACTACAAAGCTCATCACATGTTCTGCTATAAGACATTCATCTACCAGTGATTGCTCTGGCGTGTACATTATTATGACAGGGCATTTGAACAAACACACTCAGCAATGAGGAAACGTGCTCTGAAGGGCTGGTGTTTTACAACTGCATTTCTTTAGGAAATGTGAAGGAGTGCAAATGAGGAGAGCAAATCTTCTAATATATAAAGCTAAGTGCATGTATATACTGTATGTCCACTAAAGGAATCTGCACCGTTCCATTTACAATCACGAAATTTTGCACTTGTCACCTCATTTGCCTCAGGGAACGTCATAGACTGTGTTTAGGGGAAATTTTAACTCTGCGCTTTAAAGTCATTCGCCAAAAAACCTTGTTTACTGTTTATATGTGTCAGATAATAGATACTGACTTGGCTGTTTTGACAGTTAGCCTGGATATTTATCATGTGGCCTATAGCAACCAATCACAGCTCAACATCTGATTGGTTGCTATAGGCAACAAAGGACATTCATATTATAACATAACACATGCATGTCTGTGAAACATTCAGGGAAGCTTGCCAAAGAAAAGGACTTCTGGAAAATGTTATACACTGGGACATGACTGTCAGTGAAGCAGCAGCCACACAAGTCACAAAGAGACTAAGACACCTCTTTGTTATTCTTCTAACAATCTGCCGCACTCAGCCCCCAGAATACAGAAAGAGGCAGCAAACAGCCCTCAGCAAACAGCCTCCAATATATAGCAAGAGGCCACGCATCTCCCAGTATACAGCAAGAACCCGCACAGCCTAGATTATACAGCAGGAGGCCACAAAGCTCCCAGTAAAAAAGCAGGAAGCCGCGTAAAGCCCACAGTATACAGTAGGAGGTCACACAGCTCAAATTATACTGCAGCTGAGGTTGAATGTGTGTCACTAGAGCATGATCGAACGGTCACATGTATAAGACACTGGAGTAAGAAAATGAAAGGATATGTAGAACTAAGGCGGCCGTCACACGCACAGATATCGCGCAAGATATCGCTTGAACGCGGCAGATTAAACATCGCGTGAGCGATGTCTGTGCGTGTGACGGCAAGATAGGACGAGCGAGATCTGATCAAATCGCAAAATCGAGATCTGAGCCCCGGACCTCAGATCTAGCGATTTACGATTTAGCGATCTGCTTCATCGTGGTGTATGACACCACGATGAACGATCTCCCAGCGGCAGAGCCTATGCTGGGAGATGGTAACTATGGTACACATCGGGTAACTAAGCGACGCGCGGCGCCTAGTTACCCGATGTGTACCATAGTTACCAGCGAGATCGCGGATCCACATCACTGGTGAGTCTGTCTGTGTGACATCTCACCAGCGATGTGAGCGATATTGTAAGCGATCGCGCGTGCACGTGATCGCTTACAATATCGTTCTAGATATCTTAGCGTGTGACGGCCGCCTAACTGGGATCAAAGATGCAAAATATGGCATGTAATATTTAGAAAAAATACAAAGCTTTATTTAAGCAGGCACAATTTGAGGACACAAGCTATTAACAATATATAAAAATGGTGTGCGTAGCACAATAAATACCCACAACTGTAGTCGCTCAAAGAACAGAGATAGTAGCATTACTATGCAATTAATGGCAATATGAAAGGTGCCGTAGGAGAACTCTCACTATGAGATGGCTGTTATGGTGGGTTTACACACACCAATTTATCTGTTCAATCTCTGAACCAATCTCTGGTTGCAGTGAAATCATGGATACATTGCTCCATTTGTGGCTGTGTACAACATGGAGCAATGTATCCATGATTTCACTGCAACCAGAGATTGGTTCAGAGATTGAACAGATAAATTGGTGTGTGTAAACCCACCATTAGGAATCTGCAATAAAATTCCTGATTTTGACCCTCTAAAAATGCAAAACTTAAAGTATAGCCAAGCTTCAATGTGATCTCCAGAGCTGTTCAATAGAAAAAAAGACTATAGCTTGCAATCAGACGTCTAAGGGCGAACGCAAGCCGAGCGCAAGCACCACGCGTCCCTATGTTTAACATGGGGACGCACGGTGTATGTGCTCGGCTGCGGATGGCCGTGTGCACCCATTGCTCCCCATGTGTGAATTGTACGCATGCGGATGCTTGCGTGTAATCATACATTCTCGTCCGCAACATGTTGCGTTCAGGGTGCAGACGAGAATATATGATTTGTACGCAAGTATCCGCATGTGTACAAATCACACATGGGGAGCAATGGGTGCACACGGCCATCCGCAGCCGAGTACATACACCGTGCGTCTCCATGTTAAACATAGGGACGCGCGGTGCTTGCGTTCGCCCGCCGCAATGTGCAGCGTAGGCGAACGCAAGTGTGAAGCCACCCTAAAATATCCTCCTAAAAGAGAGTAAAAAAAAAGACCACTGGGTTAAGACATCAATGTACAATAAATTTGTTAGTGTGATTAAATCTGAAAAGTGAATGCATAAAGGCTGTCAAAGTATAATAACAGTCAAGGTATATCCAATTTGACTATACTCTAGGAAAGTGCAAAATTCAAGGGATATACTGTAGTCACCAAGGCTATTCAATAGAAAAATGCAGCTTACAATCAAATGTCTAAAGGCCCAGTTACACACACAGATAATTGTGCAGAGATTGTTCGCAGATCTCTGGTTGCAGTGAAATCATGGACACATTGCTCCATTTTGTGGCTGTGTACAAATGTAACAATGCGTCCATGATTTCACTACAACCAGAGATCTGCAAACAATCTCTGCACAATTATCTGCGTGTGTAACTGGGCTTTTAGATAACCTTCTTGAAGGAGAGGCAGGAGGCCACCGAGTCCCAAGTGTAAAAAGGTTTCATGACTAGGAGAAGTGGATATATAGGAGCAACACTTTCAGGTGTGATTAAAGGTCACTTCACATGCAAGGATATAGGTGAATGATAAAGTTCCCTAGGTCACGTGACTGCGATCCTTCCGAAATCGCTGGTGCGTTGTCACACACAAGGATATCATTAACGATTTTGCTTTTGGCAACGCGCCAGCGATTAGGAGAAGAACCTTTGAACGATTATCCAAAGCGGCAGGAATAGGAGAATTTTGAAGTAGATCGTTCAAAAAGGTGTCACACTGAACGACGCTGCTTCACAGATCCTTCATTGGACGATGAACGATAGATTTGAGGTCAGGGTCTCATTTTTGTGATGACCGTTCCAACGATTTTTCCTTCCTAGATCGTTCGTTTACACGCAAGGACGCACTAACAATATCGTTGGAAAGTTCACAGATCTGTGACGTTTCAACAATATAGTTTAAGATATCCTTGCGTGTGAAGCGGCCTTAAGGCCTCTTGCACACTAGTTGCGGTGCTGCGGAGGAAATTGCGGCTGTCAGTGCGGAGTCTATTGCAGTCTATTGCGGACGCTATTGCAGACTGCATTGCGGATCCCATTGCAGATACTCTCTGATGGTTATGTGGTTTCCCCCCCTCCCCTCTTTTGGTCATGTGGCTGCCTCTGCTGAGATCACTTCCTTCTTTTCCTGGTTTCCACGGAGATCAGAGCCTACAGAGGTTTTCTGCACCTTCCAAGGATCTTCTGAGGGACGACACTAGCCCATTGGTGTGCAGAGCTAGGCACTTTGGTGGTAGCCTCTTCCCAGTGCTCTGCATATATATGGTGACAGATGGTGTCCCTCGACTTCTCCCTCTTTTCTCTCTCTGCATAACAAGGGGAATTTGTGTCCCATATAGCTGGGTGATCGACCATCAGCTCAATAAGCTGATCGATAGGAAAGGGTGCCAACTCGCAGAGAAAGGTGGTGATGAGCAGATGCAGGGGTCTGTGTTTCTGCTTGTAGTCAGCTGAGACACATACTGGGAAGAAACAGGAAACACCTGCCCCCACAGTGAGCGTAGTGCGGCGCCGCCGCAATTGAATTGCGGCCATGCTGCACCCCATTCATTCCAATGGGATGCGGCAGTGTGGCGTCCACACTGAAAATGGACATGCTGCGGACGGAATTCCGCACCGCAGCATGTCACAATGCCGGCCGCAAGGGCAGACTGTGCCATTGGGCCAGCATTGCCTGGTCTCATTGCGGAGTCCGCATGCGGCAGCTGCATGCGGCCTCCGCAATGCCGCGTCGCCAGTGTGGAGATGCCCTTCGTCTGCAAAAATAGAAGCATCAAGGCTGTTAAACAATAATAATAGCATGAGCATCGTATGAACTTATAGGTACAGAAGATTTGGAACTACTCAAGTACTCATCTTACCCATGCAAATGAGACAATTGACGTCAAATAGGTGTGTCTTGTGATGAGCGGTTGAATCTGTGGGGTTCTCACTTATGTTGTCAACATCTTTCTCAACATCTGAACACAATGATTCTTTGCATTTCCAAGTTGTGTCCTATGGATGATAGTTATATAGTTCATCATACTATTCAGTTAAAAATACTAACAATGACATAAAAAGCATTTATCATCTGTCCTCACCATACATCTCTGACCCAATCTCCCGATCCCTCCTTACAAATAATCTTTGATCCACACAGAATCTCTGCTCTTCTTTCATGGGCTTCCAATACAAAGTAAACCAATATACAATGCACAATTTTACAGGCAAATTAAAATGTTAAGCTTGCTTATGGTGTAGGAAATAACTTTTACAATTTTTGGGGATCCGACATATGGAACCCTGCTGATATTGAGATCTCCAGCAGTCTCAAAGTGAAAAAGGAGATTTTTGTGTACTCACCGTAAAATCCTTTTCTCTTAGCCTCTAATTGGTGGACACAGACCGTGGGTGTTATGCTGCTGTCCACTAGGAGGCGACACTAGGCAGAATCTGCAAAAGAGTTAAATGTTTCCTCCTCTGCAGCATTACACCCCGGAACAGGAAGTGATTCTCCAGTTTTGTGCTAAAGCAGTAGGAGAGTTAACAGATAATAACATTGACACAGGAAGTCTACGCAGGCGTCCTGTGTAAACAAATATACTTAACAAGGTAATAACAGTGTAACAAGGCCTGAAAACAAACAGGCACGTTAGTAAACAGTTAAGAGTTTGCAGAGTAATACTAGTACCACAAGGCCTGTAACTAGGCAGGCGCATGTGGAAAACAGTGAAGAGTTAACAAAGTAATAATCGTATAACAAGGCCTGTAACTAAACAGGCTCACAGTACTACAAGGCCTGGAAATAAACAGGCACAAGGTTAAACAGTCAACCGAGTGATAGGCAAACATGTTAACCATGTAACAGCTGAGAAGCTATGTGAACTGTAGAAAAGGCCCACAAGGGCAACGGGGTGGGTGCTGTGTCCCCCAATTAGAGGCTAAGAGAAAAGGATTTTACGGTGAGTACACAAAAATCTCCTTTTCTCCTTCGCCTCATTGGGGGACACAGACCGTGGGACGTCCCAAAGCAGTCCCTGGGTGGGAAGAACAATGGAACTAGTGACACTGAGCATGGTCAGTGAAGAACTATGCACCGACAGGCGAGCTGCTGCCGTCTGGATGGCACATGTACCCAGACCTGCGTTTGTCGAGGACTGAGTGAAGCACTATAGTGGCTTAAGTTTGGGTGTAGGCTGACCTTTTGGCTGCCGATACACTTGTTGCGCCGATACCTCTTACCGAACTGTCCAGGAAGCTTCCACGGCCGTACTAGAATGTGCCGTGACCTGCCGGAAGGGAAGAGTCCTTGAAGGTATAAGCGTCTTGGATGGTTAGAGGGATCCACCTGGTTAGGGAAGCCTTAGAGGCTGACGTGTCTTTATGTCTGCCCATTGGAAGAAGGATAAAGGGGAATCCGACCTCTTAGATGGGCACTGTCTTGGATGCCTAGACGCGTAAGGCCCTGTCAAGGTCCCGCATATGTAGGTCCTTCACGACCGGACGGACTGGAGTCGGGCGCAGCGATGGCACAGAGATGTCTTCATGTAGGTGGAAGGAGTAAACCTACCTTCAAAGAAGAATGGAACCAGCCATAGGACAATCTTATCCAGATGGAAGACTAGAAAAAGATGGATTACATGAGACCGCTGCAAGTACTGTTACTTCTGCAGAGACAATAAATGCTACCGAACCATACTACTATTTGGATGAGGATGCTAAAGGTAACATCCCATCGAGGCTGAAAAGATGGTTCTTGTAGTGCCGTGAGGACCAAGTTCAGGTCCCCCCGGGTGTAATCTTGTTGTATGGATACCTTAAATAGCAGACCCTTCGAAAGAAGGATTTCATAGAAGTCTGGTGGCAAGACGTGTTTGTAAGAGGGTGAAAAACAGCTGAAAACCCGCTGTGTAAGAGACCCTAAGGACAGACCTGGTCTAGGTCTGAGTGAAAGAAAAGGAGAGTCCCTGGTATGAAGTAAGGCCAAGGGGAATTACCTCTAGAGGTGCCCCAAGCAAAAAAACAAAACGATTACCCATGTGTGATGGCATCTTGCTGATAAAGCTGGTGTCCGTTCTGTGACTACGGTCGTTACAATATCCTGGAAAAAACAAAAACCCTTGGTTAAATTCTAGGTGTCAAAGGCTAAGCCATTAACCTCGGACGTGAGGAATTCTGAGGGAGAACTGGCCGTGATCGAGCAGGTCTGGACTGTCTGTGAGACGTCCTGGTACTGCTGCTCTAAATTGGACGAGTCTACGCACCAAGCGCGTGTGGGTCAGTCTGAGACCGCGAAGATGATTCCACAATATCCTCGTTTGATATTCCAGACTATCCGTTAGTGGTGAAAAAATATAGGAGAGACGGATACCGGTCCAGGCTTGGACTAATGCGTCTGTGCCACTGACTGTGGATCCTGAGACCAGGCCAGGAAGGCCGGGACCGTGGCATTGAGGCGTGACTCCGTTAGGTCCATATCTGTGGTTTCCTGGTGTTGGCGTTTCAACGGAGGACTTCTAGATGAAGGGGCCAGTCCCCTGAGTCCATCCCTTGGTGGATTAGGAAATCCGCCTCCTAGATGTGTACACCTGGTAGGAGAACAGCTGGCATTACAGTGTTCCAAGGTTTCCACCTAGTAAAGGATGTGGCGAACTTGTCATCGCTTAGACTGCGGGTTCCCCCCTGGTGGTTGACATATGCCACAGATGTGGCATTGTCTGACTGTATCCTGACATGTTCAAATGCCAGAAGGTAACTGAAAGATTTCAGTACTAGAGATACTGCACGAATGTTCGTAGATTGAGGGGCATCTTCGAGACAGGGCAAGACTACTGCCCAGTGCATGGTGATGGGGGCACATCACACTCCATCCTGTTTTCGTGCAATGCCTGAGCATGGATAATTGCAAAGGCCGGCGACTCAGCCGAGCCAATGGAACTGACTTCCAAGCTGCCACTATGCTGTCTAGGACTCTTATAGCAGTTGTGAAGAATTGAGGAGACCTCTGACGGAGGTTGCTGATTCCAAGCCGAAGAATCCGTGCCTTGTCTGGGGAATTTTGGCTAGAGCTGTGGAGGTGTTGCAACTAAAGGCCGCTATTTTCATGCGATGATGTGCGTCCAATACGGCTGAGACTCCATACATGATGCTGCAGTATGTGGCCGTCAGGAGTACGCAGCGGACTCCTGGAATGTGTATGCTGTGCTGCAGCATGTGCCTTGCAATTGCGGTAGACCTGTGGAGGTTGATCCTACAGAGTCTTCTTAACGAGCACGGTGCAAATGCCACTGTTCGCAGACCTTGAAAGTCATGCATTGATAAAAGGGTCCTCCAGAAATGGGAGACTGCTGAATTGTAGTATAGACATTGCCAACTTCAGGCTGGGAAAAAGCTTTGTAGTGTTTTCGCTTCAGGCCCTTTTTAGCCTCGCGCCCACTCCCTGTGCTGACGCTTCGGGGGCTCCGATGTCAAGCGGGCAGAGGGCGAGAAAAAAAGGGGGGGGGGACAAAGGCGCAATAGTGCCCCTATCACTAGACACTAGAACCGGAAGGTGAGACAAAAGCCACTCACCTATGTCAGTTGTGATCCCCACAACTGGTTAGTAAGCCTGGTAGGACAAATTCCTGGATGGCTGCTGCTGGACTTCCACCGGTTTCCGCTTACGGAAACGACATCAAATGCTTGAGGGAAGGAGGTGTATCACAGTCCGCGCTGCCAAGATTTCCGCGTGTAAAACATGCAAGGGAGCCGGTGTCAAAACAAACCTTTTCCTTTATTCATCCAACGCGTTTCAACGCCCTCCTGGCGTCTTCATCAGGGATACATCCACCCCTCTCAACAGCTCTTATTTATAGCCACACACAATTATCATAAACAGTGGGTGTTTCCAAACATGTGATGTAAAAAACGTCATCAAGGCGGGGAGGGTGCTGCTGCTTTCCGGGAGCTGTGAACGGCACGGGAGAAGCGCAGGGCGGAGCTGACCGGAGCCCGGGCGGTGCCGGGAGATGTAGTCCCGCAGCGAAGCGGGCAGAGGGCGGGCGGTTGAGCCAGTGATGTCACGGCTAGGCCGAAGCCAGGGCCTCGCGAAAATCGCGGGGCCCAGGAACGGCAGAGGCCCGGCGCGGAGGTCCGGAGGGAGCCGGAAGTCAGGAGCAGCGCTGGCCGAAACCGGAGGCTGCGCCCACAATAGTGCATCGCCGGTGTGCTGTGCTGCACACAGCGAGCGCTATCCCACCTGAGTATTCTCTTTTTGACTCCTGAGTCGAGAAAGGACAGAGTGCGTGAAGAATGCTCGGGCCACGTTCATACGGGGTCCAGAAGGGCCCATCCATTAGGATAACGCAGTCGGGGGTCTGCGAGGGCCTGCTTTGAAGCGGGCTGTTCAGAGCGCTCGCACGTGTCATCTCAACCCAAGTACCTAATATAGGTATGGTGAGGATTGGCAACAGGGCTCGCATTCCACTTTCTGCGACCCAGAGTTTCGTTGATGTAGTTTGGGGACGGAGGCCAGCCAGGCCTTGTACCGTCGCAGCTTCAACCCGAGCCCCCAACAGTGGGGAGTCGAGGAAGAAGTATGGTGTATAGCAATCTCGGCTACAACCCAGCGCCTCCAACAGTGGGGCGCTGAGGAGGGAGTATGCTATGGGTCTTAGGTCCCAGAGACCCGTAGCAAAATTACTCGTGCAGTTGCGGATCCGAGGTATATAAGCCTGCGTCTTGTGAGACTTGACTGTCATCACCGCCAACCAGAACTCCAGCTGTGAGATTTGGAGAGGATTGGCAACGGTCCTGGGATCCTTGCGGTTGTCAGGTAATTGTAGATTACATCAACTTCAACTGTGCTCTCCAACAATGGAGGGCCGAGGAAGAAACCTGCGAGTTAAACTAGTAGTAATTCCACCACAAACTAGTTCTCTCAACTGTGTGGGGGCCTGGGAAGGGGTATGATGGCGAGTATTTGAGGTTTGAAGATCAACAGGGCTCCGCCAACGTTGGTGGATCGATTAAAAAAGGCATGTCGGTATATTCCTTAAACCTAGCTGCCCCCCGGGTAAGCTATCAGGTCGAATAGGTGTAACCACATGTACCTGTATCTGGCACGGTGGTAGGAACAACTGCTATTGGTCCGTGCGCTGGGCAGAGGGACTCTGCCTGTACTGCTCTGGGAATAGGCAGTATTCCTTGTAGTATGATATTACTCTATACCCGGTGTACAGGGGGTAGCATTACATGTTCCATGCATGGTGTAAGGGGAGGGGGGGGGGGAAGGAGGACAGGTCGCAGCAGGCTGTATCATGCTAGCTGCCCTTCAGTAACCGTCGGAGGCCGCAGCACAGCTTTGTGCCAATGGGTCCCTGTGTACACCGCACTGGCTGTAATGTTGGACAAGGATCCTGAGATGAATCCCTATGTTCCTCTTATCTCCTGCAGGCAGGATAGGGACAAAGGGATGCCGCAGTGGTGGCAAGCATGAGCCTGCAGCCATCTGCCTCTTAGTGGGTGTCCCTGCAAATATTCCACCCAGTACTGAGCCCTAGGAGCAACCCTAGTGTTTTTAGGGTTTTTCCCCACATCGGACTTCTTAGCCATGCCAGCTACGATGGCTTGGTTGACCCGTGCCCCCTAATGCCTCAGCGCTGTTCGCCGCTGTTATACAGCGGTGTCAGCGCCGGGCTGAAATGGCGGTGATGTAAAGAAGGGGGGCGGAGCCAGCACGAGAGCGCGCAGAGAAGTTGAGGGCGCCTTTTTCAGCCCTGTTCCGCTTCCCGTGCTGACGCTGCGAGGCTCTGACGTCAGGCGGGGGGCGGGCGGTTGGGCGGGGAAAAGGGGCGGTGACGTCTGGCTAGGCCGAAGCCGGGGCCTTGCGTGAATCGCGGGCCCGGGAACGGCGGAGGTCCGGCGCGGAGGTCCGCGGCCGGAACCGGAGGCAACGCTGGCAGGCACCGGAGGCTGCGCCAACGAAAGGGCAGACGCCCCGTTGGCATCCAGAGCACGCTGAGTGATCCACCGCTGCTGTGCTCACCTCCAGAGGAACGGGCGCAGCCGGGATAGTATGGAGCCCGGGGTACGGGGGTGCCCGCTTCCTAGAGACCCTCGTAGTGGGGCACCTTGACCGGCAGCGAAGCAGCCACAACCCAGGTACAGAGAGTGGGGAGTGACTGTTGGTGTGCAACTGAGGCCCAGGGCTCCAGGAGTGTGCTGCAGCATAGAGTATGCTGCAGCCTGTGAATGTGCTCGCTGCTTGCAGGAGCACAGGATCTGTGGTCCTGGCAATGGCTACCGATGCCTCAAAATGCGTTCCCCCAGCCCCATGAGGAGCACACAGCAAGCTGGGTGTCCTGGAGCCTGTGCCAATTAGCATTTGGCAGGTTGAGGCTTTGCTGGGGCCCGTGGCCCTCAGAAACACTCAGCAGAGCTGAGGTTTCTGGATCGTGCTGCAGTGACCCTGCAGTATGGTTGTGCCCTACCTGCGGTGTCTCAGCCTAAAAAGCCCCGGAGGGGCGATTAGGGAGGGATGCTGCCGTCCACCGTCAGGGGGCTCCTGTGGAGCCTCTACTTCAACCCAGGGTCTCCAACAGTGGGGAGCTGGGGAAGGGGGGCCATCTTCTCGACCTCAACCGGGCACCCCCAACAGTGGTGGGCCGAGGAGGGAGAGGCATGTGGGGGAAAAATGTCGACCTCAACCAGGCACCCCCAACAGTGGGGGGCCGAGGAGGGACCATGCCGGGAGTCTCGTCAGAGACCCACTTTTCTTCTTCTTGAAGGAAAAAATTCAAAAAGGAAGTATTTTATTTTAGGAGCACTAAAAAATCTGTGTGTGCCTCCTAGACACTAAGCAAAAACTGGAGAATCACTTCCTGTTCCGGGTGTAATGCTGCAGAGGAGGAAACATTTAACTCTTTTGCAGATTCTGCCTAGTGTCGCCTCCTAGTGGACAGCAGCATAACACCCACGGTCTGTGTCCCCCAATGAGGCGAAGGAGAAAATGGAGAGACAGTGCTTATACTCGGCTTATTCACACAGCGCCTGAATCTCAGAATTAGTGGGATAACATTAATCAGACACATAGCGATCAAGAAGATATCCTCTATGGCATAGATAGGGGATAAAAATGTGTGCCAGATTTGGAAGTTAATAGTGCTTTAAAATAAATAAATATACATTTTTATATGTGTGTGACATTCTGCACACAGCATTGATATACTGCTCCTTTTCTAATCAAGTGTCATAAATTAGTGTGTACTAGCATGGAATATTGATAGTATAATATATAGAGAATTTTCAATATGGATAAGAAATAGACAAGCTAAAATATCTCTGTAACGGTGGCAATATCTCTGTAACGGTGCTCATTAAAGATATTAGGAACAAAAGAGGTAGATAATTTGTTTTATTTTTATTTCCATATTCTTAATTGCAGGTATAAATTACTGCAGATCTGTTATTACATATACAACACTGTTTAAAGGGAACATGTCAGACCTCATAACCACCAACAGTTGTGTGCACATATCAAAATTCCGTGCCTAAGGGCCGCTTTACACACACCAACTTCTGTGACCAACTTCTGAGCAGATCTCTGGTTGCAGTGAAATCATGGACACATTGTTCCATCTGTACACAGCCACAAAATGGAGCAATGTGTCCATGATTTCACTGCAACCAAAGATCTGCTCAGAAGTTGGTCACAGATATGTGTGTGTGTAAAGTGGCCTTAACAGTGCCTTCATTTATTGGCAAACATAAACAGATATTTAGGCCTGTTTCACACATCCGTGCAAAACACGAATGTATGAGAGAGACTGTTGGGGGGGCGTGTATCCATGTCACACACATGGATGGCCATGCGTGTGCTGTCCTTGTGACATGACACGGATAGCATACGGACAGCATGACTTTACATAGTCACCTGCCTCCATCACTGCCTCAGCATATAAGGACGAAGTGTCGTACGATGCGCGCTGCTACCAAAGGAAGACCAGGACAATGGATCGTCTGGTTGAAGTGGTTCTTTAATCCCCGTTTCGGAGCTATCTCTCAGCTCCTTCCCCAGGGACATTATGTCACGTCGGATTAAAGACCCACTTCAACCAGACGATCCATTGTCCTGGTCTTCCTTTGGTAGCAGCGCGTATCGTACGACACTTCGTCCTTATATGCTGATTTCTGACCGCGGTGACCCGTGGATGTGTGGATCCAGCAGCAGCTACTTACTAAGCGTTCATACTGGTTGTGGGTTACACAACCAGATCAGGTGAGCAGGCCCTTGTCGCCATACATATACCTTTATATAATAGAGATAAGACCCTATTGCGCATTTGTCTCATTTCTATAGATTCCATCACTGCCTGTCTCTCTCACTTCCGGGCCGCTGCAGCACAGAGTGCAGTGAATATTACATGAGACTATGAAATTCATTATTTTTTAACTTGTAACTCTTTCCTCATGTCCGTGCGCACAGATGTCACACAGATCACCTGAATGGGTCTGTGGATCCGTGGAGCACATGGACATGCGTTTGCTCAACAAGGAGACACGGTCCATGCGAATTCATGGACATGTGAAAGGGGCCATAGAGTTACATTGCTCTCTGTATGTCCATGCCTCTGGCATATGTTGGCATTGACTGCACATATGTTGGAGGCACAGATGTGTGAAAGAGGCCTTAGAAAAAGTATTTCTAATGACTATTTATGAAATTCTAATTAGGGCTTTGACTAGTCGAGGGGGCATTAGTTTCCCCGACTAGTCAGCCCACTTAGCATGTGTAGGCGTGATAAGCTGTTTCACAAAAGCTGGCGTCTTTGCCAGCGATATGCAGAGCTGCTCGCCAATGCGTGTGGCTTTATTCCCATTAGCACTGAGATTCTGAAGGCGGGTTTATGCGTCCCGGGTTCAGAGAGGCTCACTGCGCATAATCGGAAGTCATCTGCCCTTCCGATCAAGCTGAGCGGTACAAAACGGTACAAAGGCTCCAGGTGACTCGGGGCAGGCGTAACACTTTTTCCATTTCATTTCTTATGACTGTTAGGAGATGTGACTATGGTGTAGTTTTAGGTATTGAATATTGATAATAATCAATGTCCGACCTTGTATGTCTTGGGAGATTGTTGGATGTATTTTCGCTGTAACTATTGATGGCTGGGGGTGTATGGGGGTTGGATTGTTTTTCTTCTTTTCCTTGTTATTAAAAATGAAAACTCAATAAAAATATTAAAAAAAAACAAAAAAACGGTACAAAGATGGGCACATGTGTGAAGATTTTGTATAGCGCCGGCAAAGACACCGGCTTTTGTTCCATACAATTTAACTTTGGCAGAGCTTTTAAGGTACCGTCACACGCCGCAATCTCGCCTGGCGATGTGTGGCGATATGACGTGCGCGCTCACGTTTTTCGTGCCCGCCTCAGATCGCCGATGGCGGTGTGACACGCCGCAATATCGCCCTGAAGGTAAGGCGATGTGTCGCTCCAGAAATCGTCTCACCCACAGCGGAACCAATCTTGCCGCTTCACACGCCGCAGTCTCAAAGGCAATGTGGGCGTACATGTTCAGAACGGCGAGGAGATAGGCGTGCCACAGTGGTTTACACCGAGCCCCATACAAGCTCATTGGACAACACTACTGCGTTACGATTGGTCAGCCTGCTCTGGAAGGCTGGCTAATACATGACGCCATTGTCTATCGGAGTCTGTCACAAATACACGCTCATGTCCTCAATTGTGGCTCCTGCAACACACTTTCGAGGCGCCAAAGTGTCACACAGGAGCGGTCTTATGCAGTACAGTGGATTTCACTAAGAATGGCTAGGTGTGCTTCTGAAGGTTCACGGCACTAACAAGGTAGACGTCCGCGGAGTGGGAGCGGTAGAATGTACCCAGCAGCATCAAATTCACACACGTAGGGTGATTGTAGTGCGTGGCCCATGGCACCCATCTACGATGTGTAGCCAAACATCTGAGCTGTCATGTGTGGCACTATACTCCACACAGCGCAACTTAATACACGCCGACAACATAGCTTGTGCTATTCAATGGCGCGCGTAATTGCACTGAGTTTGCGGACGGTTGTGTAGCAGAAGATGTGTGTGGTGCTGAACAGACAGCTCTTCAAATATGGCGCCGTGTCAACTAACAGCCAATGGGAACACAGGAGCCCACAACAATAATCTCAGACGGGGTGCGGACTACAGCACACTGAGGCACGCCTACGGGAAATCACAGAAAACGCTCTTTCCATCACTATCGCCCTGTCACCCGACAAAACACGAAAATATCGCCTTGCCGATTGCGCCTGATTACTGAGCACTGTTCAGGAATCAGGTGACGGCCGATGGGCGATTTATCGCCGTGAAATTGCCCAATCACATGCACGAAAGGCGATGTGTCGCCCCGGCGTAATCGCCGTGAAATTGCCTCACAGTAGCGGCGTGTGATTGGGCAATTTCATGGCGATTACGCCGGGGCGACACATCGTCTTTCTGATCTCCAGGCGAGATTGCGGCGTGTGACGGTATCTTTAGAAGGTGTCAAAGCCTAATGGGGAATCAATCAGAGGTTGAATACTGCTCATGTAGATTAAAGGCCCCATTACACGCAATGATATCGCTAACGATACCAGCCCTCAGCGGCCTAGTTTTACCTTGGCTGGCATTGAAAAATAGGACGAAGCCCAAACATTTCTTTTTGCCTGCCAAGGGAAAATTAGGCAGCTAAGGGTGGCAGCTCACAGCTGTCTACCTTCATCGGGCTAGACTTAAAATTGCTGCGAAGCCTGATGCATTTTTTTTTAGATTTTTTAATTTCACACCCTATAATGCCAGGTTGGTTGCCATACACTAATGTGTATGGCAACCAACCAGAATCACTGTCCAAATTGAGGAAAAGCACTCTGACTACAAAAGCCAATCACAAAAGCTCTCAAACAGTGTGAGCTTCTCTGATTGGCAGTTTGTCTGACAGTGCAGTGAATATGTAATTGGCCTAATAGGCGGCCCTGGAAGTAGCAGCGGAAGAGAGGTGAACCCGATCTACCTATTCTATTCTATCTATCCTGTCTATTGTATTCTATCACTCTATTCTATCAACTCTTTTCTCACGTTAAAATCGCATTATGAATAGGGGATACTGATTTACTACACGGGATGTGGGAATGTACTAAAATCCGCCCACTATGGGAGTACGTGGAGTGCATGGCTAGGATTGTGACGGGCACGGGGACGACTTTGGGGAGAGAGGGGTGGCTATTCCATTGCATTTCAGGATCTCATGGATCCAAAGAAGTCCAGAAGTTACTGCACACCATGGCGATTCTCACTAAAAGGGCGATACTCAGGGTATGGCTAGAAGCTAATCCGCCGTCACGATGGGAAGTAATCTCAGACATCAAGAAGGCAATGACATTAGAAAGAATAGAGGCGGAGTCGAACAAAGATACGTTGTCGACAAAGTTCTTCAAAAAGTGGAGGAATTTTATTACGCATTGTCTAACGGATGCTGAGATAGAATCAGTGGTCACACCTTTCAAAAATTCAGAGTGGTACCTGATAGAACAGCTACGGGGCTCATTGAGTCGTCTGGAATTGCAGAGAGGTTGTTCGCCGCAGAGTCAAGGGAGACGGAATGCTATAGATCTGTAGGGTATCTGATGGAGAGAGGTGCAGCGGTGCTAAGGGGGGGGAGGGATGGGTTACATCGGTTTAGAGGGTCTATTGTTGTGACCCTTTTTTCTTTGATTGGAGAGTGATGGTTGTAATAGTTACATTTACTATGCTTAACGTGATCTATGTAATAATTAAGAAACCCTAATAAAGATATTTGAAAAAAAAAAAAAAAAAAAATCGCATTACACACGGATAACACACTGACAGCACTTGGATTTGATCCAAGAAAATGTCAGACACTCGCATAGCAGTTGGATGCAAAATGGACCAAAAATCGAACGACACTTGTCCGACTATCGGATCCGTGAATCAGACCATTTTTTCACTTGGATGTGTGTCCGTACCCTAAGGAGCTATCTTTCTTAAGGCCCAGTTACACACACAGATAATTGTGCAGAGATTGTTCGCAGATCTCTGGTTGCAGTGAAATCATGGACACATTGCTCCATTTTGTGGCCGTGTACAAATGGAACAATGTGTCCATGATTTCACTGCAACCAGAGATCTGCGAACAATCTCTGCACAATGATCCGTGTGTGTAGCTGGGCCTTTAGGCTACACTCACACAAATGTGTTTTCAGTTGGTGGAAATAACTTACTGCACTAAGGGCGGCTTCCCACCACGGCAGAGTCCAGCCCCGGACTGGATCGGCACACAGAACTGGAGGGCTAATGTGCCCTCCGGTCCGGTGTGCAACCACACGCAGCTGCCGCTGCTGATGAATTAGGACCGCGGCTCGCGGAGAGCTAGCCGCGGTCCTGAAACGACAGCGGCGTGCAGCCGCAGGTGTCCGGTTCCTGGATCCTCCCGGATCGGGGCAATCCGGCCCCATAGGCTCCCTTGTTAGAATCCGGCCCCATAGGCTCCCTTGTGAGAATCCGAGATACGTCAATTTGGGGAGATTTTTCTCCCCGAACACAAAAACGTTGCTAGCAACATTTTTGTCTCCGGTGAGAAAAATCTGAATTCTCCCGGATTCTTCTGGAGAGATGGAAACCGGATGGCAGAGAGCTGCTATCCAGCTCCATCCAGCCCCATAGGATACTACGGGGCCAAAATCCGGTCCGGGGCTGTCTGGTTTAAACAATTCTATGCAAAAACAGACATCTGAATACACGGCACAACATCATTAATGACATCGCTGATACGTCACGGGTTTGGAGGCGTTAGAGCGACCTCGTTACAATCTCGTTGCATGTGACTCGGCCAAGTTGTAACGATAAATCGTTGGCTCGCTGATTACAGGTTTGAGAATATGTTCTCAAACCACACGATCAACGATCAGCCAACCTGGTATATCGTTGTGTTTGACACCGTGATAGCGATGTCGTTTACGACTTCACCCATTCACAGCAATGAGCAGGAATTGTTCACTGGGTTCTGCGAACAATACTTGCTCACAACATCATTGGTGAGTCATCCATGATAGCTACACATGTGAAATTATTATTATTATTAGGTATTTATATAGCGCTATTAGGATACATGGCGCTGTACAAGTTAGAGGGTAGACAAAGACAAGTGGTCAAAAAACAACAACAAATCGACAAATCAATCATACGGGTACAATAGGGTCGGGATCCTGTCCGCGAGGGCTCACAGTCTAGAGGGGGTGGGGAGGGAGACAGGGAGACAGTAGGAGGGGGAGAGGTGAGGTGGTGCAGTGGATTGGGTCTCAATGTGTGTTGTAGGCTTGTAGGAAGAGGTGGGTCTTCAGGTTTTTCTCACCAACGATGTCAAAACGATGTCTGCAACGACCGTGCACCGAGATCATTGCCGACATTGTTCCAACGACGAGCCGTGTAACGGTACCTTTAGCCTTTAGAGTCAATTCCTTAAACAGGTTGTCCAGGTGTGGTATCCGTGAAAAAAATGGATGCCACATGTACTGGAGACACAAACATGTGAAGGAGGACTCGAAGTGTATTAAAGATGAGGAAATAGCTAGCACAGCACTCCTGTCTCTACATCCCCAATGGGCTTTAATGAGACTGGCTTTTCCTGTGTATTAATTTTCCCTTGGTGTTCCTTCCAGAGGTCGGACTTTCCCGACATTCACAAACTTGCAGTATTCCATCTCATATATTTACTCACAGAGAGATCCTCCAAGGTAAACATTTGATCTCGTGGTGTATCGATCTCAATCAGACCCTTATGTGTGAGCTTTGTCTTTTGCTGCTTTGGATTTTGTTCCTTCTCTGTTTTCTCAATCATTTCCAAAGTCTAGAAAAGAGGGAGAAGAGTTACGATAGCAAGTCTCGCTAAAGGCAAAATACTGTGGCCTTGCCTAAGTAATAGCTCACGTGTTGCCTCTCCTGATTTCGCCAATCTTTTAGGTCTTGACGAGCCATTTCTGTAGGTGTCATCTGCACAAGACTTTGTGGTGTGATCTCTCCTAACACCACTCGTTGAAAGAGACTCTGAAAAATATAACAGCAAAGTATATGACAAAGAACTGCTTGTGAGATCTATCTGAAGAACATGGAATTACAATCTAAATTGCTTTCTATAATTTGACCCATGGGTATGAAATGGTATGGGTGTTATATCAATAACCTCTTTATATTTGGAAGGGCAGTGTAATGTAGCATCTGTACAAACGTTTGTTCAATGCGTTTTTCTGCTGCATTAATGCATAGAAAAGCATTTGTTAACGCACCCATAGACTTGTATGGTAAACGTACTGTAAACGCAATGCAAAATGCGGTTGCGTTTGAACGCATGCGTTTTTCCCCAGCGCACAGGGAACGTTGCCCACAACGTTCCCTGTGCGCTGGGTAAAAACGCATGCGTTCAAATGCAACCACATTTTGCATTGCGTTTACAGTGTGTTTACCATACAAGTCTATGGGTGCAGTAACACATCTGTTTGCATGAAGAAAGGTAGGAGAGCCAAGAGAGAGCAGTATCCTTGATTTAGATAGAGTAAAGAATATTGAGAAGCAGCTGGTGATTATCTTTATCGCATGAAGCCCAGAGATCCAGGAGAAACTTAGGGAATAGTGACAAACATATTTAGCTGTTATAGACTCTTAACCGAGGCTCCATGGACTTCATCTGCATATTCAAATTCTAGGGAGCAATGCACCTTGGGTTTCAATGTGTTTGAGTGCTTTAACTGGTGCCCGCAGTGTTATCCTCCACGGTCTCCACAAGGTCAGTGGGTGCTTTGTGATGTCTGTCTATCAAGCATTGCTCCCACCCAGCCAGAATCCTGCGCCACACTGATGAGGGGCAACAACCCCGAAACAGCTGTCTGTGGTTGGATACCTAGTCCATGGTAAACCCCTGGCCATATCTTCAAGCTCGCAAGGGCTGGATAGTGACTTAAGGGCTACTAATACCCTGGGCTAGGTCCTTCCCTGGTGGGATAACTGGCTGGTGTCCATGTTGTAGACTCTTAACCGAGGCTCCATGGACTTCATCTGCATATTCAAATTCTAGGGAGCAATGCACCTTGGGTTTCACTGTGTTTGAGTGCTTTAACTGGTGCCCGCAGTGTTATCCTCCACTGGTCTCCACAAGGTCAGTGGGTGCTTTGTGATGTCTATATTTAGCTGTTAGTAGATCATTAGAGACTTTAATAAGCAAAGATTCAGTAGAGTGTGAGCAACAGAAAATCATTATCTGACACATCATAGCAGATTATTCAGGAATGGGCCAAACATTCCAAAAGTTTAGAAATGAATTGGTGATTAGAGAAAAGTCTGTCGTTAACAGTATAGTTCTGGTGTAGGGATTTTTTTTTAAGTAATGGGTGTCTGCTGACATGTTTGAAGGAGGGAAATATACCTGATGAGAAAGAGAAGTTAAACATTTTAACTAGGTGAGTGGTGACAGCCAGGGAAAGGGATTGAAGGCGATGTGAGGGAATAGCATCTTGTAGGGTGAGAAGATGCAAAGAATCTGGTAACTTCTGTCACCGTTTTGAAGACAGAAAATGTGCTATATTAATTATAGGAGGGAAGAAAATGTATGATACTAGGAGATTGGGAAAATAATTTCTGTTGGATATGGTCAATATTTTCTTTGAAATACTTGGCCAAGTTGTCAGCGCTGAACTTGGTGTTTGGGACCTGCACTCTAGGACTGAGAAGGGAATGAAAAGTTTCAAAGAGTCGTTTAGGATTGTTGGATAGTGAGGTGATGAAGGTGTTGAACTTGGCTTGCTTGGAGAGGTGAATGGCAGGGTTGTACAGTATGTTTTGAGCATAAACTTATAATGGACTGGATTTTCTCCACAGATGTTCGGCGTACCCAGAGCACCGCTGGGGAAAACATGTTTGTAATGTGTACCAGGGTTGCTGCTGTTTCATTACAATGTTTCAGAGCAGAGTCAGGACACGAGAGGGAAAAGATAGGGGCCAATGATGAATACAATTTCTTTATAAGTTTATGGGTAGTAATGACATGTAAATTCCAATAAGTGTGGTAAGAGTGGGGAGACAGTTATTCAGAGAGAATTGAAGAAGGTTGTGGTAAAGGCCCTGTTTCACGGCACGACATTGTGAACAACATTGCTGATACGCCACGGGTTTGGAGGCGTACCAGCGATGTCGTTGCAACCTCGTTGCGTGTGACTCTGGCAAGTTGTAACCAAAATTCGTTGGGTTGGAGTTGACAGGTTTACCAACATGCTGGTAAACCTGACGATCTCAACTCCATCAACCTGCTGCATCGTTCTGTGTGGCACCGCGATAACGATGTCATGGACGACTTCGGCCATTCACTACAATGAGCAGGGATCGTTCGGGGGGTTGGCAAATGATACCTGCTCACACCATCATTGGTGAGTTGTCCACAATATCTAGACGTGTGACATCTCACCAGCGATGTTGAAATCATGTAAAAAAACGACCGCGCACCCACGAGATCGTTGCGGACATCGTTCCAACGTCGTGCTGTGTAACGGTACGTTAAGAGAGCAGGAGAGGAGAGTTAGCAAAATCATGCACTGAGCAGAGATGAGAGAAGATCCTGTCTTCATGTGTAAGTTGTGAAAGGCTGAGAGAGAAGGTTAGAGACAAAACATCTCAATGAGTTAGAATATCATCAAAAAGTAATTCAATAAAAAACGTGAAACGCATATAATATAGTCATTATAAACAGAGTGATGTATTTCCAGTGTTTACTTCTGTTAATGTTGATGATTATGACTTACAGCCAATGAAAACCCAAAGGTCATTATCTTATAAAATTAAAGTAGGAAGAATGAAGGGTTACAAACCGTGCTGCCACATTAGACATCAAAGGATGAATATAATAGTGATTAATTAGTCAACACGTTTCAGGGCTCACCGAAACATGGCATTATGATACTGATTTGTCCTGAGGAAGGGGACAGAGAGCCCTGAAATGCGTTAACTAATAAATCACAACCACATAAGGTGACTCTTTGATACCTATTTAGGTAATATTTTATCTCTCAGAGCCTTCATCATTCCTACTTTAATTTTCTGAGATAATGACCTTTGGGTTTTCATTGGCTGTAAGCCATAATCATAAACATTAACAGAATAAACAATTAAAATAGATCACTCTGCTTGTATGATCCCCCAGTCTGGTACATGTCCCCTAACCTGGTATATATGATCTCCATCCTGGTACATGGACCCATCCTGGTAAATATGCTCCCTCATCCTAGTATATATGATCCTCCATCCTGCTGCATGGCGACCCATCATGGTACATGGCCCTCCATCCTGATACATGGCCCCCATTACGCCACACTTAAACTATTATACTCACCCTCTGTGCGGTCCCATGCAGAGTGGGGTCCTCATCTCATGCAGGCAGCTGACGGCATGTGGGTGCGCAGAGCTCACATGCTAATTAGCTGCCTGCATGATCCTTACCGGATCCCAAATCCATGTTGGAATTCTTTGTGGAAAATGATTTTAACTTTTCCTTCACCATAGAAGTGTATGATAATATAGCTGCATTCTTGGATTTGGAATTTACAGGTCATCCCAGTGGTTTTATTAGTTCCATATTGCAAAGGAAACCCATTAGTGGGAATTCAATCTTGAGGGCAGATAGCTGTCATCCAGTGCATGTGTTGAAAAATCTCTCATTAGGAGAATTTAAACAAGCTAAAAGAAGCTGCACTGGTGACAGTGAGTATAAAAAAGAAGCTGAAAACATGACCTCAAGATTGACACAAAGAGGATATAAAGACTGGACCATAAAAAGAGCCCGTGCTATAGTGGATAATAAAAAAAGAGATATACTTTTGGAGGATACGGTGGGGAAAAACAAAAAACAACTAAATAATATGAGCAAAAGAAATCCGATCCCAAAATAGACAATAAATATGTCAAAAATGCCCAAATATCCACCTTTGTCACAGCTTACAGCTGTGATTTTCAGAGAATCAAAACTATTTTTGAAATAAATATTCCAATCTTATACCAAGATCCAATACTGAGAAAAATACTGGCAAATGTTTGGAGGATGGTGGCGAGTAAAGGCAGGGATATAGCTAGTGCAGTTTCGCCAAGTATTTTTAGGAGCAATTCGATAGATAAACCGACTTGGCTCACTATTAAGGGATGTTACAAATGCGGTGGAGATACATGTGGTTTACGTAGGTGCATAGATGTGACTGATAATTTCAGTGATCATAGGAACAGTAAAAAGTTTTCAATATTTGCATACATAAACTGCAACACTACCCATGTTGTGTGTTTGGCTATGTGTACATCCTGCAATAAACAATATGTAGGCTGCACTACAAGAACATTAGAGAAACGCCTGTCAGAACATATATCCGCGTCCAACCCTTCCTCAAACACTATGCCTACTGGAATTTCGGGATTCTCCCGACATTTTAGGGAAGAGCGTGGTGGAGACATGTCCACACTAAAGGTAAAAGGAATTGAAAGGGTCCTCCGCACATATAGGGGCGGGGACTGGGAGAGGGCGGTGCACAATAGGGAACTTTACTGGATACTGGAACTTGGGTCCCGGTATCCAGTGAGTCTAAATTTACGCAGTGATCTGTGGTATTTCTTTTGAAAGTTTTTTCTCGATAAATATAACAATATAATCTGGGCTCATACTTTACTGTGAACCATGAATATCCCTACCTATATAGTTGATAATGATTCTGTGCTCTGCGTTGTTTTCTGCAGTTTCCATTTTCTTTCTTTCTTTTTTATAACAGAGTGGAGCATGTGAATAAGGATCAAAATACTTTCCTCATGTAAATGTTAGTGGCTACACATATTTCTATACAATAGAATTTATCTTAATATATGGAAACTATATGAAATTATAAATATATATGAATAAAAATAATATATTAATTTATGAGTATATATGGATATTGATGTACAAGTAATGGAGGTTTTTTCCTCTGGATCAATAAAATCAAAATAAAACTAAGATTGAACCTTGCCTATACATATGTAAAAGATATTAGAATATTATAGGTTATGAATTACAGTAAGAAGTATAATGTATATCAATTTATGTAGATAAAATTTCCAATTTATTATTTTTCTGACAATTTGATATATAATATAACCCACAAGTAAAAATTAGTGTTGGAAAAATATTTTTATTGATAATAAATAAATATATATAGAAAAATTATGAAATAAATAATATAGAAAAAATAAACAAATAAAATAAAAAATTAAGGAAGATATAAAACATAAATGAAATTTCTAAGAAATATTAAACTAATAAAAACAAACCCACACATTTTAGAGTATATATTAATAACTTTTAAATTGTCAAATAATATATGAAATGAGCTCAGATCTGCGATGTCACGATCAAGCGATTTTACATAGTAAAATCGCTTGATTACATGCAACGATGCCAAAACGATATCGCTTAAGCGATCAAAAAGGAGATCACTTAAACGATATCGGGCTTAAAATCGTTGCGTGTGACGGCCGCTTAAAAGTGCTTGACTTTTAATTGTAAATTGCATGCACATGGGTGGTGGTTTTTGTATGATATATATGGAAGGTTTTATGCTTGTTTCTTTATGCTAACAACTAAGGGGAGCACCCCAAAATGCGTCAAGCGTAACCCCACGGGGTATGTGATGCTTTTATATATGCACTAAATAAAGCACTTGGAAAGCAGAATTGGACACCGATCTCTCTTCATATTAAAGAATTAAGTAGTATTAAAAATGCCTCGAAAGCATTTGAACAAACACTTAAATCAGGGGTGCATGGAGCAGTAATTCAGTACGTAATTGATCCCTCTGATAAGTATCAATCTAGTTTAAAAGAAGCTGAGTACCTAAAAGGAATGTGTAAAATATCACAAATATACAGTGATGGGCATTTTAAAACTTTTGAGGCGTTTAGATAGGAATTTGATATGCAACATTGCATATATTTTCATTATTCAGAGGTTATGTCATTTATTTCTGGTCCATAGAGTACATAGGACTTCTCATCCTTTTTTTTTAATGGTGGTGGACGTTTCTTTGTACCTTCTTCATAAACTCTTATGTTAAAAAATAAAAAACACTCACCTTAACTCTTATTCCCCTAATCCTGTGTATATGGGACTTTAGTGTCAGTGTGTTAACATACTCGGTGATTGCCATCTTCTCCGGGATCCACTCCTTTGCTGAGTCACGTGATGGCTATTCCGATTCTCTGGATCTTAGTGCTCTCAATGTGTGAGCGAGAAGTTACTTATACCAGAGGTCCCCAACTCCAGGCCTCAAGGCCCGCCAACAGTGCAGGTTTTCAGGATTTCCTTAGTATTGCACAGGTGCTAATGTGATCATCTGCACAGGTCATGATTCCAACCCCTGTGCAATACTAAGGAGATCCTGAAAACATGCACTGTTGGTGGGCCTTGAGGCCTGGAGTTGGGGACCTCTGACTTATACAATATAAGTCTATGAAGACTGGGCTCACATTGTAAAAGCCACTTTCCAGGTTATGCACAGCACCGTGTGATCTAGAGTGTCTAAATAGGATTAGAGCATCACTGGATACTGGAGAGACAGCAATCAGTGAATTTATTAACATTCTCACACTTTGAACAGGTTTAGTGGAAAAAATAACTCAAACACTTTGAATCTTTATGTGGGTTCAAAGGCCACGTCACACGTGGCGACATCGCCCCTGCGTCGCCTAATATAAAGGGGCGATGGCGATGCCTTTTACTGGTCGCCTGGTTTCAGAGCAGTGCTCTGAAACCAGGCGGCCGATCTGGGCAATGTGTCCACATCACCCCATGTAAACGGCCGCCAACGAGCTGAAAGGCGATGGGAGCCTAGGCTCCTATTGTACTGCATCGTCGCTGGGGCCCATCGCCGGAGATGTCTCCCCGTGTAAACGGGGGGCGGCGACGCTGGCGGGGCGCCAAAAACATGCGTGCTCCCGCCCGTCGCCGCCGACATCTCCGGGGCCGTCGCCAGGTGTGACGGTACCCTGAGTTTTATTACTGCAAAATAAAATAAAATACAGATTGTGAAATACCTTATTTTTGGGGTCCTTTAGGTTGAACAGCAAACTCCTGTACTTGGTTTTATATCTTATACCTGTATCAAAATACAGGCAAAAGATTTCCTCCTCAACATCTTCAGCAAGTTTTTTCATTGCTTCATCAGGCAACTGAAGAAGCCGAGTCTCCTTATCCCTAAAATGCAGATAAATATCGGTTCAAATCGTGTGAAAATGTACATTAACATTGTAAATATATCATTTGCCCTTTTGAATGATACTTCTACAAGCAAATATGAATGCACAGCATGGGATAGGTTTCTCAATACAGTTGAATTCTTAGACGGTTCAAACTTAGAGTAGAAAGTCTTAAAATGTGTCAGGTTTATCAAAGTGGTATATGTTGTTTGATAAAATCTGTAATTTTAAAGGAAATCTGTCATCAGGCTTTTGCTATGTAATCCAAGAGCAGCAAGTAGTAGGGGCCAAGACACTGATTTCAGGAAAGTGTAATTTCGCTAGGCTGTGCCCAGTTGTTTCAATACAATGAGTGTTTTATCAGCAGGAGCTCATTAGTGTTGGACAAGCAGACCTTATGCTTTCTGGTCCAACCATGCCCCTTCCTCTGATTAGCAGCCAAGTGTCACTATACAATGTACACAGAAAGCTGTGGTGTGGGCACAGTGTGCTTTCTGAGGTCCGTTACATTTAAAAACTTTGATTGTGTCAGATCTGCCGCACCAAGTAAATAAAGTGATACATCGGTTGGAATGAAAGTCTCTTTCCCTATACAAACTGTGGCAACCCTGCGGGTATTGCCACAAAACCCACCGATGCAGGGAAGGATATACTGCTTGGTACACACAACACTTCCACCCCAGGCCTGAAGGGGGAGTTCAACTTGCTGCATTAAGCAAGATCGCCTATAAAAGATCCAGACCTGGGGGAGGAGCTAGTTAGTGTCAGACAGACAGTTGACAGGAGCAGTCAGAGAGTGACAGTTGAAGAAGAGACTGACAGGAGTTGTGTAGCACCCTGGAGAGGGACGGAGGCAAGTGAAGAAAATTAGGAAACTACAGAAAAGGGGACATCACTAATTGCCCTTTAGTCCATCTGGACACCGGAGTCCAAAGCTGTTATTATTCCAGATATAACAGAGAAAACCTGGAGAGACCAGGAGGATTTATTCCCCCTGGACCTCAGGAAACCAAGACCCCAAACCTGACCAAATATAGGACCAGGAATCCAAGAAAAAGATAGGGAATCCCACAGAAAGGTCCTTATTGTTCGGTTGTGGAGTTGTAGCCTGAGAGGGAAAGAAGAAGCGGCAGGTTTAGCTTAAGGCAGAACTGACCCTAATTACCACAAACAATACAAGAGGAGGCCTCACAACTTTCTAAGGTGGATGTCCCAAACTGCACTGGCCACCTGGTTACCTTCCTGGACTGTACCTGCTACCCGACATCAGTAAAAAGGTACTGAAACAGAGACTATTGTGTGTGTGTGCCTGATTCACTGCCACTGTCTGGAGAACTTACACAGAGCTAAGGACTACTACTCCCCTCATCCACTATGCTGCCCTGAGTTAAAAGCTTCGCCTGTGGGGAGCTGTAATACCAAAGCTGCATCACCATCACCTAAGCGGCCGGCTGCAGCGCTGGTAACCACATTACCAGGTACCACAGGAGGCGTCACGTATAATTCCCTATCCCTAAATAGTTTTCCCTCAGCCATTGAGTGTCCAGGGCACGTGACTGGGACCCGACCAGCTTTGATCCCCACTGAAGTAGCAACCTGCCCCGGTATCCGAGTACCCTCTACCCTGTCGACCGATTCTAAACCCCTGGCAAAAATTATGGAATCACCAGGCTCGGAGGATGTCCATTCAGTTGTTTAACTTTGTAGAAAGAAAGCAGATCACAGACATGGCTCAAAACTAAAGTAATTTCAAATGGCAACTCTCTGCCTTGAAGAAACACTAAAAGAAATCTTGAAAAAAAAAATATGTTAGCCAGTGACGGTTACTTTTGTAGACTAAGCAAGGGGAAAAATTATAGAATCACTCAATTCTGAGGAAACAATTATGGAATCACTCAATTCTGAGGTAAAAATTATGAAAACACCCTGTAAATTTTCATTCCCAAAACTAACACCTGCATCAAATAAGATCTGCACGTAAGTCTGCAACTAAAAAGAAGTGATTACACCTTGGAGAGCTGTTGCACCAAGTGGACTGACATGAATCATTGCTCCAACACGAGAGATGTCAATTAAAACAAAGGAGAGGATTATCAAACTCTTAAAAGGGGGTAAATCAACACGCAATGTTGCAAACGGTGTTGGTTGTTCACAGTCAGCTGTGTCTAAAATCTGGTCCAAATACAAACAACATGGGAAGGTTGTAAAGGGAAACATACTGGTAGACCAAGGAAGACATCAATGCATCAAGACTGGAAACTTAAAGCAATATGTCTTCAAAACAGGAAATGTACAACAAAACAAATGAGGAATGAATGGGAGGAAACTGGAGTCAATGTCTGTGACCAAACTGTAAGAAACCGCCTAAAGGAAATGGGATTTACATACACTAAAGCTAAACAAAAGCCATCATTAAAGAGGACCTGTCACCAAACCAGGCATGGTGATCTAAATACAGCACTGGATGCAGCATGTCTGCTGCATCCAGGCAAGGAGTCCCCCAGCCCTTGAGCCTCCCTGTACCCCGAGTAAATACAATTAGAAAACTAACATCCTGCAGCCAGAAAGGAGGTGGCTAGAGGCTGGAGCCAAAGGGCAGATTCACACCCCCTGCATGTTTAATCTGCCTACCGCTGCCTTCCTGATACCAATCATTGTCTCCCTCGTCTGCAGTATAACACAGAGTTTATTTTAGAAATGGCCGCTTAGCCCCGCCCCCTGCGGTGACGTCACCGCTTATACCCTCCCTGCTCTATGGTTAACCATACTTATAATTTATATGATGATAATTAATACATTTTTGCCTAAAGTAACAATAAAATAATATGGCTATGTATAAGCTCATGAATTCATACATCAATACTCAATAAAAATATGTTCCTAAACTAGTCTCTCTCTATCACTGCCCCGTTCCACTCCTTGAACAACAAGCTCTATGCCCTTCACTTTAAGGGAGTTCATATTGCTTCCATGCACTTCTAAGAAGTGTCGTGACAAGCCTGACATTTGTCGACGGCTGGCAGTGTTCTCTGGGTTATGTTAAATGTTCACCTAGCCTTTTCTTTAAAGATCTTGTGCATGACACATAATCGTTAGCACAAATTGTACAGGATGCTAGATAAACTAGATTAGTGGAATTGCAGTTAATGAATAATTTTATATTGTACCGACAGCCAGTAGCAGGATCGAAAAAATGCTTTCTCTTTTCCATGTATTTACACAACGAACAACGTGAGACCCCACAGGGATAATTCCCCACTGTATTCAGCCAGGTTTGGGTCTTATTCTTAGATTTACACAAAGAGGGGGATACTAAGTCGCCAAGATCCTGCAACAAATGTATTTGAGATAGTGTGTTTACTCTCTTTCTAGCTCGATTCAATATTTGTTCAGGTGGCAGGACCGGTGGGTGGATATCAGACACTCCGCATCATATGTATCAGTGTGAATGGCGTCCTATGCAAGCCGATTATGTGCATGGCAAGTCACCTCCCACATGTCTTTGTAGGAAGAGGTGATTTTATCTGCTTGCACCTGGGCGTGCTCTACATAATGGGGTCTGACTGCAACCTGTAAGTGCAGTGTTGGTTTTTTGTTTTTGGCTGCTAATGGTAAGTCAGTCACAGTAATGTCAGTGTCTATATAAGACCCAACATCGCCATCTTGCTCACATTCTATGCAAAAACAGCATAGTGAGAGCATAGGGACAGTGTCCGGAGACCATAGGGACAAGGTTAATACAATACAGTATCTGCAGCAAGATTAAACAACAGCTCTTTTCAGATAAATCTCAAGACCTCTGCTAGCTGTGGATAGTGCAGGGGGAGCTTTTTGAGCAGTGAAAGAAAAATGCATTTACAGTGCCTACAAGTAGTATTCAACCCCCCTGCAGATTTAGCTGGCTGCCACATGCGGAATTAACTTGGCATTGTGACATTTGGACTGTAGATCAGCCTGGAAGTGGGAAATGCAGTGCAACAAAAATTTATTTATTTATTTTTTTAAAGCGTTAAAAGTTAATTCAGAGGGTCATTTATTATTCAACCCCTCAAACCACCAGCATTCCGTTTGGTCCCCCTAAAGTATTAAGAAGTAGTTCAGGCACAAAGAACAATGAGCTTCACATGTGTGGATTAATTCACTGGTCAACAGCATTTTTGGTGCCAAAGATATTTCATTGAATTTAGGGTAACTTTGGGGTGCTGATTCTGAATATGTCATCAGTTTTGCCAGATTGGCTCAAGTTTTTGAGATTTTTCGTAAAATGTGTTAAAAAAAAGACGTTTTTTGCTACTTTTTTAACGAAGTCTGTTATGTTTCTTCTATGTTTTGTCAGTGTATATTCACCACAAATGTAACAGAATGAGTCTGGATCGTTAAGACAACTTCTTCTTGATGAGTTCATGCTTTTCACTGGACAACAGACAACAAACATAAAGTTAGTGCAAAAATCAAGCTATGAACAAACTTTTAGAACACTAATTAACACAAAACTATATTGAGAACTGCTCAGTTCAAGTACTAATCCAAAGAAATTAATGAGATGATGCGTCGCATTTACCAACAAGTGCTATAAATAAGATACCAAAAATCTCAAAAACTTGAGCCAATCTGGCAAAACTGATAGCATATTCAGAATCAGCACCCCAAAAATACCCCAAATTCATTAAAATATTTTGGGCACCAGAAAAAAAAATTTTTTTTGTTGACCTGTGTTATCTCTTTTGCCAGCCTTTTCTGACTATTTAAGACCCTCCCCAAACTTGTGAACAGCACTCATACATGGTCAACATGGGAAAGACAGAGGAGCATTCCAAGGCCATCAGAGACAAGATCGTGGAGGGTCACAAGGCTGGCAATGGGTACAAAACCCTTTCCCAGGAGTTGGGCCTACCTGTCTCCACTGTTGGGAGCATCATCCGGAAGTGGAAGGCTTATGGAACTACTGTTAGCCTTCCACGGCCTGGACAGCCTTTGAAAGTTTCCTCCCGTGCCGAGGCCAGGCTTGTCCGAAGAGTCAAGGCTAACCCAAGGACAACAAGGAAGGAGCTCCGGGAAGATCTCATGGCAGTGGGGACATTGGTTTCAGTCAATACCATAAGTAACGTACTCCACCGCAATGGTCTCCGTTCCAGACGAGTCCGTAAGGTACCTTTCCTTTCAAAGCGTCATGTCAAGGCTCGTCTACAGTTTGCTCATGATCACTTGGAGGACTCTGAGACAGACTGGTTCAAGGTTCTATGGTCTGATGAGACCAAGATCAAGATCTTTGGTGCCAACCACACACGTGACGTTTGGAGACTGGATGTCACTGCATACGACCCCAAGAATACCATCCCTACAGTCAAGCATGGTGGTGGCAGCATCATGCTGTGGGGCTGTTTCTCAGCCAAGGGGCCTGGCCATCTGGTCCGCATCCATGGGAAGATGGATAGCACGGCCTACCTGGAGATTTTGGCCAAGAACCTCCGCTCCTCCATCAAGGATCTTAAGATGGGTCGTAATTTCATCTTCCAACAAGACAACGACCCAAAGCACACAGCCAAGAAAACCAAGGCCTGGTTCAAGAGGGAAAAAATCAAGGTGTTGGAGTGGCCTAGTCAGTCTCCTGACCTTAACCCAATTGAAAACTTGTTGAAGGAGCTCAAGATTAAAGTCCACATGAGACACCCAAAGAACCTAGATAACTTGGAGAAGATCTGCATGGAGGAGTGGGCCAAGATAACTCCAGAGACCTGTGCCGGCCTGATCAGGTCTTATAAAAGACGATTATTAGCTGTAATTGCAAACAAGGGTTATTCCACAAAATATTAAACCTAGGGGTTGAATAATAATTGACCCACACTTTTATGTTTAAAATTTATTAAAATTCAACTGAGCAACATAACTTTTTGGTTTGTAAGATTTATGCTTCTGTTAATAAATCCTACTCTCGTTTGCAGTTTGAAGGCTCTAACTTATTTGCATCTTATCAAACCACCTAAATCAGCAGGGGGTTGAATACTACTTGTAGGCACTGTATGCAGGGTTGGCGATCCAGTAACTATAGATTCAACCTAACAGCTCTTTTCAGAGCTAAATCTCAAAATGTTACCCACACATCTATTTAATACGAGGAATTCTGAATAATACCTGAATACTACGTCTCCTACCTGAAATTGTTAGCACATAGAAAATACTGCTGAACTAGAGTGACACGTGTTGTTAGAAGCATTTCAACAGACTTGCTATTGCCAGCTAAAAAGTCACTGCTAGCTACAAAATCTTGCCCACACATTCCTTTAAAACAGGGAATTCTGCATACTAAACTCTGTTAGCTGACATTGTTAGTGCACGAAAAATACTGCTGAACTAGTGTCAGCAGCATTTTAGCAGGCTTGCTATTGCCACCTAAAAACAGTCATTGCTATCTACAAAAGTTTTTGTAGTGTGGAATAATTTAATAAAGCCATAGTGTTTGTAATTATGGTGATCGCTCTTTATACTTGTCACTTTTCTCTATAAGTACTGTATCTACAACATTTTTCCCACACATCTCTTTAAACCAGGGAATTCAGAACACTAAAGAGAGGGTGTTCTGTTCTCACTAAATGGGCCGGGGGCTCATGAATTTAAACAAACAGCTAAACCTTTATACTGAATCCAATGAGAAGACTGTAGTGAAGTCTGTGCTTTATTGAACGTTGCAGTATAATTTACATGTGGTAAAACTGGAAACAATGAGAATACAAACAATCAGTGCATGGTACAGCAGAGTACACATTATACATGGTTATACAATATGCACAAACTGGTAACTGATCTAGATTATGACTGGCTGAGCTAGGCTAAAATTAGAGCAGAAAACAACTACAGAAGGCATAAATACATAACGGCAATCGCATTGGGACAGTAATGAAGATGTCTCTTCCTGGAAGCAAGGGTAAAGGGAAATGGAGGCTGAGCTTCCAGAATGCATTGCAAGAGGGAGGAGAATGAGATATAGAGATGAAAATAGACTGCAAATAGCATTGGCCGCTAGAGGGAGCCAAAGCATTACAAATTAAAGAATGGTTTTCTACTTCACTGGAAACATTCGATGATGATTTCTACAGCTTTATTAACTAATAACAAACACAATGCAAAATGTGTCGGAGACAGAACACTCCCCTTCTGGCATCACTGGATGTCACTATCCCTTTCTTCCGAGGGCAGCAGTAGGACCAGTTCGGATGCCCGTCTGAGAAATGTCTGTAAGTTTGTTCCCCTTAGCCATTCTTAATTCAAGGTTGCAGACGTTACCGTCCTTGCTCGGGAATGTCGTGGTAACTAGAACAAGTGGCCACTGGTTCTGGTGAGCTTGGGAGTCTTTCACAAGAATGAGGTCACCTATGTTCAGATAGGGTCTAGTGGATTGCCACTTTATCTGTGGTTGCAGAGTAGACAGATATTGTTTGCGCCACCTGTCCCAGAAAGCATTTGCAAGACTATATACCTGGCTCCGTTGGCGCTTGTAGAGGTTCTTGGCATCTAACCCTCCTGGAGGGGCACTGGATGGTCCTGTTTTCTGGAAAAGGAGGGTAGCTGGAGTCAATAACAAGGGCTCCTCAGGGTCGTTAGGAATTTGAACTAAGGGTCTTGCATTGATTATAGCTGTGGCTTCTGCCATGAAGGTGATTAGGCTTTCAGGAGTATGCCTTGCTGCTCCTGCTTGAAGTAGAGTTGAGTCGAGGATACTTTAGACTAAACCAATCATCCGTTCCCAAGATCCTCCCATATGAGAAGAGTGAGGTGGATTGAATGACCATGTGCAGCTTTGTAAAACACAAAGGAGACAAAGTGAGGCGCAGAATAGTGCCCTATCAATGATGACACTGTTGACAATGGTGATGTGTAATGACCACTCACCTTGCTTAGTTGTGTAGACCCACAACTGGCTGAAGCGCCTTATACAGCTGCCGCTGGACCTCCACTTGCCACTGGGCGTGGAAAAAAACAGTATCAGTCGTTAGGAATGGGTGTACCACGGTCCGCGCTGTTGTGTCACAAAAGATCACGAGGAAGACAGTGCTTCAATCAAACTTCCTTTATTCCTCCTTTTCCTACGCGTTTTGGAGCCACATCCAAGCTCCTTCCTCAGGGACATCAACTTTGGTCACTGAAGAATCTCTCAAGAGTTTTATAGTCCAGATTTTAAGGTATTCCCAATTCCTTTGCATGCACCGACGAAGTTGGTACCTCTGTCAGACCATATATGCTTGACAGGACCGCGGATGGTGATAAAACATCTTAGAGCATTGATGAAGCTTGAGGTGTCAAGGGACTCGGTGACCTCTATGTGCACGGCTCTGATTGTCATACAGGTGAACATGACTGCCCAACGTTTACTATTAGCTTGTCTGCCTATCGTCCGTCGTGTCACAACTGACCACGGGCCAAACACGTTGAGACCAACGTTGCTAAAAGGAGGGTCTGGGCTGAGTCTGTCTGCGGGTAGGTCGGCCATCTTTTGAGTTTGAGCTGAACCATGAAGCCTACGACAGGTAATGCATTTGAAGATAACACTACTGATAAGCTTCTTTGCACCGACAATCCACAGACCAGCAGTTCTGATTGCTCCTTTTGTAAAAAGTCTGCCTTGGTTCTTCACTAGGTTGTGGTAGTGTTGTACTATTAAGTAAGCAACATGGCATTTTCCAGGAAGTATAAGAGGGAATTTCTCCACAAACTCCATTTTAGCTTCTTTCAGTCAGCCTCCTACTCTCAGCAGGCCGCTGTCGTCAATGAATGGGTTGAGTTTCCTTAATGCTCTGCTCGCTGGTATTTGAGCTTTGTTTGTTAAGACATTGGATTTCTGTAAAGTAGGTTTCTCTTTGAATAGTGAGGATGATGTGGTCTCTAGAGAAATCCAAGTCGGAGGTAACGTAGGTATTTTTACAGAGATGCCAGCCATTACATTTTCCTTTCTCACAAGTTCTGGCAGTTCTGAAGGAGCGAGCTATGTGGGTCAATCAGGTAATGGCTTGAATTAGTGACTTCCACCTTGAGAATTTGTCGAACCTGTGAGATCCAAGCTGGGTAACAGAAGTCATTGTATGGAGTGTAGACACCTGAGGGCAGATTTCAGCATCTGAGTCTTCTCCTACTAGTTCAAGGTGTTCGGAAGGTGTTCTTCAGCATATAACAGTTTTGGTCCTGAAAGCTACGTTGTACTTTGTAGCTGACTGGCGTTAACTGCTCTGGTTGCATGATCTGCAGGATTCTGTTCAGTGGATATGTAGTGCCACTGTTTTGGATCAACTGATCTAATTCGTAGCACTCTGTTACTAACATAAACATATAATCATCTGGTCTCATTGTGGATATATCCCAGGACTACTTTGCTGTCTGAGTAGAACTTGACCAGTGTCAGGTCGATATCCATCTCGGATGTGATGAATTCAGCTAACTCAATGGCTAGGACTGCTGCACAAAGTTCTAACCTGGGTATAGGTCTGGTTGTGGTGCATGTTTGGCCTTCCCCATAACAAATCCAAAGTGGCTCTGATATTTAGAGTCCCCAGTTTAAGGTAGGCAACAGCGGCAATTGTTTTAAAAGAAGCATCTGCGAATGGATACAGTTTTTGACTTTGTATTTCTGTTGACGGTACAGGGGTGTATGGTCTTAGCACATTCAGGTTGGAAAGGGCTGCTAACGAGTTCTTCCATCCTTCCCACTGGATTCTCTTATCAGGTGGCAGAGGTGCATCCCAGTCAGATGTTTACCTAGTTAAGTCTCTTAGTAGGGTCTTGCCTTGTATTGTGACAGGAGCTGCGAAACCCGGGTGATCATACAGACTGTTGATGGTAGACAGAACTGCACTACGAGTAAAATGCTTTTCTCCTTGGCTGACTTGAAAGGTGAAAGCGTCTGATCGTAGATTCCAGAGAAGCCAGAGGATACGCTGAATTGGTGTGACCCCAAGTCCATGTCTCTGAGGCTGCTACATAAGTCTTCAGAAGGGAATGCATCCATAAGTTCTTGGCTGTTTGAGGCTATTTTGTGAAGCCTGAGATTTGAGCAGGCAAGCATCTTCTGGGTTCTCCTGAGAAGACTGATAGCGGTTTCATTAGAAGGCATGGCTTTCAGACAGTCATCAACATAAAAGTCTCTTTTTATGAATTGTCTGACATCCGCTCCATACTCTGCTTCTCCTACTTGGGCTGATCTTGTGAGTCCAAATGGCGACAAGTTTTGGAAAATCTTTGACATGAAGGAGAAAAAGTGATCTCTCATCTCTGGTTTCTTTTGCAGACTGTGCTTGAGAGAGGAGAAACGCTTTAATGCCTGATTTCTGTTGTTAGGTAGACGTGGTCTGTTGGTTCTGAAGGGAAGGGGTGCGACCCAGCTGTTGGTCTCATCCTTAACAAGCCCTTTATCCATCATCTCTAGGAACAATTTGTCCTCTACTGATGTTGCTACTTGGTTGTCCTGTTCAGTTCTCTGGAAGACTGTACACCCTAACTGATCCTCACAGCCTCCCAACACTACACTATGTTGTCGTGTGTAAAGTCTATTAGATGACTAGGCAGTTGGATGCTGCGTGGCAGTTCTCTGACGTGAAACTCGTTATTACAAGGGTGGAACAGAGACGGGCGTCCCTTTTTCAAAGTATTTGTTAGCATAGTTGTCACAGAAGAGGAGGCGTGCATGCGTCCCAGGCATAAGTTTCCTATTGCGATCAATCTTAGGTCTAGCTTTTGGGCATAGGGAGCATTGTGGGGTCCGTTGATATGGTGTCTCACTTTATGCACCTGCAAGATATCTCTCCCCAACAGCAGGATTATCTGCGCCTGATGGTTGAGTTCTGATATAAGGTGTGCTATGCGTTTTAAGTGAGCGTGGTGGATTGCTACATCTGGCGTAGGAATTTCAGATCTGTTGTCTGGGATCTGGTTGCATTCGATGATAGTGGGTAGGGGTAGGAAGAATTGTCCGTCTAGGGACTCGATTTGATAGTCAGAAGCTTTCCTGCCTGTTGTTGTAACAGTAACTGCACACGTTTTTAATTAGTAGGGAGTGCTTGGCCCTTTAATGTTGAATAGGTCAAAGAATGTTCATCTGGCCAGGGATCGATTACTTTGATCATCCAAGATAGCATATAGTTTTATAGCTTTGTCTCTATGGCCCATTGGGTACACTCTGACGAGACATATCTTTGAACAGGACCTGCTGTCTATTGTCCCTTTGCAGACTTCTGTACATTGTGAAGTGATCTCTGGCATAGGGGTAGCAGTGTTCCTTTCCTCCCCGCCATGCTCACTGCCAGCTGATGTGTTTTGTGTACTCCATGGAGCTGGGCCAGGGTGTAGAGTTGCGTTATGGTCTGTGGTGCCACACTCTGTGCATTTTACACTGACCTTGCACTCTTTGGCGAGATGAGCTGTGGACGAGCAGCACTTGTAGCAGATACCATGTTCTTTCAGGAAGCTTCTGCGATCTGGTATAGATTTTTCTCTGAAGGCTCTGCATTTCAGGAGAGGATGAGGCTTCTGGTGGAGTGGGCACTGCTTGTCAGGGTCCTGCGTCTTTGTCTCTGATTGAGAGTAGCCAGCAGACCTGTGATTGGAACCTGGAGAAGAAACATTATTGTATACCGCCACAGACGTTCTGCGTGGATTTGCTGCTGGTGACGGTGTGGCATAGGACATTGCAAAGTCAAAGCTGGGATCATTTCTAATCCTTGCTTGCTGATGTATAAAGTCTACAAACATAGAGAAGGGAAGGAATGGAACACCGTGCTTGTATTTGCATGTGGAACCATGTGTGAGCCACTTCTCCTGCAGAATGTAGGGCAATTTTTGGACTATAGGGTTCACACCTCTGGCTATGTCGAGGAATGCAAGTCCCTGAAGGTCGTCTTCACATTTGGCAACTTGGACTTCCCTTAGCAGGTCGCTAAGTTCTGTAAGTTTCTGGAGCTCTTTGTTAGATATTTTGAGGAAGTCATCGATTCTTTTGAACAAAGCTCTCTCTATTACCTCTGCTGAGCCATAACACTCCTCCAGCCTCTTCCAGATCTCTCTGAGGCCAATCTCAGGGTGGCTTATATTAACGTCTCTGATCCTTACTGTGTGTTTCACTGACTCTTCTCCCAGGTACTTGACTAAGAGGTCTATCTCTTCCCTGTCTAGCAACCCCAAGTCACTAGTGACATTTTGGAAGGAAGCTTTCCAAGCTCTGTAGCCTTCAGCTTAGTCAGTCCTTTTGCAACTACCTCACGTTGTGTCAAGAACTTAGCAAATTCTGTTGTGAACTGGTTTTCAGCAGAGTATACTAGTGATGGGTCACCCTGATAGTGATGTGAGGTGTGTTCGTACCTGTTAGTATCCTCTGGATAGCGCCAGCCAGTGTTGTGTTGCTTCGGTCTGACGTACGATGTGTTAGCAAGGCGGTTTGCATTGGTTACCTGTTGAGGGGCAACACAGTCATTAGCAGAGTTGTTCTGTGCAACATTTTCAAGTTTGTGTCTGTCCTGGAGCTGAGGTTCTTGATAGCTCCCGCTTTCTTTACTGGAGATGTCGTGTTCACATTTTGGTGCCAGATCAGGGTTGCAGTTTGAATCAATGAGTTCTGAGATGTGTGTTGTGGGGGGGTGCTGCAGTGGAAACTCCAGACTCAGCACACTGTTTCGCCTATGCAGCTCAGGGTTTTGAGAGGCTTCCAGTGACTGCCTCTGCGATGGCGGCTGCAGCCTCCCTTTTTGCTGCTAGACTTCCTAAGGCAGCGTCCAGGCGTGCCTTCTCTAATTGTGACCTTCTCTCTTGGTCATCCAGGCGTGCTCTCTCTAACTTAAGTTGCATCTCTTGTTCAGTAAAGCTTGCTCGCATTTTGGCGGCTTCAGCATTTGCGCGGGCAATGGTAACCGCACTGCTGATGGATGTGGTCTTTGAGGAGGCAGAAGTAACGGATCTTGTCCTGTGTAATCTGTGGGACATGGGAGTTTTGGGGAAATGCTTGACTGTGCAGAGATTGCTGTAACTGTACAAAGTCTCTGTGTAGCCGGTGACTTGTATCCTACTACCTGGATGGCTGCGGTTTTACCGTTCTGTTCTTACTAAATGGGCCGGGGGCTCATGAATTTAATCAGACAGCTAAACCTTTATACTGAGTCCAATGAGAAGACTGTAGTGAAGTCTGTACTTTATTGAACGTTGCAGTATAATTTTTATGTGGTTTAAACTGGAAACAATGAGGATACAAACAATCAGTGCATGGTTCAGCAGAATACACATTATACATGGTTATACAGTATGCACTATCATACATGATATACAATATGCACAAACTAGTAACTGATCTAGATTATGACTGGCTGAGCTAGGCTAAAATTAGAGCAGAAAACAACTACAGAAGGAATGAATACATACCGGCATTGCAATCGCATAGGGACAGTAATGGAGATGTCTCTTCTTGGAAGCAAGGGTAAAGGGAAATGGAGGCTGAGCTACCAGAATGCATTGCAAGAGGGAGGAGAATGAGATATAGAGATGAAAATAGACTGCAAATAGCATTGGCCACTAGAGGGAGCCAAAGCATTATAAATGAAAGGAAGGTTTTTTACTTCACTGGAAACATTGGATGATGATTTCTACGGCTTTACTAACCAATAACAAACATTATGCAAAAAAACAAACATTTGGAAATTAATTGGATGTTGGAGACATAACAGAGGGGTTGTCAGAACTGCTTGAGAATAGTATGCAATATTAAAAGTGCAAATGCACATATTAATTCCAAACTGTGCTTTATTATAAAATTAGGTTTTTAGCAAATAAGGGTATGTGCTCATTATCCGTACAGGTACAGGTAGGAATTAATATGTACATTTGCATATAAAGTACCAGAACTTTAAATATCTAAATAAATTGCCCAAAACCTATGTGCTAGCTGAACACAAATGATTTATTTATACAAAACACAATAAAAACATTAAATAGATAAATAGAATCCTCGTATGAGGGAGGTGATTGGTGATATGTGTAGACACAAGATTACCATTGGGCGTCACCTCACATCTTCATCTTTAGAGTTTATTGCACCTTTTTATCCCTTGTGGTACCTTTACACGCCGCTACAGAAGGTTGGAAATAACCGGGTGTCTCACGTGCACGAGCACGTACCAACGGTTGCAAACGGTACCCGATACTGCCTTTACACGCCGCTACAAGGTGCTCTACAGAAGGTTGGAAATAACCGGGTGTCTCACGTGCACAAGCACGCAGCAACGGTTACAAACGGTACCCGATACCGCCTTTACACGCCGCTACAAGGTGCTCTACAGAAGGTTTAATCTATCTCTGGATGCACCGCCGGGTGCCACAAGTTACCTTCTGTAGAGCACCTTCCCTCATTTACACGCCGCTACAGAAGGTAATATGGGAGGACCTGGGACAGCAGGGACAACACATAGGCATGCCAGAGTTGAGGATTACGAGACGCTCGTCCGATGATTGGACAATGCAATAGCATCATGATTGGCCAGCCAGCGCAGGAAGGCTGGCTAATACATGACACTATAGCAAATGTGTAGCGTGACTGGTCAGCTCCTTAAATATGCCGCCCTATGTAGGGACAACCAATTGTAACGCAGGAGCTTCCACCAATGATTGCTGAAGGGGGGCGGTTTCCCGGAGGCTGTGTCACGCTCCAGGGAGTTAACTAGGTGGCGAAAAAACATTACCGTACCTTATTTAGACGCCGCTACCATCGGGTTGAAACCAACCTGTTTTAGAGCACTGCTCTGAAACAGGTGCCAACAGTGACGGGTGGCAACAACCTAGTTTACATGCCGCTACCTCGGGTTGATTTGACGGTGCAAGATACATTTGTCTCCAACACCCGGTTGTTTCCAACCTTCTGTAGCGGCATGTAAAGGTACCATTGCAGTTTGTGGCTGAGCTCTCTGGGAGGCATCTGTCATTTGTGATGCAGGTATGTGGTGAGGAGCAGCCCGCCTGATCTAATAGCATGAGTGTGACCATTAGGCTGCAGTCTGACACTATGCATCATATATACCAGTGTGACTGATGCCCAATGGTAACCTTGTGTCTACATATACCACCAATCACCTCCCTGTTAGCATGGCTGGTCGCAGGTGCTACAACTGCCCCCATCACTTAGGTTGCAGGAGATTGAGCACTGGTATTCAGACACTTTTGTTGCCTCTCAGTGGAGCTGGCAGCCTCCTGCCTGTGAAAAAAGCTTTAATATTAATAATAATTACTTGTATATTATGTACATTACGTATAGAATGTGCGCAGCTGTCAGTGAAGCCGCAGCTTCATTCAGAAAATTGTACAGAGCTGCCAGGAGTCGGCTTACTGTACATAAGATATTAACACATTACATGCCCACTTGAATAAGTAGCATGTCTCTAGGGGGGGTGGGCACCCCCTAGACACATGATGGGCACAATTATCTAATATATAAAGCTGAATGTGTGTATGTGTGTATGTATATCCGGGATTGGCATCTACACCATCACAACTACAGCCACAAAATTTTGCACAGTCACACGTCTGGACCCCGAGAGTGTCATAGGCTATGTTGTGAGGCAAAACTTTAACCCCGCGCGTTCCAATTCACCAAACAATTTTGCCCCTATCTACATAATGGGGAAAAAGTGACAGTTACCAGTTGACAGTTGTGAATAAGAGGGGCTTAATGACAGCGCCAAAGACTAACAGCATATACCAGCATATAGTCACTAAGGTGGGGCCCCAACATGGGATATTCACCACGCACGGGGACATGTATACACACCACACGCACACAAAGAGTAACAGCAAGTGTATAGTCGCTAAGGTGCAGCCCCAACATTGGATACTCACCACACATCCAAACACACACGCACACCACAAAGAGACACACACAACACACAGACACACACACCCCATGGGGACACGCACACACCCTATAGCGACACATGCACTTACCCCACAGGGACACACACACACAACAAAGAGACACACACAACAAAGAGACACACACACACCACACAGACACCCCCCCACAGGGACACACACACATACACACCCTACAGGGACACATGCACTCACCCCACAGGGACACACACACACACACCACGAAGGACACACACCACGAAGGAACACACAACCCACACAGACCCCCCCCAACAGGGACACACACACATACACACCCTATAGGGACACATGCACTCACCACACAGGGACACACACACACATACGCACACACCACAAAGAGACACACACAACAGAGACACACACACACCACACAGACCCTCCCCCACAGGGACAACACACACACATACACACCCTATAGGGACACATGCACTCACCCCACAGGGACACACACACACACACGTACCCCAGGGACACACACACCACACAGACAGACACAGATGTGCACAAATCGCCTCACACAACTCGCCTCATATGTGTGCTATTTTTAATTTCCAAACATAAACATCTGATTAAAAACAGTCAATGTGCAACACATGTGCCATATAGGGAATTAAGGCAGATGTCAGTCACATGAGCTGTATATTATGTGTATGTGTGAGGTAACATATACTGCCCGGCCAGGGGGAGGGTTTACTGTTGGCTGGAGATTTATCAGGCTGCCTATAGCAACCAATCACAGCTCACCTTCTATTTTCCTGCAGGTCATTAATATGACATATTCAAATTCTATTTTGCTATAGCCAACAGCAGTTATTTATTAACCCGGGCGTAGCCGGGTACTACAGCTAGTTATTAATATTTATTATTTTTTTACACTGTTAACACTTTTCTTATCCCGGCGGCAGCCGGGATAAGCAAAGTAGACAGTAACTGCATTGCTCAGGATTACACATCTTGAGCAATGTGGTTACCACATTGCGGAGGCTAGAACCGCTCCGAAAACTGCAGCCTGCATGATTTTTCATGCAGGCTGCAGAGCCGAAGCTGGTAACCGGATTACTTGTAAAGCAATCTGGTTACCATAATGGGCTTCTATGAGGAGCATTTCTTGATCCGGTTTTGAGCTTTTTAAAAGCTCAATATCGGATCAGGATTTGGAAAAAAAAAACGCAGGTGTGACCCTAGCCTAAAACCATCAGTGGGTGATTAAATACAGAAGTGGAGCACTTGCTTCTATTAAGGCCCCGTTACACAGCACAACATTGTTAACGATATCACTTAAACGTCACGGATTTGGAGTCGTTCAAGCGACATCGTTACGACCTCGTTGCGTGTGACGCTGCCAAGTAGTAACGATAAATCGTTGGATCGTTGATCAGAGGTTTGAGAACATGTTCTTAAACCACACGATCAATAACTAGCCAACCTGGTATATTGTTGTGTTTGACACTGCAATAACGATTTCGTTTACGACTTCGCCCATTCACAGAAATGAGCAGCTATCGTTTGCTGGGTTGTGCGAACGATATCTGCTCACAACGTCGTTGGTGTGTCATCCACGATATCTAGATGTGTGACATCTCACAAACGATGTCAAAACCATGTCTGCAACAACCGCGCTCCCACGAGATCGTTGCCGACACCATTCCAATGTCGGCGTACCGTGTAACGGGGCCTTTAGACTTTTCCTCTGATTGTTCCACTCCTGGATTTGACTACAAAAACTGCAACAGCACTCGCGTAAAAATACGCAGCAAATATGCAAAGTGTGAATGCACCCTTATTGTCTTGTCTGCTCTGCTAATTTAGTCACATGGGTTTCACACCAGTAGGATAGAAGCTCCCACTAAGGCGGCCGTCACACGCTGAGATATCGTGCAAGATATCGCTTGAAAGCGGCAGATTAAACATCGCGTAAGCGATGTCTGTGCGTGTGACGGCCAGATACGACGAGCGATATCTGATCAAATCTCTAAATCGTGATCTGAGGTTCGGTTCTCAGATCTGACGATATCGGCCAATTAAATACGCACAATCGACACGTGTAAATTCCCGACATCACACGAAATGTGTGATTTAAGCGATGGCAAAATCCATCACGTAGGCGTGTCAGGAGTTTCCTATTGCCTGACCTCCTCAGTGGTGATTCGTGCAACGAAATGGTTTCGGATTGGCTGCTTCACCACTAGCTCGCATTGGTGGAAGATGATGCGTTGCCATTGGCTGCCCTCACAGGGCGCCATTTTGAAAGCGCTGTCTTCAGCACCACACATAGGCGTCGGCTGCACAATATCTCCGAACTGTGCACCCAATTGCGTCAACTTGATAATCGATTCTGTGTGGTCCCCGACCCTGCTATATAGTGTCCACCTTGTCATATACCCACACAATGTTGGCGGGCGCGGCACACATAACGCGGCTGTACGTTTTGCCCATTGCAATTTAGTTATGTGCTACAGCACACATATACATTACGATCAATATCACAGGACATTGTGGGGATGAGGCCGCCATGTTTCAAAGGACATCTGACCCAATGAGGACGCAGTACTGAGCACCAATGGTGTAGTGAGGGGCGCAGCTTGGAGCCCATGTACCACGCCTATCGGCTCCAATTACGCCCACATTTGCTCCCACATCGTTTAGGAGATTTCTGTGTGACTTTAGCTGAACGATGTCCACTGCTGATAACTGCATCTCTCAGACGATCGCTGGATGGGTGGATCGGGGAATCGTCTGAGCGATGTCTGTGGGTGTAGCGTCGTGATGAGCGATTTTGCGCGTCGTTCGGACGATATGCAAATTTAACATCGTCTACGATATCTTTAGCGATATCTCAGCGTGTGACGGCCGCCTAAGGCTGGCTTCCCACCACGGCACATTCAGGTCCGATTTTGCCATAATACAGCCCTATTCCATCTGTCCGGGAGGATCCAGGTGTATTCGGATTCTTCTCACGGACACAAAAATGCTGCTTGCAGCATTTTTGTGTCTGGGGCGAAAAATCTGCCCAAATTGGATCCTCACGGATTCGGGGCAATCTGGCGCTCCCTAACATGGGAGTGTATGGTGCTGGATTTCCCCGATCCGGGAGGATCTGGGAACTGGACGCTGAAGTTCAGCGTGAGCTACGCTGAACTTCAGCACCAGGAAGCTGTCCCCTGTGAAGTGGTTCAGCACCATTTCACAGGGGACAGCTGAGCTCTGCTGCATCTGGCTACAAACAGAACCGGAGGGCAAATTAACACTCCGGTTCTGTTTGCAAATCGGGTCCGGGGCTGTCTGGTTCACCCCAGACAACCCCGGACCTGATAGTGCCATGGTGTGAAGGGGGCTTTAGGATGGTTTCACACTGCAGTTTTTTACCTGATCAGGTTCCATCCGGTTTGTGTGCCAAAACCAGGAGTGTCTCCAAAACTCAGATCAGGTGTCAATCTTTCAATTATACTTTTTCTCTGCAAGTTACTCTGAGTTCCAGCAGGGTTAAGAAGGGTCTAGTTTAGAGCACTCTCAGCCATGCTAGGGTCCACTGATTAGATCTCCCCTAATTTGTCCCACTCTGTGTGTATAAGGATGCTTTGGTAAGATCCCTGGCCACAAGCACTTGTCCACATGTTGTTGTTAGGTGGACATTCCCAGTAACTTTCTTGTTCAGCGCTTGTTTGATGTAATGAGACACGTGCTGGTGTAAGGTGAAAAATTGTGGCAGCGGGTAGCGAGGGCTGAAGGATTGGCGCTGCCATGAGTTTGTGACAAGCCTCAGTGTCCACATGTCTAAACAGCAATGTTTCCAAGGCAAGCAGTCAGTAAATATGGGTGGGTAGTTGTTTGGCAGGCTGAGTATTTTTGTTTGCACGTCAAGGCCTGTCAAACGGACAGCTGAACACTGGGTTGGGACCAAAACAATCTAAAAATGGTCATGGTGCTTGCAAATGTGCTACGACAGGTGCAGGGTGGGAGGTATCTGCGCATGCATCCTGCAAAGGGGATTGCCAAGCACATACCACTATGTGTACTTTCTTCCGCCATCTACACCTGGTTCACAGGCAAAGCTTCGTCTTTAATTGGAAGCTGGGCACATTTGAGTAGACACAGACGCAGGATGGTTACGCTGATTATGGTGTCATCACCATCTTGGTTGATCACTCAGACCTTTGGAGAACCACACAGATTTCAGACATCCATGCTCACTCAGCGGTCCGTATTTTCGGACTATGTCTAGAAACACTAACAGGTATGTTGTTACTGGTATTATAAAGGGCTGCGGAATATGATGTTTGCAGCTATGTAAATTAAGATTATTAATATTAAAATGTTGTATCTGGTATTCAACTACTGCTCTTCATTGCTCACTAAGTCTTCAAAACATATCTAATGTTGAGTTCCAGCGTGTGGGCAGGTTGCAAAGCATTTGTTAAGTTGGTAATTGAAAGCGCTGCTGAAACACTGCCAGCTCGGTGGCAGCGGTACTTGACTTTCTGAAATGGGTGCAGACGAACCCTACCAAGTAGCTCCATCACACTGAGCCACTAAATTTAGCATGTGGGCCAGGCCTGGTGCATGTGCAAGCTTGGCAAGCCTCAAACCCACCACTAGGTTACAGGCATTATCAAACACGACCATGCCTGTTCGTAGATTCGGATGGCGAGAGCCACAGATCTGTCTGTTCTATGACACTTTTCAACAGTTCTGCTGCAGACATTTGTAATACAAAAAAGAATTGTGCTTTTGTCACTATGTTCTGCAACACGTAGCGTTCTCATTTTTCGGGATCTGGGGCTGTGTGATGGCTTATATTTTGCGTCTTGAGCTGATGTTTCTAAAGATACCATTTTGGGGTAGATGCGCTGTTTTCATAACCTGTTATTGTAATTTATTGCAATGTTGAAGCAACCAAATAAACTTAATTTTGGCGCTTTGACTTTTTTTCCCCATTACGCAGTCTACCAATCACGTTAATTGATTTTATATTTGGAAAAATGGTAGGAAGTTGAATGTCTTCAACTTATGTTTTGATAGATGGTACATTTCTAAACCTGGTGATACCAAACGTGTATTTTTTGTAATAGTTTTATTTTCAATGGAGCAAAAGGGGCTAATTTGAACTTTTAGGGCTTTAATTTTTTTTTTGTATTTCTTTAAACTTTTTTTTTTCACTTTTACTTATTTTACTTGGCCCTTTAGGGCTCCTCAACACTGCAGTGTCTGATTGCTTCTGTAGTACAAGGTCGTGCTGATGCCCATCTCTGCACTGCAGAAATGATCACCTTCTGGGATTGCAGATGCTTGGTGGTCATCCCCAGGAAGGGAGTCATGACAGTGACAGGGGCTGATCCCGCGCTGTCATAGCAACACGTCCCATGTCACGTGATCGTATCACGGGGTCCCTGTTGGCGGCAGGGAATAGCACGATCTCTGCTGCGTCAGCTCATATCGCGCTGCCAGTGTTTGACAGTACAATCTAAGGGATTAACAGCAGCGAGCAGATTGCTGATCCTACCACATCTGTTAGCTGCACATTTCAGCTGAGCAGATCAGTCGGCATGTGCAGGGAATGATGCGAGCTCAGCTATTTAGGGGACTAGTGACAGAGTCTCACTTTCCCTTTGAGCCTCTGGATATTAAATGTGTTTTCCTTTCTTCAGGTGTATCAAAGGTTAATGTCAGCTTGACTTGCTAGCAGCTTCTGATTACTTCTCCTCATGTACATCTGGTTGGTGACCACAACCATCACTTTTAAATAGTCACATGTTCCCCCAGAGGGTGTTGGTTATAGAATATCCATTTCTATACTAGTTATAGAGGGTGCTCTAGGAGCCACTAGAGCATGGCTGTGCTAGAAGCCCTTATTGTTGGTGTAGTCCTGCTGGGTGTAGTCAGTGTAGATCCTTTGGTGTTTACCCTGTTTGCTCACCTTCCCTCCCGTGTTCCTTATTGTAGCGGTGGGACTAGTGCTCTCGCTGGCCATCTCCCTGGTGAAGGTAAGTTCAGATCTAGTGAAGGACTAGGCATCCTGCTCGGCGACATGGTGAAAGAACCTGTATAGGGATGCCAGGGTACAGCCCCAGGTCAGTACAGGAGGTATCCCTTCTCCTCTCTCCCTAGAGTCAGTGCACACTGTTATTGTATCCCCGGTGTACCTTTGGTTGTGGTGGCACTTGTTGGAGGTTTCATGGTGGTTGAAGGAAAACTAATAATCATACCGTGACCACTCACCTGCTTGTTTTCCAGGGTATATTCATGTGCCCTTTTAAAAATTTTTACAGTCCATGCACAAAATGCACATATTTTATCAATCTAAGAGTCCTACTCATTTAATAACACACCGCATGTTCATATAAGGTAGTAAAATGTTACAATCAAATTTCTTGGTGAATATTTTTATCAGTATTCCAAGCAATGCGGAAAAAAAAGCAATAAGGGTAAGTGCACACTGGCCGGGTTTTCGGCGGTTTACCTGTGTAAACCGCCGTTTTGTTTACATTAGTTTTATGTTAATTTATGTTAATCCAAACCGGCGTTTGGATTAACATTAAAACTAATGTAAACAGCCCAAGGCTGTGCACACACCGGCGGTTACCCAGCGTCATCCGTTGCTAACCCGCAGGTTTCCCAGCGGGTTAGCAAAGAATGACCATGTTCTAAAAACCGGCGGTTCTGCAGCGGCTGCAAGCAGAATCATGTGCTGCTTCCAGCCGCTGCAGAATCGCCGCCGAGAACCCACTGGGCAGCCGCCGGATACCGCCCGCACATACCCGCCAGGAAGCCGGTGGACGGCGCCGGAGCTTCCTGGCGGGTCCCGCCAGCTGCCGCCGACAAACACGCCGGGTAAGTGTGAACTTACCCTAAAACTACATGCGAACATAGGCTAAAGGGGAGGAGTTTTTTTTCTCCTCTAGTTTATTTTGTTTTACATACAAGTGATTATGCAGGAAAAACTGTTTCTTAACATTGCAAAATCCAATTTAGGTTTGGTTTTGTAGGTTTTCTTGTAACTCCGTAAAAGTGGAGCAATACTCTACATTATAGAGTGGGAGAATGAAGAGGGATTACAGCTTACCGATGTTAATACTCCAGGCTCCTAGGAGTGGTTCTGCAAGGATCAGCCCTGGATCCAGGCTGTTGATTCAATACAGGTGTAAGAAATCCAGCAAAACGAAATCCTTTTCATATACCAATATTTCTTTATTTTAAAAGACTTCCATAAACAGGCAGGCAAGTGTTCTCAGCCCTTGGCTGCCTGTTTATGGAAGTCTTTTAAAATAAAGAATTATCGCTATGTGAAAAGGATTTCATTTTGCTGGATTTCTTACACTAAAACTCTACATTATTCCCAGAAACCAGCTGTGAGTCAGAAATGCATGGAGGCATATTCTTCAGGCCGTTCTCATACAACTTAAGTACATTTCAATCCATTTCAGAATTTTTATCGCCAACCCAGACACCTCGAGATTTCCTATGACCTGCATTGGGTTCGTTATTCAGTACGAATATATGAATATTAAAAAATATTTGGTGCGGATAGTCCGAACCCAAATATTTTGGTATTCACTCATCACTATTATTCACATGCTCATAGATGGGTATTGGCAGATAGGGATTGTAAATACAATAAATTTAACATTTTCTTACTTAGTAAAATTTCTAGCTGTTCTTGAAATATTAACTTTTGGGTTTTTATACAGCTCATTGCAATGAGGATCAACCAGTGGGGAGCCTTTTTCTGCCAAGGGCCATTTGGAATTTCTACCATCCTCCGGGGTCGCACAAAATTATCAGCTTGAAAATTATCCTGCTATATTTGGTTACAAAATCAACTCTCCCTACTGTGATGATTGGGACTGCTTCTCTATGGTGCGGCTTTGATGTTAGGCGATATTGATCTTGTTCCTTCTCAACTGCTTTTCCAGGTTTCCTAGAGCCATAGACATCACAAGAGAGTCTGGGGACATATACCGTATTTTTCGCTTTATAAGACGCACCGGATTATAAGACGCACCCAGATTTTAGAGATGGAAAATAGGGAAAAAAATATTTGTAGCAAAAAATGACTTTGATATGACACTCAGGCCCTGCGACCAGTCAGTGTTGGCGTCTGTTTCCTTCGGATGCAGGTGCAGCATGTAAGCAACACCAATGACTTCTGCTCCAGTGTCTGTTGGCGGGGAGACAGACGCCAGCACTGACTGGTCAGAGGGCTGAGTCTCATATCAATATCACATGGGACATGACTATGCAACTTCTGATAACGTTGGAACTGCTGCAGAATCAGGGGTATGGGTGCGTGCACACGATGAGTATACGCAGCCTTTTGGACGCAGCGTCTTGCTGCTGTGTCCAAAATGCTGCGTAGTACAGTACAAGCATAGTGGATGGGATTTGTAGAAATCCGATACTCACTATGCTTCATCCGACCGCAGCATTCTGACAGCTGTGGTGCGGGTTGCCACCATTCCGCTCCTTCTCAGCATGTTCATTTCATGCTGTGGAGTTGGAAGCGGCTCCCATCGGGGGACTGCAGGGAGAAGCCGCCCTGCACCCGCCGCACATGGTGAGTACAGGGCAGCTGGGGTCTCCCTGCCTCCACATGTGGCTTTCCTCAGGTCCGGAGGAGCCGCGTCCAACACACAGCTACTCCCGACTGTGAGCGCACACCCTTAGTATGGTCTTTATTACTTTTACAAGGGCCAACAAGATGAATGAGATGGGATTTGTTCATGTAGTAACAATCCCTTTAAGAACTATCACTCCCAGCATGTACTGTAGATCCTATAGCATGCTTGGAGTTCTAGTTAAGCACAGTATTGGTAGTGTTAACTTTACTATATTAGTGGTTATGTTACATATACATGTGGACTCACTTTAATGTGTCCTGCTTTGCCATCACCCTGCTGAAATGAAGGAAGTGGCCAGTCTGTATATAAAGATCTGATGTGATGTACTGTATGAGGGAGGGCAAGGGAGGGGGGCTGTACACTGCTGAAATATGATGCTCCAGCCCTGTCTCCTAATTACAAGTCACCACAGAGCTTGACCTGTATGCAGGGCCAGGGGAGCTGTACACTGCCGTTATATGCAGGCTCCAGCCCTGCTCTCCATACACTGAAGCTCCTGAACTGCAGACCGAGCTTCCTGCATTTCTGCTTGGTGTCAGGGCTCAGCAGGACACATTACACTGAGCAGAGGGAGTGAGGCAGGACACTGACAAACAAGGTACCTGCTGTGATAAAGTGCCGATCTGCCCTGCTCTGTCTCTGTCTTCATGGCAGTGAATCAGCACAAAGCTCAGTGCTGATTCACTTGCCACAGCTGCACCCCGCTCCTCAGTTCTCGCTATCTGCAGCACACAATGTCCCCAGCAGCTGCAGGAGCGACCACGTGTGCTGGCTAAGCAGCTTCTCCTGCTCCCCGTGCTCTCACCTCTCATGCTGTCTTCAGTGCAGAGAGGTGGGTGGAGACTGGTAGCAGTGAAGTGAATATTTAAGTAGTTAATGAGCCGGGGACACGTGGTGCTCCTGCCGCCTGATTCTTCAGCAGGGACCATTCCCTGTCACTTCTGTCCCCAATTCACTGCTGTCCCCCCCTCCCCAGCAACTGAGGATGCTAGAATGTTATATTCCTTTTATAAGACGCACCCCCACTTTCCTCCAAAACTTGGAGAAAAAAAGTGCGTCTTATAAAAGGAAAAATACGGTATGTCACTGGGGAGGCTGAGGCTGGGGCATATAGATCACTGGGGAGCTGGATTTAAAAGGCAAGCACTCAGCAAAACGCGTCACCAATCCTGAGCACTACAGTCCCCAGGAATCTGTCCGGGGGCCACAGAAAAGGTCATCGAGGGCCACATGCGGCCATGGGGCCTGAGGTTCCCCACCCCTGACCTAAGCAATGAGCTGTGAAGAAAACAAAAGTGTTAATATTTCAAGAACGGCTGCAAATTTTAACAAGCAGTAAATTGAAAAGGTGCTTCATTTTACAACAATATCAATGTATTAATATGGGATCTGTAGCTATGGAATTACAAATGAAAATCACTTGGACATCCTATGTAAAAAATTATGTAGAATAGTCCTCACCAAGTGATTTATAGCATAAAGGCAATTCAATCATTTGTTGTGACCATCCATCAGTAGTATTAAACACTCTTGTCTGCAACTACACTGTGCCATACATGTCTTTGGCTGGAATACGTCTGTAGTAAAAACTGCAAAAGATCAAAGCCACTCAGGAAACTCTCTCTTGAGTTCTCTCTCTTGGCCCTAAAATGTATGGGATCTAATGTCTATGGGGTCTGGTAGGCAATCATCTTTCTTATATTTCTTGGACACAATGATCCAACATCTTTTGCTCGATGAGGTCCCATTTTACCACTAGAAATAAACCGAGAATGAAGAGTCTGACACGCACACAGTCCCTGAATGCAGAGTCCCACAACTAGAACTTAGAAGGTTACAGGGCCCTACAATCGAATGAAAGATCAGCCAACAGTTACCCAATATCAGTGGTCAGGTAAAGCATAATAAGTACATAGTGTCAATACCTTCTCATCAACACCTCATACAGTGATTGCACTGTGCGGCCACGAACACCTTGAGGAGACTTTGCTGAAAACAGGACGAGAGAATTGTGTGTATCTTCCACAATTACATTTTTCTTTTTGTATTTTCTTTTTCCCAGTTTCTTAGAATCTGAAAATTGAAAAAGAATTTCACATTGTTCACAAGAGCTTAAATTGAATGAAGCACCATATCACAGAACTGTAAGATGGCGAAAACCAACTTTTTAATTTACTTATATTGGCAGAGTCCTTGCATCAATGAAAATATTTTTTGTAACTTTTCTCAAGATTTTTTAGCTTTTATGTAAAGATACTTACCTATAGTTCTGTAACCAGCATTAAAAGCAGGGCTGTGGAGTCTGTAAGCTAAACATCCAATTCTTACTCCACCAAAATGGACATCGACTCCATGACTCCGACTCCTTAACCATGGCTGTGAAGTCAGTAAGCCACATATTCGACTCCGACTTCTCAGTTTTGCTGAATCCGACTCCCGACTCAACCCAAAATGGACACCAACTCCATAATTATTGCTGTGAAATCAGTAAGCCACAAATTCGACCCAGACTCCAACTCCTCAATTTCCCTGAATCCGACTCCATGACTCCGACTCCATGGCTGTGAAGTCAATAAGCCACATATTCGACTTCAACTCCAACTCCCCAATTTCCGTCAATACAACTCTATCTAAAATGGGCACCGACTACACATCTTCAACTCCGAATCCACAGTCCAAATGAAAAGGACTAGTCAGTTCTACAGACAAGGCTTATATACTTGCATTCCTCTGTTATTTCTCTTGAAAATTTAAGAATATACTAACAACTGTGTTTTAGTATTTGCGTTTTCCATGTAGTGCAATCCTTACACAGTTGACAATACTGATGAGACAGTGTGTTACAATTTCTATTGGCAAGGAAAATGGGGAAGGCAAAGTTGCCAATTTAGAAATGTGAGACAAAAATGCGCAATAGGATCTTATCTCCTTAACGGCATGGAGCACAAGTATGATGAAATCTGCTCACCTGGACAGGTTGAGTGCACCCACAACCAGTGTGAACGCTGAGAGTCAGCTGCTGCAGGATCCACACCTCCACGAGCACCGTGGTAATAATATTAGGACGAAGTGCCTTCTGATCCGCGCTTCATGAATGCTTCAGCTTACTCAATGATATCAATGCAAATTTATCACCAAAGGACTTTACTGAAGCTTCTGATGACTATTCAGGTAAATCGAAAAATGAAACACAGGATGGGTGTCACACTAGCTCTTGATTGTCCCTGAGGAAGGGCAGAGGCTGCTCCGAAACACGTCGGATTAAAGCATCTTTTAGATTGGACATCCCGGCTCCTGGTCTTTCTTTCACAGCAGCGCAGATCAGAAGGCACATTTCGTCCTAATATAATAAAGTTGCTAATTTAATCATACATTTACAGGAAAACAAGAAAAGAATAGCACAACATAGAACTATGAAATAAGTCCTTTCTGAGTTCAAGAATGTGATCATTTACTTAAATAGCCATATCAGTAGCTGACTACTCCATTATAAGGCAAGGTTCACTTGACTGAATTTCGATTTGTGTGCGATCCGACAAAACATCAGACCATGCTTGGATCATTGTTAGTCTATGGGACCGTGCCCATGTCCCTATTTTTTTTTTTGAACAAACTCTGAGGAAAAAAATTGCTGTATGTCAAGTTTATTTCAATTATCTGATTGCACTCAGCTATGCAGTCAATCATGCAGTCAATGAATGCAAGAAAACATTGGTCTTCACTCGGATGAAGTCTGAGTGTATAAATGTAGTCCGATTTCTGAAGACTAACACGATGGAGATTTTTTGGGGGGATCAGAGTGTCATTTGCCTAGTCGACCCAATTCCCTCGAATGAGAGGACCTCCGGTTGTCTGCACAAGCACCAAGATATAGTTTAAACTGTACTGTTATCAAGGCCAGATTATGGGAGCCTATGGTATTTGGCATCTCTTGTTGTTCACGAGCGGCCACTTTCATTCCAGAAGCACACTTGGAAAGAGGTGTGCATGAGTGTCCACTTCCATTCCAGAAGCAGACTTGGAGAGAGGTGTGCTTGAGTGGCCACATCCATTCCAGAAGCACACTTGGAGAGAAGTGTGCATGTGTGGCCAATTCCATTCCAAAAGAACACATGTATATATTGTTCAGTGTGCTTGTGTAGCGCTGTGTGCCTGTGTGAACAGGCCATTAAATAAGCGTCAATTAGGCATGGCCTGCTGGCAAGTGTGGCAGCAGCATAGTTGCAGAGCTCCTGCAGTCAAGGACCTTTATCAGCCCATCGGGGCTCAACTCGGCGCCCAGATTCCTCCAGCTACTAACCCACAGCTCCTACAACCACCCAGGCACATGATGACACGCAGCAGATCACAGAAGAGGGGATCCCCACCGAGACTGCCTGACTTCTTTTCGAGGGGAAAGCCTGCTAAAGCAACAGGTAAAATGGTGCCTGCGTCCCCTTCGGGCTCCTCCAGAGGCTCTGAGGGAGGTGCAGACAAAGAGGGAATTCATCAACACTACTCTACCCCACTCACTAAGGTCGATATGCAGGCCTTTCTTTCCTCTCTAAGGGCTTCTTTAAGGAAGAATTGGCTCGTGTTAGTGATAACACATATGACTTGGTGGATAGATCGCGCAGGAATAACATTCGGATGAGAGGGATCCCTCAGGAGGTCTTGGATAATGATTTGCCTGCTTTCCTTCATAACTTTCTAAAGGCTGTTCTCCCTGAAATGTCCACTAGAGATTTAATGGTTAATAGGGTCCATAGAACCCTCAAACCAAAACACGTGGATCAAGATCTGCCTAGAGACACGCTGGCAAGAATACACTTTTTTACCACCAAGAATGTATTCATGCAAAGAATGAGGAAAACTCCGACTGTGCCCCAAGAGATCCAATCCCTATAAGTTTTCCCGGACTTATCTGCAGTGACTTTGGCCAAGAGACGTGAATTTGCACATGTATGTAAAGCTCTGCATGATGTCGGCACCAATTATAGATGGGGCTTTAACCCAGTGAAACTATTGATTATGCATGAGGGGAGAATAATTGCTTGTCATATCTATAAATAAGCTGAAGACAGACTTAAGCATTGGAATATCCCTTTTGCACAGTGACAAGCGCCTAGGGGAAAAAAGTTGGACCCAGAATGACTCTTTTCCTTGTCTTTTTTCTTGATTATTGTGCATACTAATGTGATGATTGACACTTGCACCTCAGTTCAGTTCATAAGGATATATAACTTATGATTTTATATGTATGTGGGGGACCTGATTAGCTGTTATGTTGGAGGGGCTTGGCGTGTTGGGGCCTGCTACATTCATAGAAAGTTTGCTATTCAGACATGAGTATACAGTTTATGTCCTTGAATGTTAGAGGCCTCAATTCACCTATGAAACGCTCCATGTTATGGAGGGAAGTTAAAAAATCACGTGCTGACGTCATATGTTTGCAAGAATCGCATTTATTGTAAGCTGATAATAGTAGACTCCACCATCCACAGTTCCCTCATAGGTTTTTCACTAATAATGCAAATAAAAAGGCAGGCGTCTGTATATTGATTAAAAACACTGTGGCATTTAGAAATATAGAAATGTATGTGGATCCTACGGGCAGATTTTTAATTCTTGTCTGCTCTCTCAATGGTGAACTACATACGCTGGTGGTGGGGTATGCCCCTAATGAAGCCCAATGCACTTTTGCTCACAAGGTGTTTCAGAAGATGACTGAAAGGAGAAAAGATTGTATGTGGAGATTTCAATGCTCTTATAGATAGAGAAGGACTGCTCTAGTAAATTAGCCCGTTTTAGGAGGGACCTGAAAGCAGTAGTGAAGGAATGTCGTCTAAATGATTATTGGAGATATTCCCATGCAACAGAACGTGACCATAGATGAGAGGCGTGGCCTGCGGCTCTATGTGAAGTCACACTCACAGGAGCTCCTGGTGCTTTATCCAAAGCGACGGACTTAATGACATTTTAATGCCATTCTGATTCCACAACTAGCTACCAGCCTAACCAGCTACCCGCAGTGACCGAACGAGGCGAGTTCTGATGAGATCTGATGAGGAGAAAGCCACACAAGGAGAACCCCATCTTCTTCAGTCTGAGGTAACGGCGCCATATTGGGCTCCTGCTGGCAGAGAAGATCATTCACGATTGTATTCTCCTTCATTGTTGACTGTTTCAGCGCTGAGGTACTGAGGAGACACAGATTCTACCTCATTATTAACTGTTTCAACGCTGAGCCCTGAGGTACTGAGGAGCCATAGATTCTACTTCACTGTTAACTGTTTCAGCGCTGAGGTACTGAGGAGAAATAGATTCTACTTCACTATTAACTGTTTTAGCGCTGAGGTACTGAGGAGCCATATATTCTCCTTCACTATTAACTGTTTTGGCCCTGAGGTACTGAGGAGCTAAAGATTCTCCCTCACTATTAACTGTTTCAGCGCTGAGGTATTGAGGAGCCATATATCCTCCTTCACTATTAACTGTTTCAGCGCTGAGGTACTGAGGAGCTAAAGATTCTCTCTCACTATTAACTGTTTCAACCCTGAGGTGCTGAGGACCTAAAGATTCTCCCTCACTATTAACTGTTTCAGCGCTGAGGTACTGAGGAGCCAGAGATTCTCCTTCACTATTAACTGTTTCAGCCCTGAGGTACTGAGGACCTAAAGATTCTCCCTCACTATTAACTGTTTCAGCGCTGAGGTACTGAGGAGCCAGAGATTCTCCTTCACTATTAACTGTTTCAGCCCTGAGGTACTGAGGACCTAAAGATTCTCCCTCACTATTAACTGTTTCAGCGCTGAGGTACTGAGGAGCCAGAGATTCTCCTTCACTATTAACTGTTTCAGCCCTGAGGTACTGAGGAGCTAAAGATCCTTCACTGTTAACTGTTTCAGCGCTGAGAGACTGAGGAGCTAAAGATTCTCCTTCACTATTAACTGTTTCAGCACTGAGGTACTGAGGAGCTCAAGATCCTTCACTGTTAACTGTTTCAGCGCTGAGAGACTGAGGAGTTAAAGATTCTCCCTCACTATTAACTGTTTCAGCGCTGAGGTACTGAGGAGCCAGAGATTCTCCTTCACTATTAACTGTTTCAGCCCTGAGGTACTGAGGAGCTAACGATCCTTCACTGTTAACTGTTTCAGCGCTGAGAGACTGAAGAGCTAAAGATTCTCCTTCACTATTAACTGTTTCAGCACTGGGGCACTGAGGAGCCAAAGATTCTCCTTCACTGTTAACTGTTTCAGCCCTGAGCGCTGAGGTACTAAAGGAGCTACAGATTGCATTCTTCTTCACTGTTAACTGTTTCAACGCTGAGCGACCTGCAAGAAAAGGTTCGGACGGGAAGATCGCTTCTAGCAAGTGGGGTTATCGGGCCCCCCACGCAAGCCAGCTTCGTAGACCATGATTCCAAGATCCACGGTGCGATTCCCTTCACCCTTGGTCATCCAGGTTTCAGATAAGTACTGTATTATTCTAAATATCTCTCTCTGCAAAACACAGCCTGAGTCCACGAACCTCCCGATTGTTCCTGATACTGGGGGACTAATGCCCTCCAAATCCAGATCTACTTCCAACACAGACCATTCTGATAAGAACATGGAAGCGCAACAAAGCAGATCCAAGAGCAAAATACCTACCATGGCACATAGCCCTGGTAAAACCTTTAAGGGAAGAGATCATCCCACCAAAACCCTACCACTAACTGAAGAATCAGACACTCATGAGGACTCGATGCTATATGAGAATTCCCAACATAGTTCAAAGAGGAAGGAGATAGACTCTCCCCCCCGCCAACACATTGAATCGCCTCCACAGGATGAGGCACAATCACAATGCAGAAGCCCAGCGAGGCAAAAAATCAAAGTCACTCAAGCTGAGGGCGAAGTCAATCGCATCTTGGATCCAAACCAAATTCCTGACAAGAAATTTCTCCTTCAGCTGTTCTCTTCATTAAAGGAGGAGATGAGAGAGCAATTTACAGATGTGAAAGCATCAATTAACGCCATAAACTCAAGATTAGATAAAACTGAAACTGATGTAGACAATTTAAAGAAAGAGATTAAAGCATGCCGTACTGAGTTGTCTAAAGCCAAAGGTGACATCAAATACCTCTCTGACAAACTTATTGACAGAGAAGATCGTGACCGTAGATCTAACTTAAAAATTAGGGGTGTACCAGAACAGGTTAAGTCACACGAATTGATTCCTTTCATTAAAAATCTGACAAAAAAATTGATCCCTTCTCTGCCAGACATAGAGCTTTCAATAGAAAGGGCGCATAGAATCCCTAAACCTCCGCGCTTCCCTGAAGACGTCCCTCGGGATGTTATTGTAAAATTCACCTTTTTTCAGACAAAAGATAAAATAAATAATTATACCAGACAAAATGGCCTCCTGCCTGCCCCTTACGACTCCCTAAAAATATACTCTGACATCTCCAGAGAAACTGCTATGAAGAGACGATCCTTGAGACCAATCACTGAAGTTTTAAGGAAACAACAGATAGCCTACAGATGGGGTCGCCCTACTACCTCTGTCATATTCTACCACAAACAAAAGCAGATCACAATAGAGGACTCCACGGAAGGTTTAAAACTCCTCAAACACCTTCACATACATGAGTAACTCTGCCGACTTCCCTATTGTTAGCATTAAAACTAGCACCAAAGGCCCCACCGTTAGCCCAAGAGGAAGACTCACATCAGTTCCCTGGAACTCTTCCTTCCCATTACGATCTAATTCGTATTGTTTACATTCTTTCTTGTATTCTTGTTGTATTTTACCCAAGTACCTCTTTACCTCTGTTTCTTCACCCAAACCCCCCTTACCCTCCCCTTATCATAAAGCTTTAGTATAATTCCTTGACTAGCACAATGGCACTAAGATTTATGTCACTAAATACAAACGGACTTAATTCGCCGCAAAAACGATTCAGCTTATGGAAGGAGATGAAATCAAATCGTGTTGATATAGCGGGTATCCAAGAGACTAGATTCCCCTTACAGAACCCTCCCAAATTCACCAATAAAAATTTTCCTCACATATACCTATCGTCCAACCCCAAAAAAAAAGCGGGAGTAGCATTAATTATCAAGGACTCACTGAAATTTGAAGAGCTCGAGCTTATTAAAGACAACGAGGGAAGGTACATAATCTTGATTTGCAAGATCAATGACACCACCTATACACTCGCGAACGTTTACACGCCTAATAATGGCCAAATCACTTTCCTCAGACGTCTTTTTGCCCTAATCCATGAAAAACAAAAGGGGACACTCTTAATTTTTGGGGATTTTAATGCAGTCCCGAATCCTCTATTAGATTCTTTTAATAAATCGAGGAATCTTAATACTAAACTTGACCCTCTCTTACAAAAGGAAGAACTCTTCGACGTATTCCGATGCTTACACACATCATCTGTGGAGTTCACCCATTATTCCAACTTGCATAAATCCTTCTCTAGAATTGACTTAGTTATAACTGACATTCATTCCCTATCTAAAGTTAAAACCATATCCATTCTCCCAAGAACGTGGTCGGATCACTCCCCCATTATTTTCGAATGTTCCAACTGCACCCCCTTTAATGCACATTCCCCATGGAGGGCCAATTCTTACCTATTCACTCACCCTCAATATAAAACAGAGATTCAAGAATCACTCAAATTATATTTTAAAGAAAATGAAACTCCTGAGGTATCCTTATTCACACTATGGAACGCCCACAAAGCGACTATAAGAGGGTCACTAATTTATTTAAATGCGAAACACAAAAAAGCTCAACAAGAGGACACGAAAAAGCTGATCCACCAAATCTCCAACTTAGAAAGAGATATCTTGGCAGATCCATCCGAGAGGAAACACAAAGATCTTCTTGAACTCCGGATCCGACTGAAATCTCTTCTTTTATCAGATTATGATAATATGGCCCGTATCTCCAGATCAAATTTCTACTCTAATATGAACAAGCCCTCCAAAACCTTCGCAAATTTGATTAAAATCCATAGATCTAAAACTTGTATCCACCAAATCAGGAACAAACAAAACCACTTGGTTAAAACCCCCGTGGAAATCTCTAGAGCCTTTGTAGAATTTTATAAAAGCCTCTATAATCTCAAAAATGATCCATTGGAGCATCAACCCACAAAGCAGAATATTAAGTCCTTTCTGGATTCCATTACACTCCCGACCCTTACAGAGGACACCCTAAATAGACTCAATCAACCTTACACCGAACAGGAAATAAAAGATATTATCATTAAACTTAAAAAGAATAAATCCCCAGGCCCTGATGGTCTCCAAAATGAATACTTCATAGCTTATGAAAGTTTACTTACTCCCTACATCACTAAATTAATTAATTCTTTATCCAATAACAATCAATCGGTTCCGCACGAGATGCTTCAAGCATTAATTTCAGTAATTCCGAAAAATAAAGGAGATAGAGAATTGGTATCTAATTACAGACCCATTTCTCTGCTCAATACTGACATTAAAATTATCTCTAAAGCAATTAATGTCAGACTGCAAAAAATTATCCCGCTTTTGATCCACCAGGACCAGGTGGGTTTTACCCCAAAAAGAAGCTCCACTGACGCGACGAGAAGAATTTTAAACCTGTCAGCTCACGCTGAATCCTCTGGAACCCCTATGATAGTGGTCTCTGTCGACGCAGAAAAAGCGTTCGACAGAGTCCACTGGGGATACCTATTTGAGGTCCTGCACAAATTTGGAATAAATGGCCCCATATTTAACTCCATTCAAGCCTTGTACACTGCCCCCTCGGCAAGGTTACTCACTAACAATCACTTATCTGCCCCATTTATGTTGACTAACGGCACAAGGCAAGGCTGTCCCCTCTCGCCCTCTCTTTTTAATTTATTCATTGAACCGTTGGCCGAAAAAATCCGATCTCATCCGCAAATCACTGGTATTACTCTGAACAGCGAATCCTATAAAATTAGTCTATTTGCGGATGACATAATTTTAACTCTCACAGATCCAATATCCTCAATGTGCAATCTCCTTTCCCTCATGGAAGACTTCACTAAGGTCTCCCACTATAAAATAAACATCGCTAAAACGCAAGTACTTAGTTATAACCTCCCAGACCAGATTATTTCCTCCTTACAACAAAATAATGGTTTGGATTGGGAGAAGAATGTGTTGGATTATTTGGGAATTATAATTACTAAACCCATATCTCATACTTATGAATCCAATTTAGGAAAGATATACAAAACTGTACAAATAGACCTAACTAATATTTCCAAAACTGAGTTGATATGGTTGGGCAGGATAGAAGCGTATAAACTATTCATTTTACCTAAACTACTTTATATTTTTCGCTCGATCCCCCTCCAGGTCAATTCTAATTGGTGCAAAAAACTTCAAACCCAATTATCCAACTTCATCTGGGGAGGGAAAAAACCCAGAACTGCTCTTTCTACTTTAGAAAAAAGCAAACCACATGGTGGTTTAGCTGTGCCCAACATATCGGCCTATTACCATTCGGCGTTGATCAAACTGAGTCAAAATTGGTGGGGTTCGGAGGAGACTCCAAGATGGATAAACATAGAGAAAGCATTTCACCAGACGGCAGATCTCCACTGGTCATTACTCTCCTATCTGTGTGACAAAAACAAGAAGTTACCCTCTATGCCTACATTAAAAGCAACCATACGCGCATGGAGATGCCTGACCATGAAATCACAAGCATCAAATCGATTGTCTTCTCCTTATTGGATTCCTTTGTCTCTCCTACCAGCACTCTCGTCAGCTGTAGATATCAATACATGGACTATTAGCGGTATTCACACCTTGTCTGACATACTCGATGAGGATACACAACTTAAATCCTTTACAATCCTGCAGACCAAATTTGGCTTACCAGAGGAAGAATTCGGAACTTGGACCAAAATCAAACGTATACTCAACAAAAACAGTCTCAATCTTAACCTCCCGCTAAACATTACCCAGCTCTTCCGTTTCAACCAGTCGAAGGTTTTCTGGTCTTTCAAATCCATTTACAGAGAATGGATTCTTGACTCTGCATACTCGATCACTCCCAACATTGAAGCCTGGAGTAGAGAACTTCAAGTCCCGCTCCCTATCAACTTAATTGAAGAAACATTACAAACTGTGCTCAAAAGTCTCTCATGTGCAACTTTACTTGAGTCCTATTACAAAACCTTGACCAGGTGGTATTTCACTCCCACAAGACTCCAAAAATTTTCTAACACCTTGTCTCCTTTGTGTTGGAGGAACTGCGGTCACCCTGGCTCAATGTCACATATATTTTGGGACTGTCCTTCCCTTCGTCACTTCTGGGGAAAAATTCATCTACTTATTTGTGATATAACTGGACTTAATTTAGATCTTACTCCAGAACTTGCATTGCTATCAATAGGAATCAACGACATACCTTCAGACCTCAGAGCCCTTATAGTGCACATTCTCATTGCGTGTAAAAATGGTATTGCAACGCGTTGGAAGGACCCGGATCCACCCACGCTTGATGCAGTTTTGGGGACCATCGCATCACATAACTCTTACGAATATATGCACTCTCTGAGAAATAATCTCCAAGCAAAATACAAAAAGAAATGGACGCCATGGAACCAATTTTTCTATCAACAAGATGTCCCTTTTACTTGGACCTGAATTGACTCCTTTCCAATTTGCTTCAGAATAGTCTAGTCAAGCATAACTGTGAATCATTTCTCTCCCTTCCTTCTCCCCACTGCCCTCCTTCCCAGTTCACTCCCCCCCCCCTCCCTGTTTGGAATTATCGAGAATACCGAACTTTCTTATTGTTTATTGTTTGATATTTTCCGTTATCATCATACTATTGTAACATGTATTTTTTTTTTTTTTTTTTTGATCATCCTATTGTACCGTCATTGTTAAGGCGACCTTTGTAAAATTGTGTATAACCAAATAAAAATGTTGAACAAGAACGTGACCATAGATTCTACTCCTTCCGTCACCGGACATGTAGCAGAATAGATTATTTCCTAGTTGACAATACAACTCTAAATAGATGCAGATTAGCGGATATTGGATTGATTACATGGTCAGACCACGCCCCGATATTCCTGAGACTAAAGGCCCTGTTACACGCTATGATATCTTTAACGATATCGTTGAAATGTCACGGGTTTTGTGACTTAGCTACGACGTCGTTGCGTGTGACACGTAGATACTACCAACGAAATTCGGAACACCATCAAACTTACAAAATGTCATAAAGCCCCTGGCCCAGATGGGTTATCAAACAAGTACTATTGCCAATTTCATCAATATTTGACTCCCTACCTCCTTCGCATGTTTAAGTCATGGCAAAGTTCAGAATCTGTATCTGCCACGAATTTACAGACCACTATTACTACTCTGCCTAAACCAGGGAAACCTCCAATATGTCCCAGTAGCTTTAGGCCCATTGCACTCTTAAACTGCGATGTTAAAATTTTCTCTAAAATGCTTGCAATTAAATTAAACCATGTAATTCCCTCCTTGGTCTCATCTGATCAAGTAGGATTTGTAGCAGGTCGGGAAGGTAAGGATGGAACACGCAGGATGATAGATTTAATCCAGACAGCGGAATTGAGTGGGGTGACAAGTGCATTCCTGTGCCTAGATGCTGAAAAAGCATTTGACAGGGTGCACTGGGGGTATCTCATAAGTGTTCTACGAAAATTTGGTCTGACGGGCCCCATTTACTCGGCGATATGTGCTATGTACTCGAATCCGTCTACCAAAGTTTTATCATCAGGGTTTCTTTCAGAGTCATTTTGTACATCTAATGGTACACGTCAATGCTGCCCATTGTCTCCTATTATTTTTGCCTTGTGCATGGAACTTTGGCGGAAAAAATAAGGAATACCCAAGACATAGCAGGTATTGGAGTTGGACATGTGTCTCACAAAATTGGATTATACGCAGATGATGTAATTATCTCTTGCACTAATGTAGAGTCCTCCTTCAGTGCTATTATCCTTGCTTTGGAGGAGTTTGCAAAATGTCTCATACTATAAACTAAATGCTGCTAAATCGTTGGTCTTTCCTGTATTGGTCCCACCCACAACTCAAGAATTTTTGGAGCGGGAATATCCCTTTAAGTGGGTGAGTGATGAACTCCCATATTTAGGCATAGTCCTCACTAATTATACACAATTGATGAAAAGGAATTTCTCATAACTGATACAAGAATCCAGGAGGGATCTGGATGAATTACGGTATGTACAGCTACTACGTCATGGATAGCAAGGATTAACATTTATAGGATGTTGATACTTCCCAAGGTCTTATATTATTTTCGTTGCATCCCTGTCCAGATTCCTGTTAGGATAAATAAATCCCTTCAAAGAATAGCTAATGACTTCATTTGGGCATATAAAAATCCAAGAGTGGCTGGTAGGTTATTATATTATCCATACGAATTTGGAGGGATGGGTGCCCCTAACTTACATGCTTATCATAAAGCGACGGTATTAACGAGTATTAGAGACTGGTGGTTATTGGATAGGACAGATAAGTGGCTTCAGATCGAGTGATTTTATTCTAAATTGACCTCGACGCAACTTACGATGGAAATGGAAGCTATTAAATTTAGTAACTACGGTACATCCCGTGTCTACCTACCGCATTAACAACAATATGTTATTGGAGGAAATTTGCTCCAAGCCTTCTAAATATTACTTTAACAAATATTTCCTTAAGAGCTTTGGAAATACATATCCCCTTTATTACCTTGCAACGCTGGTCCACAGCAGGAGTTAAATCTCTCCAAGACTTGATGGCTCTCGTTATCCTATTCGATCAACTTTATTCCAAATTCCCTGGTATTAGGTGTCTTTTTTACCAGTACCTACAGATCAGACATCTACTCCAAACTATGCCAGACTCCCTCTTCCTTAAACCCCCTGTGAATCACAAAGCCATGGGATTCCTCCTACGACCCAAATCAGGCCCTAAAGGTGTTTCAATCCTCTATAGTGTATTAATCCAGAGCATCTCCGGCGCGTCTTGTGTGATGCGTGCGCTCAGACTCCGCCCCTCTTCAGACCAGCGTCCCCAGCATTTCCTCTCCTGCGCTCCCCATAGCAAGTAATGGAGGCGGGGACGCAGGCAAGCGCAGGAGCTGGCCATCTCTGCGTTCATGTGCAGCCCTGCATTTGCCTGAAAAGCACCTGGACTTGCTTTTTGCGCTAGCGCAGGGCAGGCAAACGCAGATAACTGCACAGACGCAGAAATGTGAAAGGGGCCTATGTCAGAGGTCTGCCCCTTTGCATTGAAGATATATGTCTTTTCATATGCTTTTTCATGCAAGTGTCGATATGTTTTCTGTTTTATACATTATGTCAATCTATGTGTATGCGCATTTATGCTTATATTTTTATTGTTTAAACCCCTATGTTGGGGGTGTCGTTGCTCACGTTTTCTTTTTTGAAATATGTAATAAAAATGTATTGAAGTAAAAAACAAACATCAATTAGCAAACAAGTAACTGATTGGTGGCTATTTACTGCCTTCGGTCATCGGCTGTAAACATATTTTCAGTAAGTACAATTTAACATATTCACGATCTGTCACTTTGATGTGAGCTTCGGTGGTTAGTTCACATCATTTTCCCGACATCTCAGCAGATCTCATCAACTGAGATATGGGGCTAACAGCACCAATCAGATCTGCGATACGATTGGTGCTGTTAACCCTTTGGATCGCGCTGTCAATTCACTTACAGCGCAATCCAAAAGTGCTGCGGCGGGGACTGTGCCGTTTCCTACCGAGATCGGAGATCCCGTGATAAGACTGTGGGATCTCTGTGCGTCACCTGGTAGCCCAGGGTCCTGCAGTGACCCCGGATACTATCAGGGATCACTTCGTGTGAGTGGTTGGCAAGCGCTGCCAACCACACACACTGATAATTTGTGCTATGTGCCGATGTCCTGCAGCTCAGTGGGACAAAGCACAAGCGATCAGACTGTGCTACACTGTGGCGCCCTATGGGGCAGTGTAATATAAAGAATAAATTAAAAAATAAAATTTTTAAAAATGTGAAAAATAACACAAAAGTTCAAATCACCCCCCTTTTGTCACATTCAAAATAAAAGTATTAAAAAAATAATATAACATATTTCGTATCAACGCATTCCGAAATGCCCAATCTATCAAGATATAAAATCAATTAATCAGAGCAGTAAACTGCGTAACGGAAGAAAAGGTCCAAACGCCAAAATTACGTTACTTTGGTTTCCGCAACATTTTAATAAAATGCAATAATGGGGGTTCAAAACAGACCACCCAGCCAAAAATGGTATCATTAGAAACATCAGCTCTAGCCGCAAAAAAAAAAAAAAGCCATCACACAGCCCCAGATCCCGAAAAATGAGAACACTGAACATGGCGCAAAAAGTGTGATTTTTTTTTTTTTCAAACTTCTGAATTTTTTTCACTACTTAGATAACAGTAAATTATACATGTTTGGTATCTACAAACTCGCACAGACCCGAGGCATCACACTGTCATGTCAGTTTTACCATGTAGTGAACTTGGTGATAACAAAAACAAATGTGTAATTGCACTTTTCTTTCAATTTCACCGCACTTGGAATTTTTTTTCCATTTTCCGGTACACTAGATGGTAAAATAAATGATTTAATCTGAAAGTACAACTCGTCCTGCAGAAAACAAGCCGTCATATGTCTATATTAACGGAAAAGTAAAAACGTTATGGCTCTTGGAAGAAAAGGAGGAAAAAGCAAAAACGGAAAATGAAAAATCACCAGGTGGTGAAGGGGTTAAATCTAACACAGAAAACTGAATACTAAATGATGTAAATCCTGTAAAGACACGTACATGGCCAGAAGAAACAGCATTATTAAAGGTCATTTATTTTACAGCAGATGGTTTCTCTTTATCACATTTTATGCCCAATTTCAGCAACATTTATTAAACTCATAACTTTTCACAAAGTGAGAAACAAAAGTACAGTGAGTAAATGCCAGTTCTCACATATGCTACTGTGTTTCTTATTATTTCTTTATCTATTTTGCTCTAGTTTAATTTCATTTAAACAGATTTGGGTTTTTAGAATAAGAGAGGTGATAGAAACTTACCGGTTGGAGGAACCAATTCTTCCAGAATGTCTGCTGGCCTAGTTGTATGAAGCAGACTTTTTTCCTTTATCTGTGGAAGTTGTCTTTCGCAGATCAAATCATCGTCATCAGATACATCCTAATCAGACAACAGATTATTATATATTTGCACAACCTACTTCACATGAGAAAAATCATTGAAATTTGTCAGCTATTAAGGGCACTCAGGAGATCTCCCTCTTAAGGCTGGAAACACACTGTCCGAGTGGCATGCAAGTTACTTATGGGAGATTTACAGGACATTTTGGATGAGTTAAGGTCCTTTAACACAGCAAGTTTGCACTGAATAAGCCTTCCTAGGACCATTAGTTTCACAATAATTTTTCAGTGTACCTGGGGCTGATAATGACCCCATGAAGTAGCAAAATATATGTTCCTTGGGTGAAACGATCTTTTGGTTTGTGTAAAAAGTACCTGAACTTCCGAGAACAATGGCACTCGGAACGATTAAATTACGATGTTGAGGTAGACTTATATTTTCTTTATATACTTTTATATTTTATATTTTTACTAATACTCTAGGTGAGAAACAATAAGTTTTTCCCTTAACCTAGTATTCTATAGATATATCTGTCTCCTGAAAAGAAGATACTGTTGTGTTGAGATGGATGAGAACTGAGGAGATAAGCTGTCCTCTGGATGCCTGTGCCAAGGAGTACCAGGAGAAACCTGAGATGTCCTACATACCAGGAGCCCAGAGATGGCACCGTGTCAAGAAGAAGGATGGACTCAGCAGAGAGGACAAAGGACTATTACTAACAGAGATAGATATATTAGCCTAACCCCACCTAACCCCCATTTAATCCCACCTTGTCCGGCCTATGGAACTTATTATGGAAGAACAAAGATTTTATTTGCATGTAGAAATCTAGTGCTGGATATCCTAATTGATTCGTACTGCTGCACAGGTGGAACCGTCCACTATTTCCTGGCACCTGCATCCTGGGAGTTAATGCTAGTGAGGCACAATTTTCCTAAGTCCCTGCCCGTACTCTACTCTGAAGGATCTATTACAAGAAATATCCCAAAGGGTAAAATGGTTTTCATACATCACAGCTGATCAGTTGACGTATGCAATTAACAGGCGCGGATGGATCAGAGATTCAGCCGTGCCTGTTAACTAGCTATATTGTGCTGTCAAACACTGACAATGTGATGTAACACGTAGCAGTGGGGATAACGTCATTCAAATAAAAGTTCAAATTACCACCTTTTGCTCTATGGAAAATAGAACTAATAAAAAAAATACACATGCAGTGCCTTGTGAGAGTATTTGACCTCCCTTGAACTTTTCAACATTTTGCCACATTTCAGGCTTTAAACATAAAGATATAAATTCTATTTTTTTTTTGTGAAGAATCAACAACAAGTGGGACACAACCATGAAGTGGAACGAAATTTATTGGATATTTTAAATTTTATAACAAATAAAATACTGAAAAGTGGGGCATGCAATATTATTCAGCCCCTTGAGTTAATACTTTGTAGCGCCACCTTTTGCGGCGATTACAGCTGCAAGTCGCTTAGGGTATGTCTCTATCAGTTTTGCACATTGAGAGACTGAAATTCTTGCCCATTCTTCCGAAGAAAACAGCTCGAGCTTAGTGAGGTTGGACGGAGAGCGTTTGTGAACAGCAGTTTTCAGCTCTTTCCACAGATTCTCGATTGGATTCAGGTCTGGACTTTGACTTGGCCATTCTAACACATGGATATGTTTATTTTTGCACCATTCCATTGTAGATTTTGCTTTATGTTTGGGATCATTGTCTTGTTGGAAGATAAATCTCCGTCCCAGTCTCAGGTCTTTTGCAGACTCCATCAGGTTTTCTTCCAGAATGGTCCTGTATTTGGCTCCATCCATCTTCCCATCAAATTTAACCATCTTACCTGTCCCTGCTGAAGAAAAGCAGGCCCAAACCATGATGCTGCCACCACCATGTTTGACAGTGGGGATGGTGTTTTGAGGGTGATGAGCTGGGTTGCTTTTACACCAAACATATCATTTTGCAATGTGGCCAAAAAGTTCAATTTTGGTTTCATCTGACGAGATCACTTTATTCCACATGTTTGGTGTGTCTCCCAGGTGGCTTGTGGCAAACTTCAAACAAGACTTTTTCTGGATATCTTTCAGAAATGGCTTTCTTCTTGCCACTCTTTCATAAAGGCCGGATTTGTGCAGTGTACAATTGATTGTTGTCCTATGTACAGACTCTCCCATCTCAGCTGTAGATCTCTGCAGTTCATGCAGAGTGATCATCGGTCTTTTGGCAGCATCTCTGATCAGTCTTCTCCTTGTTTGAGATGAAAGTTTAGAGGGACGGCCAGGTCTTGATAGATTTGCACTTCCATTTCAATATGATCGCTTGCACAGTGCTCCTTGAGACGTTTAAAACTTGGGAAATCTTTTTGTATCCAAATCCGGCTTTAAACATCGCCACAACAGTATCTCGGACCTGCCTGGTGTGTTCCTTGGTCTTCATGGGGCTCTCTGAACTTGAAACAGAACCCTGAGACTATCACAGAGCAGGTGCATTTATACAGAGACTTGATTACACACAGGTGGATTCTTTTTATCATTACCAGTCATTTAGGACAACATTGGATCATTCGGAGATCCTCACTGAACTTCTCGAGTGAGTTTGCTGCACTGAAAGTAAAGGGGTTGAATAATATTGCACGCCCCACTTTTCAGTTCATTATTTGGTAAGAAACTTTAAAATATGCAATAAATTTCATTCCACTACACGATTGTGTCCCACTTGTTGTTGATTCTTCAAAAAAAAAATAAAAATTAGAATTTATTTCTTTATGTTTGAAGCCTGAAATGTGGCAAAAGGTTGAAAAGTTCAAGGGGGCCAAATACTTTCACAAGCCACTGTATTTGGTGTCGCTGCGTTTAGAAATGCCCGATCTATAAAAATATAAAATAAACTAGATGGGTGTCCGATGCTATTGCATCAGGAGGGCGACAGCCATCTCCGCTCACCCCCACCCCGTGTGCACTCCCCCCTGTCCATTCTCTCTCTCCTCCCTGTGTGCTGTCTTCTCCCCTCTGTGCTCTTGCCTTTGGCCTGTCTCCCCCTGTCTGCTTTCTCTATCCCCCCAGCGAGCTGTCTTCTCCCCCCTGAGCTGCCTTGTCCCCCAATGTGCTCTCTACTTTGAGCTGTGTTCCCCCTGTGCGCTTCCCTCTTGTGTGCAGTCTCACTCCCTCCTGTGGTGTCTTCTCTCTTCTGTGTTCATTCCTTTGAACTGTCTCCCCTGTGTGCTGTCTTTCTCCCTCATGTGCTGTCTTCTCCCCTCGTGTGCCCTCACCTTTAAGCTGTCTTCCCCATGTGCGCTCTCTCCCTTCTGTGCATTTGCCCTCCCCTCTGTGCACTGTCTCTTCCCTCTGTGCGCTGTCTCTGCCCCACTGTGTGCTGTCTGTGCCCCGTCTCTTCCCCCTGTGCACTCTCTATTCCCTGTTCGCACTCTCTTCCCCTTCTGCGCTGTCTCTCCTCCTGTCCGGTCTTTCTCTCCCCTTGTGCTGTCTCTCGACCCTGTGCGCTCTCTCTTCCCTTGTGCTGTCTTCTCCATGCACTCTCTCTACCCTGAGTGCTCTCTGCCCCCTGTGCATTCTTCCCCCTGTGTACTCTCTTCCCCCGTGTGCTGTCTCTCTCCCCCTATGTGCTCCCCCCTGTGTACTGTGTCAAATCCCCCGTGTGTTCTCTTCAGTGTGCTTTCTCTTCCCCGTGTGCTGTCTCTCTCTCACCCCTGTGTATTCTGTCTCCCCCCTGTGCTCTCTCCCACTTGTGCTTTTCTCTCCCCCGTGCTTTGTCTCTCCCTGGTGTTGTCTATCCCCCATCTGCTCTCTCTCCTCTCCATACTGTCTCACCCCCTGTGCTCTCTGCCCCTGTGCACTTGCCCCCCTGTGCTGTCTCTCCTCTTGTGCTCTCTCTCTCCCCCTGTGCTTTGTCTCCCCCTGTGCATTCTCTTACCCATCTGTTATTTCTCCCTCATCTGCTCTCTATCCCCTTGTGCTTTCTCCCCCTGTGCGCTCTTTCTCCCCCATGTGCTCTCATTGCCTGCCTGTGCACTTTCCTCTCTGTGCGCTCTCCCGCCTGTGCGCTCTCTCTTCTCCCTGTGCATTGTCTCTGTCCCCTGTATGCGTTCTCTCCCCGCTGTGCACTGTCTCTTCCCCCTGTGTGCTGTCTTTCTCTCACTCCTGTGCGCTCTCCCCCATATGCTTCGTCTCTCCCTGTGCGCTTTGTCCCTCCCCCTGTGTGCTCTAATCTAGTCCGCTCTCTCTCTTCACCCTGTGCTGTCTCTCTGTGTGATGTTTTCTCCCCTGTGTGCTGTCTTCTCCCCTCATGCGCTCTCCTTTGAGCTGTCTTCCTCCTGTGCGCTCTCCCCCTTGTGCTGTCTTCTCCCCTCTGTGATCTCTCCTTTTAGTTGCAATAAACTATGGAGAAGAGATATAGTGCTCACCTTGTATGGTTGTGATTCACAAACAAATGAAAGCGTTAGAGACAGCTGCGTCAGAAACCACATGCACCAAGTCAAGTCAATTATGCAGGATATCAGGAATATGGTATCAAATCTGTGCTGCTGCCAAATAATCCAGTTCAATGCGATCGTTGTAGCACACGGTGGTTTATTCTACGCGTTTCGAAGCATAACCCCGCTTCTTCATCAGGAAATGTACACCAGTTCATGGTGTACATTTCCTGTTGAAGAAGCGGGGTTGCACTTCGAAAAACATTGAATAAACCACCATATGCTACAACAATCGCTTTGAACTGGATTATTTGGCAGCAGCACAGATTTGATACCATTTTCCGTGCTCTCCTTTGCGCTGACTCTCCCCTGTGCGCGGTCTCTCACCCCTGTGCTGTCGTCTCACCTCTCTGCTCTCTCCTTTGAGCTGTCTCCCCCCCATGTGATGTCTCTCCCCAAGCGCTCTTTCTTCCCCCTGTGTGTGATCTCTCTCCTTGTGCCTATCTCTACTTGTGTATTCTCTCTCCCCACTGTGTGATGTCTCTGCCCCCTAAGCATTCTTTCTCCCATGTGCGCTCTCTTTCTCCCGTGCGCTCTCTTTCCCCTATGGGCTGTCTCTGCCGCCTGTGCACTCTCTTCCCTGTGTGCTGTCTGTCCCCTTGTGCCATCTCTGCCCACTGTTCGCTGTCTCTGCCACCCTTGTGTGCTCTTCCCTCAGTCCCATCAGCAGTGTATGTGCCCACCAGCGGCAATGTATGTGCTCCCACCCCAGCACATACACTGATGCTGGTGCTGGGGGTTACATACATTTCTTCTGGGGCTGGGGGCACATACACTGCTGCTGGGGGGCACAAACAGCTGGGGCTGGGGTGCATATACACTGCTACTGGGGTGGGGCACATAAAATGCTGCTTGGGTGGGGGCACATACACTGATGTTCAACTCTGGGTTAAGCTTAGACAGTATGGATCCTTCCCGGTTAGTGGGCGTGGCCGGCGTGGTTGGTGGGACAGGAATTGATGTCATACAGGAAAGCAGCCCATACTTTGTAGCATCTACCCTCTGTTCTCTGCATAGTCTGTGCAGCATGAGTAACTGGGCATACGCGCCAGGTATGCGCATGCCCAGTTACTCATTCATGTGCGGTGGTTTGTTGCCTGCAGCAGTGACGGCTGTGGGTAGGTCATACATGGAGGCTTCCTGGCGTTGGTTTCAGGTGACACGTTTTCGTTTGTCGGCAACACCGCTAGCGGTATTATGCAAGGGGCCAGTACTGCTAGCGAACTCTATATTTGCACACCCATCACTTGAATGTCATTCAAAGCAATGGCCTTTACACTTCCTACTGATTGGTGACTGTTGTATCCCTCACAAAATGTAGTTTTAATCTTTCTCTGTGCTACAGTCATTACTGTTCTCTAATTATGATCATCACATTTTGTGTAAAATAAAGGTTTTAAGTTGATAAACTTTGGTTATTTTGGAAAACACTGTTCTAATGGCATGGTGTACCCCTTACACAAAAACCTTCAATGTTCATCAATGTAGATTACATTCTGTCTGAAAAAATCAAATGATCATACATTGTTCTCTAATTTTGATTAATTATTTTTTATTTAATAGCACATCAGTTCATAAAACGAGTTTACATTTGGTATATCACAGCAATTCCAGACATAGAATTATAAATATTGGACACCTCCCATGCTGAAGAGCTATCACTGAAAGGTGAATCAAAAGACTCTGCAATATATATATATGTGTGTGTGTGTGTGTGTATATATACCTGTACTACTATGTTAAGGTCCAACTCTGTCTCGGCTGAATGCTCCTCCAACTCAACCAACACATCCACCTCCTTGGAATTTGCATTCCAGGATCCCAACAGAATGCAAGAGTCATCTTCTTCCCTCTGTAAATAGAAAAGACAAAGAGAAAGTACAAATGTCAAGTTTTATACTTGCCCACAGTACAACTACTTAAAGGGGTTGTACTGACCTTGTCTTCTTTATTTTTACTATGTGCCTAAAAACTTAGAGATGGAGCTACCTGCCTGTTGTACCCGGCGACAGCACAGAGCAGTGATCACTCCTACCAGTGGGTCAGATAATCCACATCAAGAGAGTAGCTCTTCTTCTTCTGAGCTGCTCTTGTCGATGGTGCATGACTGCTCGCGGCACGCTGAGTAACTGCCGATTTAACACAGGCTGAGGTGACCAAGATGTCAATCAGTATGACATCGTAAGTCACAGCCCATCAATAGAGCAGAGCAGAAAAGAAGCTGCCACTCTGCTGACATTAAGTAAACGAAAGCCACTGAATCACTGGCAGGAGCATTCTGGGAATGCTTTTGTCGGCAGAGAGAAGCACCAAGCACAACAGGCAGGTAGTTTGCAACTACCTGCCTGTTTGTTCTTAGTTAGCAGCTACCTGCGTCAGTTCTTAGTGAGCAACTACCTGCCTGTTTGTTCTTAGTTAGCAGCTACCTGCGTTATAGTTCTTAGTGAGCAACTACCTGCCTGTTTGTTCTTAGTTAGCAATTACCTGCCTGATAGTTCTTAGTTAGCAACTACCTGCCTGATAGTTCTTAGTTAGCAATTACCTACCTGTTAGTGTTTAGGTACAGTATAAAAAAAGGGAGTAGATATCAATTTTATTTGAATATAAAAAAATGGTTAAATTAACTAGAAACGCTTAGGTGATATTGGGTGTGACCATCTAACAATCTGTGTATGGGGCCCTTCTAATCCCTAAATCTATCCAGATGGTAGATTTCAACTGCCCAATCTTTTTGTTTTAAGAAAGATAAGAAATCATCAAAGGTTTCTGGCAACCGATTGCTCCCCTCTTCCTACTGAAAATAAAAACACGACTGGCCAAACATGCATTTCTTTATGGGATAGTGGCCAAGTGAGAAGGCGTATTTGACCAGCAGCTTACTAAAGTGTATATCATGCCTGAGACATAAAGGACACGTCCACATGTTGAGTATTTGGTGAGTTTTTTACCTTAGGATATTTAGGCCAAAACGAGGAGTGGGTAAAAAATGCACTTGCTTCTATTATACATTTCCACAGATTGTTCCACTCCTGCCTTTGGCTACAAATACTGAGGTAAAAAACTCACCAAATACTCAGCATATGATTGAATAGAAACAGTCACCCCCTTTGAGCGTTCTAAACTGTGCCCACCAGCTGTAACAAGATGTAATGTTTCCTGTAACCCCTCTATATACTGTGTGCAGAATTATTAGGCAAATGAGTATTTTGATCACATGATACTTTTTATACATGTTGTCCTACTCCAAGCTGTATAGGCTTGAGAGCCAACTACCAATTAAGTAAATCAGGTGATGTGCATCTCTGTAATGAGGAGGGGTGTGGTGTAATGACATCAACACCCTATATATGGTGTGCTTAATTATTAGGCAAATGCCTTTCCTTAGGCAAAATGGGTACAAAGAGAGATTTGAAAGGCTCTGAAAAGTCCAAAATTGTCAAGAGGGATGCAGCAGTCTTGAATTTGCCAAACTTTTGAAGCGTGACCACCGAACAATCAAGCGTTTCATGGCAAATAGCCAACAGGGTTGCAAGAAGCATGTTGGGCAAAAAAGCGGAAAATAACTGCCCATAAATTGAGGAAAATCAAGCGTGAAGCTGCCAAGATGCCATTTGCCGCCAGTTTTGCAATATTGCAGAGCTGCAACGTTACTGGAGTATCAAAAAGCACAAGGTGTGCTATACTCAGGGACAAGGCCAAGGTAAGGAGAGCTGAAAAACGACCACCTTTGAACAAGAAACATGAGATAAAACGCCAAGACTGGGCCAAGAAATATCTTAAAACTGATTTTTCAAAGGTTTTATAGACTGATGAAATGAGAGTGACTCTTGATGGACCAGATGGATGGGCCACAGGCTAGATTAGTAATGGGCAGAGAGCTCCACTCTGACTCAGATGCCAGCAAGGTGGAGGTGGGGTACTGGTATGGGCTGGTATCATCAAAGATGAACTTATGGGACCTTTTCAGGTTGAGGATGGAGTGAAGCTCAACTTCCGGACCTACTGCCAGTTTCTGGAACACAACTTCTTCAAGCAGTGGTACAGGAAGAAGTCAGTATCGTTCAAGAAAAACATGATTTTCATGCAGGACAATGCTCCATCACATGCATCCAACTACTCCACAGCATGGCTGGCCAATAAAGGTCTAAAAGAAGAAAAATAATGACATGGCCCCCTTGTTCACCTGATCTGAACCCCATAGAGAACCTGTGGTCCCTCCTAAAATGTGAGATCTACAGGGAGGGAAAACAGTACACCTCTCGGAACAGTGTCTGGGAGTATGTGGTGGCTGCTGCACGCAATGTTGATCATAAACAGATGAAGCAACTGACAGAATCTATGGATGGAAGGCTGTTGAGTGTCATCATAAAGAAAGGTGGCTATATAGGTCACTGATTTTTTTTGTTCTTTGCTTTTGCATGTCAGAAATCTTTTTTCTAAATTTTGTGCAGTTATATTGGTTTACCTGGTGAAAATAAACAAGTGAGATGGGAATATATTTGGTTTTTATTAAGTTGCCTAATAATTCTGCACAGTAATAGTTACCTGCACAAACAGATATCCTCCTAAGATAGCCAAATCTAAAAAACCCACTCCAACTTCCAAAAATATTAAGCTTTCATATTTATGAGTCTTTTGGGTTGATTGAGAACATAGTTGTTGATCAATAATACCGGTAAAAATAATCATCTAAGGGCCCTTTCACATCAGCGTTTTTTGAAATTTGCGGCAGATGCGGTGAAAAAACCGCATCTGCCGCAATTACTGCATACCGGCCCCACTTGCGACGCGGTTGCGGTAAACGCCATAGGCGTACTTGCGGCAGGTGCGGTTTTGCACTTGCCGCAGGTGCGGCAGCGAAAAAAACCGCACCTGCCGCAAGTGCAAAACCGCACTTGCCGCACCTGCCGCAAGTACGCCTATACTTTGCATGGCGTTTACCGCAAATGCGCCGCAAGTGGAGCCGGTATGCGGTAATTGCGGCGGATGCGGTTTTTTCAATGATTACCGCTGATGTGAAAGGGGCCTAAAATACAACTTGCCTAATAATTCTGCACACAGTATATTCCCAGAAGTCACCCTGCATACCTCAGAAATGAACTTTTATTCTCTCCCGCGCAATATATAAATGACTCCTGAAAAGTTCTGGGAGGGTCTGCTCTCTGTGGCCCTCTCCGCCCTGCTGCCTGGTATACCCACCCTGCTCTATTGAAACTGCCGCTCCCTCCTATTTATGCATGTTGAGTGACAGGATCTACTCTCGCACCTGCACAGTGGAGTGGGTCACCATGTTCCATTGAAGCTGCACAGTGCCCAAAGTCTCAGGCCTGTGCAGTAGAATGACACAGGAGACACACTGCTTTAGAAAAAAAAGGACATTTTTATTGAACACACAAATAGTAAATACAAAAAGGCAAATACATTAAAAATTTGTATAGGTGATTTCGGATGGGGTGACATTATGGAGCATGGTGGTGTTGAGCTATGATGATAGGGTATGAGTAGGGGGGAAGGGGTAACAGGGGAAGGTGCAATAAAATTTAGTATTGGTTGCTGTATGCTTGAGTCCGGTTCGGGTATGGGACTGAACAAATGAGCAATCGCCGGAGTGCCAGGAAGATTGGGGGAAGATGAGGGGTTAAAAATAAGTTGGAAGGGAGAGAGTCATGGCAACTTTGAGAAGCTACGGAAGGGAGAGACAGATCTGAAAACATAGATACATTTGCAGGTGAGGGTGGTTGTGGTTCTTTTTTTTTTTTTTTTTTTTTTTTGGGGGGGCGACCTTTCTTTTTGTCTGTCTGCACATGTGCCTGCTGAACCTCCACATTAGTACTGGGACCTTTTTTGATTTTACCAGGACCTCGACGTTGTTTGGTTAACGGCATACTTGGAGTGCTGGGCTCTGTACCTCTTTGTCCCGCAATGTGCTACTGGGGTGATGGACTTGAGAGGGCAGAAGTGGCAGACTGCTGGCATAGTGCAGAAATTTGAGTATTTGCTTGCTTCTGGGGTGCTGGGCTCGTCCACGTGGTGTATGTTTGATGCGTCTGGGATGAGACACCATGCAAAATAGATGATGGATGCTGCTGTAATGTTGGACTAGTCACCGTTGAAGCTGGATTCTGCTGGGATGTTGCACTTGGAATTGTATTTGAAGTCACATGGTTATGGGGGTTGTAATCGACAGTGGGTTTGAATCATCATGTTGGTGCTGTGCTGGACTCGGCAGCAAGTTTGTAGCTGGATGGTGCTGGCCTGCCACACTTACCAGCATGCTGTAACTTGGGACCTCAGGCAGTGGTGGTGTGATGTCCAAAGGTGGTGGAAGAAAGTTTGGTCTCTGTAACGCTGATGCTGTAGTCTGGAGTGGTGCTTGCGTGTTATGCCATTCTTGACGTGTTTGGCCTTGTAGTCGTCTAGGCAAATTTGTTTGTGGCTGCTGGTAGTATCCTGACTGCGAATGGTACCGTTGTGACTGCTGGAAAGCCTCAGTGTAAGCAGCCTGACAGGCATTCATTACAAACAGCTAGAGATCCGCTCCAGTCTCTGAAGGTCGGCTTCCAGGTGATCAAGGCGCCTGTACACTTCCTGAAAGAGTGTGTTCACGTCAGTAAACCACTTGTCGAGTTTGTGTTCAAACTCCCTCATCCTTCCTGGAAGACCGAGCTCAGGTGGATAAACTCAGGCATAACAGACATATAAACAGACAAATTTCGCTGGTGTGTAGAGCCTATAAAACCAGTAACAGAGGCCTGGAATAGGGGAAAACCTGATGTACCGGCTACCTAGTCCCCAGCTTGCGATGCCTGACAGGTTGCTCTCTCCATGTTGCCTGTTTGGGAAGTGCCATATTGCTCGCTGCCTGGTAGATTTTGGGACGCTCCATCAGAGGAAGATGCAAAATAGGATGATACCGTTTCAGTGGTGCTGATCCAGGTTCTGTGTGGTAATAAATGGGAAAAAAAACTTAACAATATTTTCCCAATCATTTGAAAAATTGACAATCGAAAGGATAAAAAATAACATGGCCATGCATTAGTTGATATGAAAAAAAAAATTACTCGTGTTCTATAACTAATTGCTGGTCTTAATAAAGAAAGCATGCGATGGTAGATGTATCTTTTAACTGTAGGAGCAGCACCACTACGCACTCTAATCTCCTCTCCGATATCCATGTTGAATCGATCCTTAATCCTTGATGGAGCGCCAACGGACTTCGATTCTCTTGACTGTGAACGGGACCAAAAAAACAATAACGAAAATTAAAGAATGGTACTTCATTCACAGATACCATAAGGCATTAAAAAAATCGTACAATACTTATCAAAATCTTTTCTGTCTGCTGTGGTGGCATTGTCCCAAGCAGGCAACATCGATTTGGCCACCTCTTCCCAGAGTCGTCGAGTCAATCCAGAGTCGGAATGCTGCCGATCACGAGTGTACCACAACGCTGGACGTTCTTGTACTAGTGGAATAATAAATTCTTCAGGTTGTGGAACCTATAGAAGAAACAGAAAATATTGCTATTACACAATAGTTACAGTGCCTTCTGAAAGTATTTGGCCCCCTTAAACCTTTTAACCTTTTGCCACATTTCAGGCTTCAAACATAAAGATATAAATTCTCATTTTTTTGTGAAGAATCAACAACAAGTGGGACACAATTGTGAAGTGGAACAACATTTATTGGATGTTTTAAACTTATTTAACAAATAAAAAACTGAAAAGTGGGGCGTGCAATATTATTCGGCCCCCTATTCGGCAAAAGGTTTAAAAGTTCAAGGGGGCCAAATACTTTCACAAGGCACTGTATTTAATTTTGTACTAGCATATGTAAGCACTATGAAAATTAAACACACCCATTCCTTCCTCTGAAACTTGAGCCCGATGACCCTGGGAAGAATCACTTCCACTGAAAAGAAAAAACAGGATTAAAGACGTGTTGTTTACACTTTATACATACCAATCTGTATAGGAAATGTGATTACTTCAGTGTCCACTACGCTATTCAAGGTCTTCACTTGAGGACATCTTGGAATCAATCACAGGAAGCAGTCAAGTGAAACACTACATGATGTAACAGAAAAAAAAAATTATTAACGGATAAAAAATACCTTCAAGAAAAAAAAGGGAAAAAAAAAAAAAAAAACATAACAATTTTGAGTAAGTTAAGGTACACTTACATTACACGCAGCAGTCAAAAAGCCACATAGTCAGGATGTACGGCAGAGTCCCAACGATGGCAGAGTCTCAGCGATGGCAGGAGCTGCTGAGTGTAGAAGGAAGAAAATGTCAAAGGTTACAAACATGTAACATGCAATTTCAAAGTTCACACATACTCATATTAATGCTCTGTCACAAAGAGGCACACGGGATGAACGTCAGGTCAAGGCAGCAGAGACCCAGCGGTGAAGGGTCCCAGCGGTGAAGAGTCCCAGTGTTGGCAGAGTCCCAGCGTGAGTCCCAGTGTTGGCAGGGTCCCAGTGTTGGCAGGGTCCCAGTGTTGGCAGAGTCCCAGTGTTGGCAGAGTCCCAGTGTTGGCAGAGTCCCAGTGTTGGCAGAGTCCCAGCGTGAGTCCCAGTGTTGGCAGAGTCCCAGCGATGGCAGAGTCCCAGCATTGGCAGAGTGCCAGTGTTGGCAGAGTCCCAGCGTGAGTCCCAGTGTCGGCAGAGTCCCAGCGATGGCAGAGACCCAGTGTTGGCAGGGTCCCAGCAATGGCAGGAGCTGCTGACTGTAGAAGGAAGAAAATGTCAAAGGTTACAAACATGATGTAAAATGAGGTTCTGTGCGGGCACACTGTCAGGAGAGACGGCATACAGTGAAGCCATACCAACATGAGCAATTTCAAAATCCACACATACTCACATTAATGCTCTGTCACCAGGGGCGGACCGTCACCCCCGGGGGCCCTGGTGCAGGAGAGGACAGGGGGGGGGCTACTGGCCGTCGGCGCGGCCCGGTGGGGGGAGGGGTGCCGCTGGCCGTCGGCGCAGCCCGGGAAGGGGGGGATGGGTGCTGCTGGGAGCCGCAGGCGCGATGCTCTCCTACCTGGGAGCTGCGCCGGATGTATGCTAGGGGCCGGAAGAGCCGAGGAGAGGAGGGGCGGGATCAGGCAGGGGAAGCAGGAAGCTCTCTGCTTCCCTTGCCTGACCCTCCTCTCCTTTGACGGCGGCTTGTGGGGGTCGGCTGGGGGCCCCCCTCCAGGCTTGAAGGGGCCCCCAGCCGGTCGGGCCCTGGTGCAGCTGCACCAGCTGTACCAGTGTAGTTCCGCCCCTGTCTGTCACCAAGAGGCACACCGAGTCAACCACAGGTAGAGTCAGAAGAGTCCCAGAAGTGCAGAATCCAATCAAGGTACAGTCCCAGCAAGTCAGAGTCCCAGCAAGCCAGAGTGTCAGGAAGGCAGGAGCAGCTGAGAGTCTAGGTTCAGTCTGGACATGACCCAAATTATAGAGAGCATTACATGTCTCATAATACATAGGATTGAGTGACATGACCAAAAGTAAAGAGAGCATGACAATAACCAAAATACACATGGCATTGCAAGACATGACACAAATGAGAGAGGGTGACAACACCCAGGGTCCACATGGCATTACATAACATCAGCTAGCAGAAAAAGCATGACTACAGCCAGGGTCCACATGGCATTGTATGACATGACACAAATGAGAGAGGACGACAAAATCCAGACTACATATAGCATTGCATGACATGACCTACAAGAAAATACATGACAACAGCCAGGATTCACATGGCATTGCATGACATGACACAAAAAAGAGAGGGTGACTATACGCAGACTACACATGGCATTGCATGACATGTCCCAAAGTACAGAGGCACCCATAGTACATAGCATTGCGTGACATTAGGCACGGTTAGGAGAGCATGACTAGACCCACTGTACATATTGAACAGAATGACAAACACAGTACACACTTCATTGCTGAGAGAGACAGAGAGAAACAGAGAGACAGACATACAGAGAGACAGACAGAGAGACAGACAGACATTTGGAAAGCAACTATACTTACATCCAGGGTCTTGGTCCAGTATCCAGGTTGTCATCTAGGGTCTTGACCTCCTCCGACATGTACTTCTTTTTCCCACACCCCCTTTTTATACAGCTGGGAATTGGGAGGGCCTGATATCAGCTCCTGGACATGCTCAGTGTGAAGTATGCAAGGGCACCAAACGTATCCATGCGCATGTCCTTGCGTACCGTTGCGTTCCCATAGAGAATGCGTGGTTTGGCCGCACTCATCCACATGCGCATGGCTGCGCATTTTTCGAGCCTCAAAAAATGCAACATGTTGCATTCAGCGGGCACCTCAGAACTACGCGAATGAATGCATCCGCATACAAACTGATGCCTACGCATGTCCATGCGTATGCAATATTAAATATAGGTATGCAGAACGCATGCTGATCTAAAAAAAAGATTATGCAGAACTACGCTGCGCTCCAAAACACCAATGTGAAACCGGCCTTATGGGGTGTTTTCCTACCACGGTGCATTTCAGCAGTGTTTTTGCTGCAGAAAATTTCTGCATAAAAAAAGCATGTCGGCATATACCCTTAAGGTACCGTCACACGCGGCAATATTGCTTGCAATTTCTCTGGCAATTTGCTGGTTGCAGTGAAATCATGGACATATTGCTCCATTTTGTGGCCGTGTACAACTGTGTCCATGATTTCACTGCAACCAGAGATCTGCGAACAATATCTGCACAATTATCTGTGTGTGTGACGTGGCCCTACGGCATATCCACAAGATTTGCCATGAGTGTACAGTAGATTCGGATTCCATCAATCAGACCTGCATACATCTCTAGAATGGGGCCCCGTAGTGCAGACGTGGTTGAAATTCCTATACAAATTAATAGAATTCCGAGCACGGCTCCACTGACAGGGGGGGGAATTTCTATCTAATATATGAAGTTGAGAGTGAGTGTGTGTGTGTGTGTGTGTGTGTGTCTGTGTGTATGTGTGTGTGTGTGTGTGTGTGTGTGTATATCCATTAAAGGAATCCGCAGTCACATTTACAAGCACAAAATATTGCCCAGATACCCCATTTGACTCAGAGAACATCACAGACTATGTTTTGAGGAGAAATTTAAATCCCATGCTTTATAGACATTTGCCATAAAAATTCTTATTTACTTTTTGTATGTGTCAGATAATAGATACTGACTTGGCTGTTTCGACAGTTAGCCTGGATATTAATCATGTGGCATTTAGCAACCAATCATAGCTCAACCTCTGATTGGTTGCTAAAGGCAACAAAGGATATTCATAGTATTAGACAGCTTATGCATGTCTGTGCAACATTTGCTGGAAGCTTGCCAAAGGCAAAGACGTCTGGAAAATGCCACACACTGGGAAATGACACTCGGTAAAGCAGCAGCCACACACACAAACCCCAAAGCTACTAAGACACCTCTTTGCTATTCTTCTAACAATCTGCCGCACGTAGTCCTCAGCATACAGCAGCAGGCCACACGGCCCCCACTATGCAGCAGGAGGCCACACACAGCCCCAAGTATTACAGCAGGAGGCTGCACACAGCTGCCAGTATACTGCAGGAGGGTGCACAGACTCCAGTATACAGCAGGAGGGCGCACACAAACCCCAGTCTACAGCAGGAGGCCGCACACAGGCCCCACTATACAGCAGGAGACTGTACAAGCAGGAGGCCACACATAGCCCCCAGTATACAGCAGGAGGACACACACAGCCTTTAGTATACAGCAAGAGACCGCACACAGCCCCCAATATAAAGCAGAAGGCCACACACAGCCCCCAATATTACAGCTGGAGGCCACACACAGCCCCCACTATACAGCATGAGGCGGTACACAGGCCCCAGTATACAGCAGGAGGCCACACACAATCCCAGTATTACAGCAGTAGGCCAGGAGATATTCTGCATATACAAATTGAGCACTCTTCAACCCAATGGTCTAAATGAACTGGTGTATCTTTTCCAGTAGTATCATCATGGTATGAGCACTGACATTATTATTTATTTGGGTAGTCTAATTTACGCAGTGGTTTACCCCATGGCTCTGAAATATTCAAAGGCTAAAAAATGTTTCGGCCTGTAGTCCTCTGTGCCATTGCTTGCTCTATTTTCACCAACAAGGAAAATCTCCATTTGAGCAGAAAAATCCTGGATAAAATTCTCTCCACAGTTTGGTGACTTTATATGCATATTAAAGTTATATTTGCATATTTGTGTTATATATATATTACAGACCAAAAGTTTGGACACACCTTCTCATTCAAAGAGTTTTCTTTATTTTCATGACTATGAAAATTGTTGATTCACAACTGAAGGCATCAAAACTATGAATTAACACATGTGGAATTATTTACTTAACAAAAAAGTGTGAAACGACTGAAAATATGTCTTATATTCTAGGTTCTTCAAAGTAGCCACCTTTTGCTTTGATTACTGCTTTGCACACTCTTGACATTCTCTTGATGAGCTTCAAGAGGTAGTCACCAGAAATGGTCTTCCAACAGTCTTGAAGGAGTTCCCAGAGATGCTTAGCACTTGTTGGCCCTTTTGCCTTCACTCTGCACACCCAAACCATCTCAATTGGGTTCAGGTCTGGTGACTGTGGAGGCCAGGTCATCTGGCGTAGCACCCCATCACCATTACACCTCCTCCTCCATGCTTCACGGTGGGAACCAGGCATGTAAAGTCCATCCATTCACCTTTTCTGCGTCTCACAAAGACACAGTGGTTGGAACCAAAGATCTCAAATTTAGGCTCATCAGACCACCAAAGCACAGATTTCCACTGGTCTAATGTCCATTCCTTGTGTTCTTTAGTCCAAACAAGTCTTTCTGCTTGTTGCCTGACCTTAGCAGTGGTTTCCTAGCAGCTATTTTACCATGAAGGCCTGCTGCACAAAGTCTCCTCTTAACGGTTGTTGTAGAGATGTGTCTGCTGCAAGAACTCTGTGTGGCATTTACCTGGTCTCTAATCTGAGCTGCTATTAACCTGCGATTTCTGAGGCTGGTGACTCGGATGAACTTGTCCTCCGCAGCAGAGGTGACTCTTGGTCTTCCTTTCCTGGGGCGGTCCTCATGTGAGCCAGTTTCTTTGTAGCGCTTGATGGTTTTTGCAACACTTGGGGACACTTTCAAAGTTTTCCCAATCTTTCAGACTGACTGACCTTCATTTCTTAAAGTAATGATGGCCACTCATTTTTCTTAACTTAGCTGCTTTTTTGTTGCCATAATACAAATTCTAACAGTCTATTCAGTGGACCATCAGCTGTGTATCCACCAGACTTCTGCACAACACAACTGATGGTCCCAACCCCATTTATAAGGCAAGAAATGCCACTTATTAAACCTGACAGGGCACAGCTGTGAAGTGAAAACCATTTCCAGTAACTACCGTGTTTTCCCGATAGTAAGACCGCCACGAAAGTAAGACAGGGTGGGGGGGGGGGGACGGGGGGTCTGCTAATGTAAGACCCCCCCCGAATGTAAGGCAGGGTAGGGGGGAGGAGGGGTCTTACTATCGGGGAAACACGGGGGGGGGTTTACATACATACATACACACGTACAGACACATGCATACACATATATACACACCATACACACCACACACACACATAGCACCGCTTCTTACCGGGTCCGGTGTGGGGTCCCCGATGGTCCTGTGCCGTCCTCTGTGCTCCGGTACGGTCCCCGAGATGATCCGCTGCCGTCCGCCGTGTTCCGGTGCCGTTTTGCACCGGTATTGCCGGTCCTAGGCTCCATGGTCCCTGTTCTTCCGGAGTTCAGGCCGCAGCTCCGCCCAGGTCATAGTGTGGGCCAATCAGCATAGCGGCGCTGACGTCAGAGGCAAGCGCCCGATGACGCTTGCTTGAGCGCCGCTATGCTGATTGGCCCACACTATGACCTGGGCGGAGCTGCGGCCTGAACTCCGGAAGAACAGGGACCATGGAGCCTAGGACCGGCGATACCAGTGCAAAACGGCACCGGAACACGGCGGACAGCAGCGGATCATCTCGGGGACCGGACCGGAGCACAGAGGACGGCACAGGACCATCGGGGACCCCACACCGGACCCGGTAAGAAGCGGTGCTATGTGTGTGTGGTGTGTGTGGTGTGTATGGTGTGTATATATGTGTATGCATGTGTCTGTCTGTATGTGTGGGAATGTGTGGATGGATGGCTGCAGTGTGTGGATGGATGGATGGATGGATGGTGAGGCCTCCAATGTAAGGCCCCCCCCCCCCGAAAGTAAGACAGGGGGCCACTTTTGGCCACAAAAAGAATGTAAGACCATGTCTTACTTTCGGGAAAACACGGTACCTCTTGAAGCTCATCAAGAGAATGCCAAGAGTGTGCAAAGCAGTAATCACTGCAAAAGGTGACTACTTTGAAAAACCTAGAATATAAGACATATTTTCAGTTGTTTGACACTTTTTTGTTAAGTATATAATTCCACATAATAATTCATGGTTTTGATGCCTTCAGTGTGAATCTACAATTTTCATAGTCATGAAAATAAAGAAAACACTTTGAATGAGAAGGTGTGTCCAAACGTTTGGTCTGTACTATAATATATATATATATATATATATATATATATATATATATATATATATATATATATAATGTAAAAAAGAATATATGGAAAAAGAAGTTTAATGTAATGGGAAATACAAAATGGGACTTACTGATCCTCTCATGGTATCGGAAAGAATTACACTTGTGGAGACATGGGAAAAGACATTGAATGAATGCTGTTTTAAATTGGAGGCTAGGGGTTCTATCCCTGCCATTTACATTTTTATTTGATAATAATGTAGAACAAGAGACTTTAATAAAATTTCTAATATACTCCATTAGAAAATTCTGGTTGCAAACCATTCCTAAACCTTCTACAAAGTGTCCCAGCTGCACCGTGTGAGAGGCAGACACATGTGTATACACCAAGCTACACACAGCCCCAGTATACAGCAGAAGTCCGTACGCATCCACCAGAAGCAGGCCACACACAGCCCCCAGTATACAGCAGGATGACACACATAGCCCCCAGTATACAGGAGGTTGCACACAGTCCCCACTATACAGCACAAGGCCAACCCCGCACACAGCCCTTAATAAACAAAAGGAGACCACACACAGCCCCCAGTATATAGCAGGAGGCCGCACACAGCCCCAGTATAAAGCAGGAGGCTGTGCACAACCCCCAGTATACAGTGGGAGGCCGCACACAGCCCCCAGTATACAGCAGGTGCCCGCACACAGCCCCCAGTATAAAGTAGGAGGCCGTGCACAGTCCCCAGAATGCAGCAGGAGCCCACATACAGCCCCCAGTATACAGTAAGAGCTTGAACACAGACCCCAGTATACAGCAGACCACACACAGCCCCAAGCATAAAGTAGGAGGCTACACACCGCCCCCAGTATACAGCAGGAGGCCACACACAGCCCCTAGTATACAGCAGGAGACACACACACAGCTTCCAGTATAGAGAAGACCGCATACAGTCCCCATTATACAGCAGGAGGCTGCACGCAGCTCCCAGTATACAGTTGAAGGCCACACAGCCCCCAGTATACAGCAGGACACACAGACCCCAGTATTCAGCAGGAGGCTGCATACAGCTCCCATCATACAGTAGGATGCTACACACAACCCCCAGTATACAGCAGGAGACCACACATAGCCCCCAATATATAGCAGGAGACAGCACACAGTCCCCAGTTTACAGCAGGAGGCCGCAAACAGCCCCCAGTATACAGCAGTAGGCCACACACAGCCCCCAGTATACAGCAGATGGCCACACACAGCCTCCACTATACAGTAGGAGGCCGCACACAGCCCCCACTATAAAGCAGGAGGCTACACACAGCCCCCAATATTACAGCAGGAGGCCACACACAGCCCCCAGTATAAAGCAGGGGGTCGCACAGACCCCAGTATACAGGAGGTTGCACACAGTCCCCAGTATACAGCACAAGGCCAACCCCGCACACAGCCCTTAATAAACAAAAGGAGACCACACACAGCCCCCAGTATATAGCAGGAGGCCGCACACAGCCCCCAGTATAAAGCAGGAGGCTGTGCACAACCCCCAGTATACAGTGGGAGGCCGCACACAGCCCCCAGTATACAGCAGGTGCCCGCACACAGCCCCCAGTATAAAGTAGGAGGCCGTGCACAGTCCCCAGTATGCAGCAGGAGCCCACATACAGCCCCCAGTATACAGTAAGAGCTTGAACACAGACCCCAGTATACAGCAGACCACACACAGCCCCAAGCATAAAGCAGGAGGCTACACACCGCCCCCAGTATACAGCAGGAGGCCACACACAGCCCCTAGTATACAGAAGGAGACCACAAACAGCTTCCAGTATAGAGAAGACCGCATACAGTCCCCATTATACAGCAGGAGGCTGCACGCAGCTCCCAGTATACAGTTGAAGGCCACACAGCCCCCAGTATACAGCAGGACACACAGACCCCAGTATTCAGCAGGAGGCTGCATACAGCTACCATCATACAGCAGGATGCTACACACAACCCCCAGTATACAGCAGGAGACCACACATAGCCCCCAATATATAGCAGGAGACAGCAAACAGTCCCCAGTTTACAGCAGGAGGCCGCAAACAGCCCCCAGTATACAGCAGTAGGCCACACACAGCCCCCAGTATACAGCAGATGGCCACACACAGCCTCCACTATACAGTAGGAGGCCGCACACAGCCCCCACTATAAAGCAGGAGGCTACACACAGCCCCCAATATTACAGCAGGATGACACACATAGCCCCCAGTATACAGGAGGTTGCACACAGTCCCCAGTATACAGCACAAGGCCAACCCCGCACACAGCTCTTAATAAACAAAAGGAGACCACACACAGCCCCCAGTATATAGCAGGAGGCCGCACACAGCCCCCAGTATAAAGCAGGAGGCTGTGCACAACCCCCAGTATACAGTGGGAGGCCGCACACAGCCCCCAGTATACAGCAGGTGCCCGCACACAGCCCCCAGTATAAAGTAGGAGGCCGTGCACAGTCCCCAGTATGCAGCAGGAGCCCACATACAGCCCCCAGTATACAGTAAGAGCTTGAACACAGACCCCAGTATACAGCAGACCACACACAGCCCCAAGCATAAAGCAGGAGGCTACACACCGCCCCCAGTATACAGCAGGAGGCCACACACAGCCCTAGTATACAGCAGGAGACCACACACAGCTTCCAGTATAGAGAAGACCGCATACAGTCCCCATTATACAGCAAGAGGCTGCACACAGCTCCCAGTATACAGTTGAAGGCCACACAGCCCCCAGTATACAGCAGGACACACAGACCCCAGTATTCAGCAGGAGGCTGCATACAGCTCCCATCATACAGCAGGATGCTACACACAACCCCCAGTATACAGCAGGAGACCACACATAGCCCCAATATATAGCATGAGACAGCACACAGTCCCCAGTTTACAGCAGGAGGCCACAAACAGCCCCCAGTATACAGCAGTAGGCCACACACCAGCCCCCAGTATACAGCAGATGGCCACACACAGCCTCCACTATACAGTAGGAGGCCGCACACAGCCCCCACTATAAAGCAGGAGGCTACACACAGCCCCCAAAATTACAGCAGGAGGCCACACACAGCCCCCAGTATAAAGCAGGGGGTCGCACAGAGCCCCAGTATACAGCAGATGGCCACACACAACCTCCACTATACAGCAGGAGACCACACACAGCCTCCACTATGCAGCAGGAGGTGGCACATAGCCCCAGTATACAGCAGGATGCACACAGCCTCCACTATACTGCAGGAGGTCGCACACAGCCCCAGTATACAGCAGGAGGATGCACACAGTCCCCAGTATACAGCAGGAGGACAAACACAGCCCCCAGTATTAAAGAAGGCCGCACATAGCCCCCAGTATACAGCAGGAGGCTGCACACACTCCTCAGTATTTCAGCAAGAGGGTGCACACAGCCCCCAGTATTACAGCATGAGGCGACATAAAGTACCCAGTATGCAGCAGGAGGCCTCACATAGCCTCTGTATTACAACCGGAGCTCACAAATAGCCCCCTGTCTTAGAGCAGGAGCTTATACGTAGCCCCCTGTATCAGAAAGTAGAGTCCAAAGGAATCCAATGGAAAAAATTCTCCAGCACCATAGAGTGTAAAAATAAAACTTCACATTTATTAAGAAAGTTTAAAAATTCATGATAAGCCACTCATAAAAACAAGCAAGGCAAACTTACGCATTTCAGACAAAAACAAGCATGTCCTCATTCATAGGTATATCTGATCGGCTCAATGCCACGCCACATTGATGCAGTAATCCATGCAAAAAGAGCCCCGACAAAGTATTAGTGCATTTACTGTACATACTTTTCATTAGGCCAACATTTATGAGTTAAAAAAGATTTTTTCAGTTTGTCTTATAAACTATTCTAATTTTATTATTAATATTTATTATTATATTTATTTATTATTAATATAGATAATGACTTTGGGTTTTCATTGGCTGTAAGCCATAATCATCAGCATTTACAGAAATAAACAATTGAAATAGAACACTTTGTTTTTAATGACTATATGTACTATAGAAAAATATTGGAATCTGAGAGTCCTCAGTGGTTGATACCTTTTAATGTCTAACTGAAAAGATGGTAAACATAGCAAGCTTTCGGGACTCTGTGGCCCCTTCATCAGTTAGCCATTAAAAGATATCAACCACTGAGGACTGTCAGATTCCAATATTTTTCTATCTACTGGCTAACACGATATAAACATTCTTTACTCTATATACTATATGCATTTTACTTTTTGAATTGAATTACTGAACTAAATGATGTTTTTGATGATATTCCAATTTATTGAGGTGCACCTGCAGCCCCTCTTTTACACTTGAAGCCTCACATAGCCCTTGTATTAAAGCCTGTGCCCCACATAGCCCCTGTGTGAGGAAAAAAAGGATATATTCTGACCTACTAAAAAGGTAGTAGTACATGACACTCTGTATTACCCTTACAGCCTGTGCCCACACATAGGCCCTGTATTACAGCCTGTGCCCACACACAGCCTCTGTATTATGCCAAGAGCCCACCCACAGCCCCCTGTATTAACACCAGGAGCTCACACATATACCTTGTATTACACCAGGAGCCCACAGATAGCCCCTGTATTACACTTGTAGCCTGTTTATCTCAGCAGAGAGAAGCAACACTTTGTTAACCCATTCTATTTTGTAATAGCTAAGAACAGATAGGCTTCATTCACACTGTGTGTTTTTGCTCTGTTTTAGTTCGTCAGTTTTTGTAGCAAAAACCAGGAGTGGTGGCCATGTTTCTATGGCATTGTTCACACACAATTTGCGTTTTTTTTAGCAGGAAAAAAACCACCTGCATTTTTCTAAAAGTGCCAAAAAGTGTCCCTTGTGTGTCTGAAAGGATTTGACACTTTTTTGGACTTAGTCATTTTTTGGCCAAAAACGCTAGCGTTAACGCAGGGTGCCTAAATGTGCCATGCGTTTCCCATAGGGCCCCATGTTAAAAAAACGTATGCGTTTTTGGAAGCAACCCCTGCGTTTTTTTCCAGCACCCAAAAAACGCTGCATGCAGCGTTTTTTGGACTGGGGGAAAAAAACGCAAGTGGAGCTGAAAAATGCATGTACACTCAAATGCACCCTGCGTTAACGCACCTGCGTTTTTGAAAAACTGAAGAAAAACGCAGAGTGCCAAAAACGCAGGTGAGTGTGAACAAGGCCTATTACACTTTTCCTCTGATTGTTCCACTCCTGGTTTGGCTACAAACACTGATGAGCAAAAACAGAGCAAAAACGCACATTGTGAATGGGGAACCTTAATTAAAATCCCAAGCAATGCCGGGGACTACAGCTATTGTATTACAAAAACAAAAATGTTGGCGAATTAGAACCACCTCTCCTTTTTAAATTACCGTAGTAGAAATTTTCTTCCACTGGGATCTTCAGTTACAGTTTGTAGTGAAATATAAAGCAAAAAGTGTAACAGATGCTAGTGTGAATTGGACCTAAATGTCATTCATTTTACTTTTTCAGTCTCTTTTGGGGTACTCTAGGGGGTCCAGCTGACAAATATACCTTCCAGCAACTACCACTTAAAGTGTAAATGTAATTTCAATGAAAAAAAACAAAGAAACCCAATCCTGCACTGGTTGTTAGGGTGGAGGCACACTATCATGCATCAAAAACGCCGCGTTTTTGATGCATGACAGTGATGCGAATGCTGTGCGTGTTTGTGCGTGTGTATGGTGCGAGTATGGTGCTTGTGGTGAGTGTGGCTGGCTGTATATATACAAGTGTGCTGTGATTGTGAGGTGTGAGTGCGTGTGTGCTGCGTGATTGTGATGCTGTCCACGGTCCTGAAGGACCGCAGACAGCATTTGTCGGGAATAGAGACTCGCCGGCTGTCAAAGCCGGCAAGTTTAAATTGCCCGCTGTGCTGTACAGTAAGCTATCATCTTGTACCACTGTGACAGCAGCGGTACAAGATATTTAGCTAAGACAATGATGATTGTAGTAAAATAATGTAGTCTGGGGTTATTTTACTGATTAACCCCCTCAGCATCCTCTGGACCGCATGTGTGCACAGAGGATGCTGAGAGGCTCTAAACCCAGTGCTGAAGGGGTTAATATGCAGCTGGTGTATTGACACCATGTATGTGGAGAGTGTCCACACTCTCTGCAGACATGGTGTCATTACACCATGTGTGTGAAGGGGTTAATTTTTATGTATAATGGTTTAAAAGAACTGTCGGGTTTATAAAGTCAGAGAAAAAGCCGGCTCTATGTTACTGTCTATGGGGAGCTGTGGCTTCAGCACCATGAGAGGGACAGCTCCCCATAGACAGTAACATAAGCCGGCTTTCCCGACAGTTCTTTAAAGCTATTATACATAAAAATTAACCCCTTCACACACATGGTGTAATGACACTAGAAAAACCACCTTCAGAGCCAGAAAGTGGAGGGAGATATCCCGAAGAGGTTCAAAGGGAGGTTCCTGCAGAGCCGTAAGTACCAGCTTAAAGGGAACCTGTCACCTAATCTATGGCCCCTAAACTATCACTACCTGCCCCTACAGACCCTAACTAGCTCCCTAACCATCCCTGCCTGACCTAATAGGGCTTTATATAAGGTGAATAAAACACTTTATAAACTTACAATTTCTCTGTCTGTGGGGCGTTCCTGTCGGCTCTTGTCTGCAGGGCGGTGTCCCCAGAGCCGCGCTCCCCCCGCCTCGCTCCCTTCCTAACGCCCTAATGGGCGGCATTATCGATTTGAAGAGCGGGGGAGCCCAGTGGAATCATCCCGCCCCGCTCTTCATGACGCGGCCGGAGATCGCGTCATTTCCGGGTCCGCGCATGCGTAGTGCGCCGGGTGAAGCCGAAGCCGAGTCCCGGCGTCGCTAGGCAACGATCGGGAGCGTCTTCGGAAGGTGAGTATTTGCGGCCCCCTCCCTCCCAAACCAGCACATATATATGTGTGTGTAATCCACATGTACATATGGATTACACACACATATATACATTCACTTTGATTAGGCACATTTCATATGTGCATCTATATATATATAAATGCACATATGTATAGTTAGATTGTGTGTGTGTGTGTGTATACATACGTGTGTGTGTGCGTGTGTATACTTACGTGTGTGTGTGCATGTGTGTGTATACATACTTGTGTGTGTGTGTGTGCGTGCATGTGTGTGTATACATACGTGTGTGTGTGTGTGTGCGTGCATGTGTGTGTATACATACTTGTGTGTGTGTGTGTGCGTGCATGTGTGTGTATACATACTTGTGTGTGTGTGTGTGTGTGTGTGTGCGTGCATGTGTGTGTATACTTACGTGTGTGTGTGTGTGTGCGTGCATGTGTGTGTATACATACTTGTGTGTGTGTGTGTGTGCGTGCATGTGTGTGTGTGTGTGCATGTGTGTGTATACTTACGTGTGTGTGTGTGCATGTGTGTGTATACTTACGTGTGTGTGTGTATACATACGTGTGTGTGTGTGTGCATGTGTGTGTATACTTACGTGTGTGTGTGTGTATACATACGTGTGTGTGTGTGTGCATGTGTATACTTACGTGTGTGTGTGTGTGCGTGCATGTGTGTGTATACATACGTGTGTGTGTGTGTGCGTGCATGTGTGTGTATACATACTTGTGTGTGTGTGTGTGCGTGCATGTGTGTGTATACATACGTGTGTGTGTGTGTGTGTGTGTGTGCATGTGTGTGTATACTTACGTGTGTGTGTGCATGTGTGTGTATACTTACGTGTGTGTGTGTGTGTGTGTGCATGTGTGTGTATACATACTTGTGTGTGTGTGTGTGTGCATGTGTGTGTATACATACGTGTGTGTGTGTGTGTGCATGTGTGTGTATACATACTTGTGTGTGTGTGTGCATGTGTATATATATATATTTTGTAGAGAGAGAGACTGAGGGTGAGAGGGTCTGTGAGTTTTGTGTAACGCTGGGACCTGGGTGACGCAGTAAACTTCACCTGAGGTCAGAGTTAATCCTCGTCACTCTATCTGACCTCAGGTGATCTACACTGATGTCACCCTGTTCACATCAGTAACAGAAAACTCACTCTATGTGGGTCACGCTGTGAAGTGGGAAGTTTCACATGAGGTCAGAGAAACACATTGCTTTATCCGACCTCAGGTGACACAGACCATGAACTCTCCCCCTTCACTGCACGAGCCTTCAAATATAATTTTTAGGGAATCTTCACTAACGGACGGACCTCTACCAGGATCCTGGATGGGTTTGTGGGAGTAATAAAGATGGAGTCAAAATACGTGTTTGTGTTTTTTGTTGTAATAAAAAAAATTTTCTCGGTGTTGTGTCTTCTTTACTACTAAATAGAGATTCATAATGGCCGTGTCTAACATTGGCATGACATTATAAATCTCGGGCTTAGTGCCAGCTGCTAAAAGAAAGGTGGCATTAACCCCTTATTACCCAGTCTGCCACCGCCACAGGGCAGCTGGAAGAGCTGGGTACAGCTCCAGAATATTGCGCTTCTATAAATGCGCAATTTTCTGGGGCGGCTGCGAGCTGCAATTCTCAGCGGGGGTGGCCCAGAACGCTTGGGCCTCCCTACGCTGGGGATTCCAGCCCTCAGCTGCTTAGTTGTACCTGGCTGGCAAAGAAAAATGCAGCGAAGCCCCACGCCGTTTTTTTTCTTGTCAGCCAGGTACACCTAGGTAGTTGGGGGTGGATGGCAGCTCCTAGCTGCCTAGTTGTACCTGGCTGGCAAAAAAAAATGTGGCGAAGCCCCACGCCGTTTTTTTTCTTGCCAGCCAGGTAGACCTAGACAGCTGTGGGCTGCCATCCACCCCCTACTACCTAGGTGTACCTGGCTTGCATGAAAAAACGGCATCTGTCTTCACCACATTTTTCTTTGCCAGCCAGGTTTAACTAAGTCAGCTGGGGGTGGATGGCAGCTCCCAGCTGCCTAGTTGTACCTGGCTGGCAAAGAAAAATGCGGCGAAGCCCCATGCCGTTTTTTTTCTTGCCAGCCAGGTACACCTAGGTAGTTGGGGGTGGATGGCAGCTCCCAGCTGACAAGTTGTATGTGGCTGGCAAGAAAAAAATGGCATGTGGCTTTGCTGTATTTTCCTTTACTAGCCAGGTACAACTAGGTCGCTGGTAGCTGCCATTCACCCCCAACTACCTAGGTGTACCTGGCTGACAAGAAAAAAAAACGGCGTGGGGCTTCGCCACATTTTTCTTTGCCAGCCAGGTACAACTAGGCAGCTGGGAGCTGCCATCCACCCCCAGCTGACTTAGTTAAACCTGGCTGGCAAAGAAAAATGTGGTGAAGACAGATGCCGTTTTTTCATGCAAGCCAGGTACACCTAGGTAGTAGGGGGTGGATGGCAGCCCACAGCTGTCTAGGTCTACCTGGCTGGCAAGAAAAAAAACGGCGTGGGGCTTCGCCACATTTTTCTTTGCCAGCCAGGTACAACTAGGCAGCTAGGAGATGCCATCCACCCCCAACTACCTAGGTGTACCTGGCTGACAAGAAAAAAAACGGCGTGGGGCTTCGCCGCATTTTTCTTTGCCAGCCAGGTACAACTAGGCAGCTGAGGGCTGGAATCCCCAGCGTAGGGAGGCCCAAGCGTTCTGGGCCACCCCCGCTGAGAATTGCAGCTCGCAGCCGCCCCAGAAAATTGCGCATTTATAGAAGCGCAATATTCTGGAGCTGTACCCAGCTCTTCCAGCTGCCCTGTGGCGGTGGCAGACTGGGTAATAAGGGGTTAATGCCACCTTTCTTTTAGCAGCTGGCACTAAGCCCGAGATTTATAATGTCATGCCAATGTTAGACACGGCCATTATGAATCTCTATTTAGTAGTAAAGAAGACACAACACCGAGAAAATTTTTTTTATTACAACAAAAAACACAAACACGTATTTTGACTCCATCTTTATTACTCCCACATACCCATCCAGGATCCTGGTAGAGGTCCGTCCGTTAGTGAAGATTCCCTAAAAATTATATTTGAAGGCTCGTGCAGTGAAGGGGGAGAGTTCATGGTCTGTGTCACCTGAGGTCGGATAAAGCAATGTGTTTCTCTGACCTCATGTGAAACTTCCCACTTCACAGCGTGACCCACATAGAGTGAGTTTTCTGTTACTGATGTGAACAGGGTGACATCAGTGTAGATCACCTGAGGTCAGATAGAGTGACGAGGATTAACTCTGACCTCAGGTGAAGTTTACTGCGTCACCCAGGTCCCAGCGTTACACAAAACTCACAGACCCTCTCACCCTCAGTCTCTCTCTCTACAAAATATATATATATACACATGCACACACACACACAAGTATGTATAGACACACATGCACACACACACACACGTATGTATACACACACATACACACACACACAAGTATGTATACACACACATGCACGCACACACACACACGTAAGTATACACACACATGCACACACACGTAAGTATACACACACATGCACACACACACGCACACACACACACAAGTATGTATACACACACATGCACGCACACACACACACACGTATACACACACATGCACACACACACACGTAAGTATACACACACATGCACACACACACGTAAGTATACACACACATGAACACACACACACACACATGTATACACACACATGCACGCACACACACACACGTATGTATACACACGCACACACACGTAAGTATACACATGCACACACACGTAAGTATACACGCACACACACACGTATGTATACACACACACACGTAAGTATACACACATGCACACACACACACACACGTAAGTATACACATGCACACACACACACGTATGTATACACACACACGTAAGTATACACACACATGCACACACACACACGTATGTATACACACACACGTAAGTATACACACACATGCACACACACACACGTAAGTATACACACACATGCACACACACACACACACACACATGCACGCACACACACACACACACAAGTATGTATACACACACATGCACGCACACACACACACACGTAAGTATACACACACATGCACACACACGTAAGTATACACACACATGCACACACACACGTAAGTATACACACACATGAACACACACACACACACACAAGTATGTATACACACACATGCACGCACACACACACACACACGTATGTATACACACACATGCACGCACACACACACACACAAGTATGTATACACACACATGCACACACACACGTAAGTATACACACGCACACACACACGTATGTATACACACACACACACACAATCTAACTATACATATGTGCATTTATATATATATAGATGCACATATGAAATGTGCCTAATCAAAGTGAATGTATATATGTGTGTGTAATCCATATGTACATGTGGATTACACACACATATATATGTGCTGGTTTGGGAGGGAGGGGGCCGCAAATACTCACCTTCCGAAGACGCTCCCGATCGTTGCCTAGCGACGCCGGGACTCGGCTTCGGCTTCACCCGGCGCACTACGCATGCGCGGACCCGGAAATGACGCGATCTCCGGCCGCGTCATGAAGAGCGGGGCGGGATGATTCCACTGGGCTCCCCCGCTCTTCAAATCGATAATGCCACCCATTAGGGCGTTAGGAAGGGAGCGAGGCGGGGGGAGCGCGGCTCTGGGGACACCGCCCTGCAGACAAGAGCCGACAGGAACGCCCCACAGACAGAGAAATTGTAAGTTTATAAAGTGTTTTATTCACCTTATATAAAGCCCTATTAGGTCAGGCAGGGATGGTTAGGGAGCTAGTTAGGGTCTGTAGGGGCAGGTAGTGATAGTTTAGGGGCCATAGATTAGGTGACAGGTTCCCTTTAAGGTCCCATGCATCTAACGGTCATTTGTACGGAGGGACAATGCGATTAACTCCTTGGAGAAAAGTTTTAACCTGCGGCTTAACTGCAAGGCGACATTGAAAAAGTACTGAAAGAGCCGAAACCTGACCCTTAAGGGAACCTAGTGAGAGACCAGACTCCAACCCCGACTGAAGGAACCCTAGAACTAGCGGCAAGGAATAGGGAAGAGGGGGTTGATCTCGAGAAGAGCACCATGCGAAGAAAGCTTTCCAGGAGCGATGATAAATTTTTGCCGATGCCGACTTCCGTGCTCTGATCATGGTCTGAATAACGGCAGGGGAGAAACCCGCTTGGGTTAGTACCCAGGTCTCAAGGGCCACGCCATCAAATTCAGGGCGTCTGAATTCTGGTGGTAAAACGGGCCCTGCGACAGAAGGTCGGGACGACAAGGGAGGTGCCAAGGAACGTCCGCCGCGAGCTGGACGAGATCGGCGTACCATGCCCGTCTGGGCCAGTCTGGGGCTATGAGAATGACTTGAATGCCCTCTTGTTTGATCTTCCGCACTACTCTGGGAATGAGAGGCAGAGGAGGGAAGATGTAAGGCAGCTGGAACTGGGACCAGTTCTGAACTAGGGCATCCGCCCCTAGTGCTTGCGGGTCGTGAGATCTGGCTATAAACATGGGAACCTTCGTGTTGAGGCGAGATGCCATCAGGTCTACGTCCGGGGTCCCCCAGCGACGGCAGATTTGCTGGAACACGTCGGGGTGTAGGGACCACTCTCCCGAGTCCATGCCCTGGCGACTGAGAAAATCTGCTTCCCAGTTCTCCACTCCTGGGATATGAACTGCTGACAGCATTGAGTTCGTCGATTCGTCCCAGTGTAGAATGCGTTGCACTTCGTGCATGGCCTGGAGACTGTGGGTTCCGCCTTGATGGTTGATGTATGCCACGGCCGTGGCATTGTCCGACTGAATCCGTACATGTGTGCCTGCCAGCATGGAATGAAAGGCCTTCAGAGCTAGAAATATGGCTCGGATTTCCAGGAGATTGATGGGCTCGGCCGACTCCGCTGGGGACCATGTTCCCTGCGCTGTGTGATGACGATGTACCGCTCCCCATCCGCTGAGGCTTGCGTCTGTGGTGACTATCTTCCAGCAAACCGGTAGAAAGGACCTCCCTCTTGTGAGGGAACGAGGTTTGAGCCACCAATGGAGGGAACTCCTTGCTGCAGGTGACAACCGGAATAATCTGTCCAGGGCAGAAGGATTCCTGTTCCACGAAGTCAGAATTGCCCGTTGGAGAGGCCTGAGGTGAAGTTGAGCAAACGGCACCGCTTCCATAGAGGCAACCATCCTTCCCAAGACTCTCATGGCGAACCGAAGCGAATGAGGACACGGCCGTAGAAGACTGTGGACCCCCTGGGGGTGTTGAAAAGCATCCCGAGGAATGTTAGAGATTGTGACGGAACTGGCGATGACTTCCGCAGATTCACCAACCAGCCTAGCCGACGCAGGGTGTCCACCGTGATGGAAACACTCTGCTGACACTCCCTGAAGGAGGGGGCTTTGATGAGCAAATCGTCTAGGTATGGTAGGACTACCATTCCTCTTGTGTGCAGTATGGTCATGACAGCCGCCATGACCTTGGTGAACACCCTGGGAGCCGTCGCTAGGCCGAACGGGAGGGCCACAAACTGATAATGATCCCGGTCGATGGCGAATCGGAGAAACCGCTGGTGAATTGTCGCGATCGGGATATGGAGGTAAGCGTCCTGTATGTCGATGGACGCGAGAAATTCGTCCTTCTCCATGGACGCTATGATGGAGCGCAGTGACTCCATGCGGAAATGCCGAACCTTCACGAAGGAGTTTAACTGTTTCAGATCTAGAATGGGGCGAACAGCCCCTCCTTTTTTGGGTAGCACAAACAGGTTCGAGTAGAACCCTTGGAAGCATTCGGCTGGCGGTACCGGTATGATGACACCGGCTTTCAAAAGGGAATTGACCGCCTGAAAGAAGGCGCGAGCTTTGGGGGAATGAGGAGGTGGGATTGACAGAAAAAAACGATTTGGAGGATGGGCCGTGAATTCTATGGTGTATCCGGAAGACACCAAGGTGTGCACCCACTTGTCGTCAGTAGAAGCGAGCCAGACCTGACGAAAGCGAGAAAGTCGGCCGCCAACCTAAATAGTGTCTCCCGAAGGGGGAGAGTCAGGAAGAAGAAAATCTGCTGGGCTTTGAGCCCTTGGATCTGGACTGGCGGGAATTGGACTGCCAGTTTGCACCAGTCTTCCGTGTCGTCTGGGTGCGTTCCATACGGGGGGACCTATTGGCCGCCGTCGGGGGTTTCGAGACTGACCAACCAGAGGAGTTCCGAAAGGACCGGAAACGGGTTTGTTGGCGAAGAGAGAAGGGTCGCTTAATCTGACGTTGTGGAAGAGAGGTACTCTTACCCCCAGTGGCATCTGAAATCAATTGATCCAGCTTTTCGCCGAATAAACGGCCACCGTTGTACGGAAGACAGGTGAGCGACTTTTTAGACGCTGCATCTGCTTTCCACTCTCTCAACCAGAGGGCTCGCCTGATGGTTATGGCGTTGGAAGCCGCAGTCGCGGCACAGTTAGCTGAATCGAAGGCAGCGTGCATGGAATATTCGGCGGTCACCGCTATTTGTGCAACCTGGTCTAACAACGCTGGATCGACCTGCAAAGACCGAAGGGCCGAGTGTACGGAATTAGCTCTAGTCATAATAGCCTTTGAGGCCCAAACCGAGGCAGAGGCTGGCCCTAGAGAAGAGCCTGAGGCCTCAAAGACGGACTTCGCCATCTGCTCCACCTGACGGTCAGTGGCGTCCTTTATGGATGAACTGTCCGGTAAGGACAGGAGGGTCTTAGTAGCGAGACGAGAAACAGGAGGGTCCACCTGTGGCGGATCTGTCCAATCCTGGGTGACCTTAGGCAGAAAAGGATAACGCGTTTCCAGAGCCTTACGGTTACCAAACCTTTTGTCAGGGTGTAACCTATGTTTTTTGAGGATTTCCTGGAACTCTGGATGGTCCGAGAAATGCTTATGTGGTCTCCAGGCCCTTTTACAGGACAGCTTATGCTCTGGAGTATCAGCCAGAGGGTCTGACACCTCCAGAACCTGGTTAATGGAAGTAATTAAATCCTCCACCAACGCGACCGTATCAGTCGCATCCAAATCTAGGGAGTCATCTAAGTGATCCTCCGAGCCCGAAGAGCAGAGACCTTCGGAGTCCTGCGCGTCATCTTGACGCCTTCGGGATGCAGAGGCTGCAGAGCCTGCAGTGGACTCTGGAGATGGTGGTGGTCTCTTAAGGCCAGAGTCGGAGGCTGACGGGGCAGGGTCAGCAGTCTGTCGCGGTTCTGGGACTTCCGGCTGCGACGCAGAAGCCTGAACGGCGGATGCAGGTGGCGAACGGGCTTGCATAAACTGCAGCAGTGTGTCAGACAATCTGTCAATGGACTGCGTCATATTCTGAGACATGACCGTGGCCCACGCAGGGGTAGGGTCAGGGGCACTGCTAGAAGCCCGGGTAGTGGGGGTCTCAGTATCCGCAGCCTGCCTGCAGCTCTCACAATGTGGCGAGGTGCATCCTGCAGGGAGGTCAGCCTTACAAACAGTGCAGGTAGCATAGTAAGTGCTGGCTGCCTTGGAGCTTTTCTTACTCCTATTGCCAGACATTGTGGTATGGGCCAGTGAAAAATATAGAAGGTAACCAGGAGTCCCCTGTGTAATCAGGCACTGTCTAGCTGTCCAGCTAGGTGCCTGGGCCCTTAGTTGAGGGGCTGAATAGGGTCACTGTGGGCTAACAGTGCCTGCTGCAGGGGGATACAGAGGAGAGAGAGAGGGAGGGAGACAGAGAACCTCTGCAGAGGAGATCCCTGCAGAGGTCTTACCAGCCCCAGCGCCGCTGTGTGACAGGCCGCCTGGTCCTGTGTACCCCCGGATGGCTGAGGCAGGGACCACGTGCAGGGCTAATGGCGTCCGTGGAGGAGAAGGAGGGAGGGGCGGAGCTAAACGGGCGGGCTCCATGCTGGAAAACGCGCCCGTTCTCGGCTCTGCCCCCAGTATGACGCGCGGTCAGCGTCATCCGGCGGGGCGGGACGGGGGCGGTGCAGGGGTTGCGGCCTCCGCGCTAGGCCCAAGCCGGGGCCTCAATTAGTTGAGGCCTCCGGAAATAGTGAGGGGCCGGCGCGGAGGCGCGAAAACGGCGCTGGGGGGCTCAGAAAAAACGGGGAAAGAAGGTCCCGGAGGTATAGAGCAAGGTACTGGTGGGGGAACCGCCAGTATATTAGGGGGATGCTCCACAGTGTGTGCAAGCTGCTCCAGTGGATGCAGCTGCAAGCCCTTGTGCTGTGTGCCCCTCAGCTGTGCAGGCTGTGCATAAGCACTGGAAACCTGCGCTGGTGCAAGAGCCCCCTCCATGCAGCCTCAGCATCTTGAAAGCTGTATATCCTGCTTGCCTGTGCTGCAGGCAGCCATACAATCTCCAGCCCATGCAGCCAGGGGCTGCTGATACCTGTGGTGCCACTGCCTAAAACACCCAGTGGTGATTAGGGGGACGTCATCTGGCAGGCCGTCAGCTTCTACTTCACCTCAGACCGAAGGGAATGAGGAAGGAGGGTGTTATGCTGGGCTGTCTCAACTTTAACCCAGCAACCCAACAGTGGGAGGCCGAGAAAGGAGTACGGCATATGTATGGATTCTCAACCTCAACCCAGCGCCCCAACAGTGGGTGGCCGAGGAGGGAGCATGCCGGGGGCCACGCCGGACCCACTTTTCTTCATTGGAAGAAAAAAGATGAGAAAAAAATAGAGAGAGTAAAAATGGTCGTGTGCCTCCTTCGACACTAAGCAAAAAACTGAGGAGACAGTGCCTGCCCCAGGGGTGTATACTGAGGAGGAGGAGCCACTGTTACTCTTTTGCAGATTGCTTAGTGTCGCCTCCTAGTGGACAGCAGCATAACACCCACGGTCCTGTGTCCCCCAATGAGGCGAAGGAGAAAAGTTATGGATCCTGGAAGGGAAGGAAAAAACTGAAAATCGCCCGGGGGTTAAGGCACTAATTGGCAGTAATTTAAAACTACTTACAAACTCCTTAATGCCTATCACAATCTATGCTGATCCTCCTCCTGGGCATCCTGCATTTCATAGGTCATAACTACCTTCAGAATGAATATGAAAAATCAGTCTGTAAATGGAGCCACACCAGATGGCAAACATGGCTAGGATACGTGGGACAGTCTGATGCCTGTTACTAGCCAGGAATATGTTAATTGAAATAATAATTGTGAAATCAAAGACTACGCAGTGAGTATGAAAGAAAACATCACAACCATCTTATCAGCACGTTACCATAATACCTGTACATTTAGGTGGTGGGGCTATTCTCTTAGGTTCAGTTGTTACACTAGAAATGAAGCCAACTTATTTTTGATTACCGTATATGATTATATTGATGACCCCTGTTATCTCCGACAACCACTGTCCTGTTTGGAGATTTTTGCAAATACATTGATGGTATAGCTCGTTAAAGAAAATAATCAGGACTAGTTCGCAAAATCAAACCTACATCTGCTGTAAGTGAGAGGTGCACACACATCCGAGGCAACTGAGCGGAGGACAGATTCAATCAAAAGCATAGGATCAATCTGATTTCAATTTATAGAAAACTCAAATAAGTTAAATGGATCTAAATCTATAGGTTTGCAGTCATTCTGTGTGAGTGCAGACTTCCGAGTCCTCATATCGCATGCACTGTCAATTGTGAGGATTCTCCAGTGTCAGAGCCGAGAACTGCTATGTGTTATGTGGCCACGAGTATGTGATATGCATACTTATGGCCCGAATTCAACTAAATGGGCACAACCTCGCTCAATACACTTTCCGTACCCATCTAGTCAGAATGTGACCTAGAGTATGCGTATCACATACTCGCAGCCAGGTGAGTGCTATTCCAGACACTTAAACTGCTGAATCCTCACAGTACACAGTGTATGCGCTGTGAGGCTTCATAAGTCTGCATTAAAATAGATTGTTTGTAGACTTGTTAAATTAGACCGGATAACTCCTTTAAGTGTTTTTTTGTTTAAACAGATGAAGTTTACTCAAAAATAACAGAATGAAACACACATCACATTAAAGTATATGAAGGAGACAATCCTATAGAGTGTGTCACTAGGATAGAGGGGTATACAACAAAGAAAATACTAAAAGTATATCCACGTATCATAGGCATTCATCAAATGGGGGTCTGTCTAATTCAGCCGAGGATCAGAGGAACCCAAGGAACGGGACTGAGGTAACACAGAGACAATGGAAATAAAAGGCAGACTCAGTAGTGAAGGGGGACGCAACCCATTTACCCCAGATTTTACAGCCCTGGCATATATACTTTTTGTAAAAACAAAGAAAAGTTTCCCGGCTGATTTCACAAATGGTAGGTATTCTATGAGACAATCAATGACTAGCCACACACTTTAAGCAATATACAAGGATTCAATTAGAAACCAGCTGGTAACTTTGCCAAGAATTGTTCAGGGTCAATAAACAAAAGGCAGATCCCATGGTCCTCTGTGCCTGGCATCGCCAGACTGTCATGTAGAAATGTAAGTTATAAAGGTTTAGTTACTCTTTAAAACACCCCTCTGGCCTTTTTTTTTATTTCAACACTGGTATTGTGTCAGTAATACATGTTCCCTGCCTATATTTTGCTGCTCTTGGCATCACTCTAGCCATCTTCTGCTTGTGGTGACCTACCAGATTTCTCCAGTGTTTGTTTGCTGGATGAGCCGGAAGTCACTTTTTAATGTAAGTCTATGAGCACCAGAAGGAGGCTGCGTAAGCTCAGACTTCTCGCCAAGATGGTGGAATGGGACCGGAGCAGCAGAGCGAAGAGCAGAAGACAGTGGCTGGTAAGTATTTTTCTATAGACAGACAACATGCATTATTGCTACCACTCCAGCAGTGAAATAATAATAGAAATGCAGGAGTGGTGCCTTGATATTCTACATCAGGGGTGGGAAACTTCATGCCTTGAGGGCTGCCAACAGTGCAGGTTTTCAGGATTTCCTTAGTATTGCACTGGTGATGATTCCAACCCCTGTGCAATGCTAAGGAAATCCTGAAAACCTGCCCTGTGTGTGGCCCTCGAAGCTGGAGTTCACCACCCCTGCTCTATTTCTTTCTCAAAGCAAATTCCAGTTAAAGAGAATTTGATGAAAAGACAGAAAACTGGACATTATGATGTTGCATAGGAACTATTACATTTAGATTCCAATATTTGAGGAATTCATGTTTGCATAACATCCAGTCATATGTCAATGCTAAATTGTGGTTCACAATTCTGTATTTGTTAATTAACCAAGGCAGATTTTCCTTGTGTGTGACTGCAGTTGTCAACATGACCTTGATATCCCACAGATGAATCGAAAATGAAACAAAAATGTAAATATAATACGTACATAAAATACGACTTTGACACCATTTGGCTGGAGATCATCTTCCACCTGAGTTGCAAATAGAATATGCATATTGTAATATAACAATCTCAATTAAAATTGTATGGAATGAAGTCTCTCTCTAAGGGCTTGTTTACAGTAGTGTTCAAAATAATAGCAGTCCAATATGACTAACCAGATTATTCACTGTTTTTGGTATAAATTATATTACCATATGTCAAACAATTTAACAGTTGTTGCAGTAGGATCTTAGAAAACCAATAGACTCTGCATTCATGATCTGCATGTTTTTGAGTCAGTGTAATCAATAATTAATTGACAGGGGGTGTGTTCAAAATAATAGCAGTGTGGAGTTCATAAAGTGAGGTCAATCATTCCGTGAAGAAACAGGTGTAAATAAGGTGGCCTTGTTTTAGTGTGAAACCAGCACATGTTATTTAAGCATTTCTCCTTGAAAGCCTGAGAAACATGGGTCGTTCAAGACGTTGTTCAGAATAACAGCATACTTTGATTTAAAAATTGATTAGAGAAGGTAAAACTTATAAACACGTGCAGACAATGATTGGCTGTTCAGCTAAAATGATCTCCAATGCTTTAAAATGGAAAGCAAAACCAGATAGACATGGAAGAAAATGGAAGAATACCAATCGAATGGATCGAAGAATAACCAGAGTGTCAAAGGCTCAGCCAATGATCAGCTCCAGGATGATCAAATTACCTATGAGTACTGTGACAGTTAGAAGACGCCTGTGTGAAACTAATCTATTAGCAAGATGTCCCTGTCAGGTTTTCCATGATATCTGGGAGCTTACAACCCTGAGACAATGACCTCCTTCATGTTTTCTGTGGTGGTGTGGTAGGAGCTTGGCCGTTGACTCCAATGCTCATATTTACATGCCAGCCCCCATCCTAGGCCACACAAACTCTATGCATATTGTAGGTTCCACCTAATCCCGCTCACCACTCTGTGTCCAGCAAAGGGTGCCCGCTTTATTAAAGCCTCACATTAATGGGTGTCTATCTCACACCCAAAGGAAAGATTCACCATAAAGATTCATTTAATTACAAAAGAACAATCTTTATTATATTTCATAAAATATTGAAAAACAGAGCATTCCCTCCGGGGGGGACACACGAGAAAACAATCAGGCTAAACAGTATAGTAGCATAGTACATCATGCAATAACCATATATTTATCACAAAAAGTCACAACAGTATGGAGTCCAAGTTCCTTATGACAACCTTGACCCACATCTACTGAACTGACAATGCAAACTGCTACACATCCTATACAGGTGATCACAACACTACCTATCCACTCCTTATTCACCTAGGTAGTACCTGATTACAACCAATCACTCTCCAAAATGTGTTTATTAGCTACAGTTTAGTTTTCTATCTATCCATATTGCTATAGCCAACAATGGAGTACATCGTTCATATACTAGCTACAGCCTGATCATCTATAACTTCTTATCACTACAGCTAACAAGAAAGTGCAGTTGCAATAGTTTAAATCATATGGTTATGCCTCATACCTGACTGACTGCAGTGCCTGAACATGCTCGTGCTCCCTCCTCCCCTACTGCCGTTTCGCTTCCGCTTCTTCCGGGGGGCGCCAATCTTTGCATGAGCCTGATTATAGTGATGTCACTTACTAGGCTGTATCTTGATGTTTCATTACAATCAGTATTTTATCAGTTTAAGGTTATCACTACAGGACAATCTGCCAGTGAAGATTAGCACAACCATACCCCAGCACTGATTAGCAGCTCTCTATCACTATACAATGTACACAGAAAGCTGTGGTGAGCACAGAGTCACAACTGAGCTCTGGTAGATCTGTGAAAACTGTGACTCCAAGGCCACGTGCACACACTGAGTATTTGATGATTTTTTTACCTCAGGATTTGTAGACAAAACCAGGAGAGGAGCAATCAGAGGAAAAGTCTAATAGAAACACCTGCACCACTTCTGTATTTATCATCCACTCCTGGTTTTGGCTACAAAACTAATCAAATACTCAGCGTGTGCATGTGACCCAACTGTTGCACTCAGCATACTAAGGCTGGCTTCACACCACGGTGTGATCCGGTCCAGGGCTGTCCGGTGTAAACCAGACAGCCCCGGACCGGTTTTTGGCCCCATAGTAGCCTATGGGGCTGGATGGAGCCGGATGGCAGCTCTCTGCCATCCGGCTTCATCTCTCCGGTGGAATCTGGGAGAATACGGATTATTCTCTCCAGACACAAAAATGATGCTTGCATCATTTTTTTGTCCGGGGAGAAAAATCTCCCCAATTTTCCGGATCCCGGATTCACCCGAATTCTCCCGGACTGGGAGGATCCTGGAACTGGATACCGGCGGCTGCACGCCGCTGTTGTTTCAGGACCACAGCTAGCTCCATGCTAGCCGCGGTCTTGAAAAATCAGCAGCTGTGGCTGCAATTACAGCCATCCGGCTGCACACAGGACCGGAGGGCACACTTGGCCCTCCGGTTCTGTGTGCTGATCCGGTCCGGGGCTGTCAGGGTCATGCCGGACAGCCCCGGACCGGATCACACTGTGGTGTGAAGCCAGCCTAAGTGATACATCACTGGAACCAGGGTCCCCGTCATATCAGATTACATTGCAGAAACCTGAGAGATTCCCTTTAACAGGATGCACAAGGCAATGAAGTAATAATCTAGCAGATGCAATATATAAGGACAAAAGCATTTGGACACACTTCTTAATCATTGAAGTCCATTTCTTTCAATGTTCTATTGAGAGAAGCACAAGAAAATCTTGTTGGTACAACTGCAAGTATGAAAACCATATAACTACAGTCACATTGGAATTCATGACACTGTACACATCAAACACAGTTACGATTTGGCAGTCTGCAATTACAGAGAGTCATTGCATACATTCCTTCTCAGCCTGCAAAGTCACGTTAAATCTTGATTAGATATGGCAGCACCAGTAAAGCACCAGCATCACAGCAGCAGCGCTAAACATTCATACAGATCCTGCTCTGTAGACTGTGAATCTGCATTCATTACGAGGGCTCCTTGGTTCGCATCACACATCAGACAATAAAGATTTACTTTGAATGTACGAGGATGGAAGAAGTGTTGGGACGTTCTGACCAGCATAGCTCTAATCTCACATAAGATGTAGGTGGTTAAAAATGATCAAAAAAAAATGACACTTGTACATTTACCATCATTATATCCAATTTAAATCATGATGTACTTATGCCATGAGTTAAAGGGATTTTCTACTTTAGTAAGAAGACTCCAAATGCTTTTCTATAACACACAGAATATGCAGAGGCATAATGACCGCGATTACAGAAGTAGCAGCCATGACCGGGCTCGGGGGTATAGCACCTGCTTCAGCTGGATCTGTGCCCTCGCCGGGGGCACAGATCCAGCTGAAGTGCATCGGGTCCCTGTACACAATACACGCTGCTGGCTAAACCATGGCTTGGAGCTGAAGAGGGAGGTGCCGCGGCAGGGAGTGATACACAAGAGTGACGTCATGTGCCATGGCGCGCACTCCGATGTCAGCTGCTGGCCAGTGTGGCCACTGCACACTGGCTATAGAGGACATTGGGCAACATAGAAGCAGAGGGAAGGTGATTAGAATGTTTTGTTCTTAAAGGGATTATCTGGGATTTACCAAAAAAGAAAATTGTGCCTAAGGCTAGGTTCACATCGCGTTTAGAATTGCCTTTGAACGCAATGCATTTTGCACTGCATTTACGCAATGACACACAAGCATTTGTGTTATTCCAGCCATAGACTTCTATGGTAAAATGCAGTCAAAAGTATTGCAAACGCAATACAAAATGTGGTTGTGTTTGAAACGCTGCATTTCTCCCGAGAGCACAGGAAACGTTGCGGGCAACATTAGGTGTACGCTCAGGATAAACGGAGCGTTTCAAACGCAACCACATTTTACATGAAGTAATAGCGCCCCTATACATATCAACCTTAAATTTATTTAATGAATGAAAAACAACACTCCAAATTGTTTTGGGATAAATTAATTTATTTAATTTAACTAAAACATTGGTAGGGTTTCTTTGCCAAGTTTAATTCATATATCCAACTCATCAATGAATATCATCAATAATAAATAACTTCCATTAACTTGAATAAATAATTGAATCCATAAAAATGTATTTAATTTAATTCCTTAAGGATCCACCCAAATTATTAGATGACCCGGCCCAACAGGGACTCTGTTAAACGGCAGAGGCCCCCCCCACAAAGCCACCCGACCAATGCTCGAACATAGTTTGGAAGTCTAAGTTCAAAATGTCGTATCCCACAGCAGAAAGGTGTATGGCATCTCTGCCATACTAACCAACTTCAAACCCTTCTAACTCGAGATGTCGAAAGCAAAAACCACCAAGTTCAGGCAAAAACCTAGATAGATCCCTGTTCACTCTCCTCTTTATCCTTTCCATAAACAATGACCCGTCTGCTTTCCAGCTGAGACGGGAAACTATCTCGGAAAAACACAAAGAGGCCGAAGGAAAAAGGTGCGATATCCAAGCCAGATCTCGCTTTACCTGTTTCAATAAATCCGAGGATCTAAACTTGCCTAAATCATTGCCCAATAAATGTAGAATCAAGAGATCTGGCATAGGGAATTTAAAGCATAAATCTAACAAAACCTGTTTCAGTTGGCACCACCGAAGACCTCTAACTCCATGCCAATAAATTTGCATTGCTGAAGGGTCAAATGATAAATTAGCAGAATAAGTCCTCTGTTGCGCCTGGTGATGCGCCCAATAAACGTAGGAATGACCCACGATCCAAACGCATTTAGGGCCTGTAAAATAAAGAATTAACAAGTGAATAACAAATTAGGACGAACATAAAGCTTATACCTTCTAGATTTCCACCTTCCTATCTTCTTAATATGCTCTTCATCCAAACCGTATCGGGCAGCCTCAGTGGCTGCCCCGATTCTGAACGAATGAGCAGCAATATGTAAAGAGTTTAAATGCAACGAATGTAAACACTTCCTAAGCACAGCAGAAAACTGAAAAACTGTAACGGGAAAACCCGTATTATGAAGAAAAAGATGTGGAAAACCATGAGGACGAATAGACAACCAGCGTCTCATGTTATCGACTGGGCAGATGGACAAATCTTGCAACGCATGCAAGATAATTTCAGAACCTTTTCCTTCCAAGTCGGTCTTTGATCGCCGAAGGAACATCACCAACTTATCAGAGGTAACCAACACATCCGAAAAATAAAATCCAGGTGAACCAAAATGACTTGAAGCTAACAACTCACTAACTCTGATAGCCGAAAAAAAACAAAGTAACAAAAATTGCATTGAACAGCATGCTTTCAAATCCATCGAAACAAACCAACTTGGAAACCTCACACAATTTCCGTAGAAGTTCAACAGTAACGGGGCGTCTGGAGTCCACCGAAAAGCCATCCCTTTTAAAGCCTTTTAGAAATTGTCTAACGGAAAATAGAGACGTCAAAGGAGGAATATTGTACAATTTCAGGAAAAAGGAAATACCAGCCACTATTTTAGACAATGCGGGATGAGAGATCCCGTCTTTTACACAAAACGTCAAAAATAGCAGTGCACATTCGGACTCACAGGAAACCGGTTCAAAACCACGTTCCCTGGAAAAAATCCTCTAACGCTCCCAAGAACGAGAATAATCAGCCCACGTTCGTGGAGCAACAGACTGCGAAATATAACGGGAAGCCTGAGTCAGATCACTTCCCAAAGAAATGCTGGAACAAAAATTCTCCTTCCGTACGACATCGGAAAACGGGCCAGAAATTCTTCTATGCGCTGAAAAGACAAGAAAACACCAACCTCATCTTCATAAAAAGGCCTAAAAGAGACCTTCAGCCAGATATTATGTTGAAGCAACACCAACATCAATAATCTCAGCTCTTTAGAGACCATGGTGTTTTTTGACGACATAGTATTTAAGGAAAAAGAAAAACCTTTAGAGGAAGACAATAATAAAATTCGCTTATTGCTCAGGGACTGACCCCATACTGAAAATAACAAGAAAACCGAAAAAATCTCGAGAAAAAACAAAGAAAATTCTTTGCCATGAAATGAAGCAGGCCAAGTCTCAGAAAACCATTGACCATTATAAAAACCGCCAGCTCCAGAAGAAGAAGCTGAAGAAAACAGACGCAAGGTGCTTGACAACCTGAAACTCAGACTGCCATGCAGAAATTCCATTAAACTCATCAATGAAACGAGACCAAATCCACAGATCTTCTTTTAAGTCCGCAGAAACAAGTATCCTGGAAAAAGGAGAACTGTGTCCGGCCGTAGCATCGTACAACCGACGCAAGAAAACTCTCCCAATAGGGATAATGCGTAATGCGAAATTAAGGGATCCAAGCAAAGCCTGAAACTCCTTCAAAGAAGCATATTCCCGCCTCAAAAATTCACCGACCAACAATCTGAGCTTCTTCAGCTTCTCGGCTGGAAGGCGACAACACATGGAGACTGAATCGATCTCAATCCCTAAAGATTCTATACATGTACAGGGAAGAACCGTTTTCTCTTCAGCTATAGGAACACCGAAGGAGGACATGAGAGACAAAAAACGTTCCATCAACTGAGAACAAACATCTGACCGGGGGGGACCTAAAAATAAAAAATCGTCCAATTAGTGAAGGACACGACCGTGTGGGTAAAGAAAATTAACACACCAATGAAGGAAAGAAGAAAAAATCTCAAAATAAAAACAAGACAATGAAAAACCCATAGGGAGGCAGCGATCAAAGAAAAAAGAACCTTCAAAAGTAAAACCCAACGAACAAAAACCCGAAGGATGGACAGGCAATAAACGAAACGCAGCCTGTATATCGGTCTTCGCCAATAAGGCGCCTTGACCCAAATCCCGAAGGAAATCAACCGCCATGTCGAATGACGCGTAATGCACCGATGCGTCGTCTTTATTCACTTGATCATTCAAAGATTGACCAGGCGGAAAGTCTGAAAGAATCTTTGCTGGGTAGCAGTGAAAACAGATCCACGTACTCCCCAGCCCAAATTTTTTCTTTAACGGAAGAGGCCAAGTGAAATCCCAACGGTGAGATCTCACAAGGTAATGCCTCCTTGAACAATGCTCCTGGGACCTGAGCCTTGGGAGGGGTCGTACAATACTACCAATCCCCTCAGCCGGGCCTGTCCAACCCCTAAGTTCCTCCTTTACCGCTGAATTAACTACATCAGCAATAGAGGATGATGACACATTAACCCCAGACACTGGGTACACAGATATCTCACCCTCCACTGATCTGTCAGGCGAAGGGAATCTCCATTCCTGTCCGGACGTCGTTGCATCATGTGGCGGCTGCCCTTGATGAGCCTGTGATAGAGCTGTTCCTCCATGGTTGGATGAAGCCGCAGTCACCGTCGGGTTCCATACCTCCGTCACCGTTGCCGCCGCAACTCTGTTCCTGTGCTGTGGCCTTGGTACTGCCTCTTGAGGTATCAGTTCTGACGCTACCTGCCCGTTTCTCACGTCACCTACATCTGAACCGTGCGCAGCCGGCACCGGAACTGGATGATTCACCGGGTCCCGACCCCTTCCGGGGCCGCGCGGAACATGTCCCGCCCCTTCCTGATGTGTAGACAATGCCGGCCTCTTCCGGCCTTGACTCCTTCTATTCCCGGCTGGGGGAGGTGAAGGAGAAGGAGGCCGAGTCTTCCTGGACCTCTCACTGCGCCGGGGGGCCCTCTCATCCTCCCGGACTTCCCCTTCCTCCAAAGGATCCGGGGTTGCTGACACCTGCGCTGCCGCAGCTGAAGAATCCTCTGCCAAACAACGGAGCAGCCATTCTCTTCCCCCTCCAGAGCTTGCCCTATCAAGCAAACGGCCCAACGGCTACTCCATGTTCATATGCTTCTTCAAACTCCTGAGGTAAAGTGACGTTCCTGACAGGAACCGTCACCTTATATAGTACTGGCCCCCACTCTTCCCCCCTGTCTTAACCAATCACCGTTCGTATTCTTTAGGCGCGCAAACAGATGTTCACTGTGCACCTCCCATTTCACTACAAGCTTTCATTAACCTTTTAGTAACCAAATAAAAGAGTATCTTTTAATAAGAGGCGCATTCCCTCATGAAGTCACCATTTTTATTAATGGTGCCTTTCCATTGCGTTTGCAATGCGTTTCACTGCATTTTACAATAGAAGTCTATGGCTGCAATAACACAATCAAACGCTTGCGTTTCATTGCGTTGATGCAGTGCAAAACGCATTGCGTTCAAACTCAAAGCTAAATGCGATGTGAACCTAGCCTAAGCACTAACAGCAGGTAGTTGCCACCTACCTGCCTGTTGTGTCCGGAACCAGTCACCGCCGACATGGTGAGGTCTCAGACCGCTCCTTTCGGAGATTTTCCGGCATCTGCTGACGTCATGTTGACAGAGGCGAGAATACTCCACTGTGTAGACAGGCATCATAGCCGACATTATGCTGATTAACAGCTGACTCCACTAGTTAGATAGCGAGAAGCCGGTTGTCAATCTGCATGAGGTTGGCTGCCCCACCTCTTCCACAGAACAGAGTAGAAAAGAAGCCACCACTGTTTACACTGCCATGCTATCCCCGGCAGGATCGGTCTGTGCCCGCTCTGTGGCGGGGGTGAAGGGTGGTGAATGGTGCCAGGCACAACAGACAGGTAAGTGGCAGCTACCTGCTTGTTAGTGCTTCGATACTTTTTTTTTTTTTTAAATAAAAATCCCAAATAACCCCTTTAATTGTAAGTTAGGTACAGGATGGGGATAAATATACCAGGATGGTCTCTCTCATAAATACCAAAATGGGGATTATGTATACCAGGATGGTGACATATATACCAGGGCTGTGCAGTTGGAGTTGTATTCAGGGCAATGAAGGAGTCAGAGGTTTGGCTTACTGACTCCACAGCCCTGTCTGTCTCTATAGCTCTGTTCAGCACCCATCACCACCTCCAGCCTCTATGCTGTCAGGGCTGTGGAGTTGGTAAGTCAAACCTCTGACTCCAATTCCTCAATATCTCTGATTCTAAATCCACAGCCCTGATATATGGATATATACTAGGATGGTGACCCATATAAAAGAATGGGGGACATTAATACATAATGAAGAGGGAGGGGAGCAATTCATAAGTCTTTATAGAATTTAAAACGCTACAAGGGCCCGTATATCTGACTAACATGCATGGGGGAAGCCATCAGACTCTAGTTACGCCACTGAGAGCAGGTACATATCCTCCCTGGTCCAGGACCTGTCCTTTGCTGTTACTCTGGGGTTGCAGAGGTGACATTACATTGACAGCTTCCATCACCTTTGAGCTTTTCCTCAATGATAAGCTCAGTAACTGGCTGCAGCGATGATGTGAACTGCTCCTTTTATTATATTAAGTGTATAAAAGTATTTGGGTATCTCAATCAAATAACATCTTTATAAATCCATTTTCTGTGGGAGCTGGATTTTTCACCTTTTATTATTCACAAAAGGGAAACACTGATTTGTTATTGATAAAGAATAATGATAAAACATGCAGAAATAGAAGAACAGCGCCTTACAAGCTGGTAGTTCAACTCATCAATTCTTTATTCCATCCACCACAGCACAACGTTTCGGTTATAGAGAACCTTCTTCAAGTGCATACATTACACAGAGACACCATGTGTTTTATAGTGTAAAACTCCACCCCCACTGGTGATAAACCAATCAATGGGGAGTGGAACAGTAAACAAAAATAAAAATCACTCATTTCCTAGACAGAGAACAACTAACCATAACACAATATAATGGGTACATATAAGGCAATACTCTCACACATACAGTTAGCTCATCGTCGCATGTGGAGTCCAGTAATCCCGTTCTGTAGTGATCTCCGCGTATAACCAATGGCCTCCAGGTTAATTATGATCAATAGGTAAGAGGGATGTTATCATGTATGCGGGTTTCTGTTTTGATAATGTAAACACATGTAATAAAGTATATGTGATCGCACTGTATCAGTAGAGCTCCGCCCCTGGCAACATGTTGGAAGCCCCGGTTGATTGACAGGAGCTTTAACCAATAGAGAACGATCGTGTACTATTCTGGTCCGCTCCCGGAAATACGTCAGTATCTCCAGCTGACTGACGGAGGTCTAAACCAATGGTGAATGGACGCCGACGCGTGCGCATTGATGCTCCGGAAGTGCGCGGCGCGGATAGGTAGAAACCATCTGTGACGTGGAGTTCCTATGACAACCGGCGATGCCTGGAGGCCATTGGTTACACGCGGAGATCACTACAGAACGGGATTACTGGACTCCACATGCGACGATGAGCTAACTGCATGTGTGAGAGTATTGCCTTATATGTACCCATTATATTGTGTTATGGTTAGTTGTTCTCTGTCTAGGAAATGAGTGATTTTTATTTTTGTTTACTGTTCCACTCCCCATTGATTGGTTTATCACCAGTGGGGGTGGAGTTTTACACTATAAAACACATGGTGTCTCTGTGTAATGTATGCACTTGAAGAAGGTTCTCTATAACCGAAACGTTGTGCTGTGGTGGATGGAATAAAGAATTGATGAGTTGAACTACCAGCTTGTAAGGCGCTGTTCTTCTATTTCTGGATGTTTATATTGCCGGGTGGATCTCCCTGGCTCTGGACCTGCGCCTATATGTTTTGAATCCAAAGGATTCCCTTTCCATGAGGTGCTGTGGATAATCTTCCTGTTTCTATAATGATAAAACATGGCCTGAGAATAATTCTAGACAAGCTTCAAGGGGCTTGGGACACTTTGTGGAGAGGGTCAGCTCCTTCATGGGAATCATGACGCTCCCAATCCACATCTGTGGCATTTTCTTATGCCCTGTGATATGGCTGGTAAGTAAGAACAGGGTTCATCAAAGTCTGTTACAATGAAGGTGTTGCAGTGTGGTGTCAGGGCACTTTCACAGAAAAACCTACTAGACCTTAGTCATTTCTTTGCAGCGAGATCTAAAAACCAATTCAGTCTCTTGACACAGTGGTGAATGATACCCTGGAGCTGTCTCATCTACAGGTGCATCTCAATGAATTAGAGTTTAATCAAAAAGTCCATTTTTTTCAATAATTCAATACAAAAAGTGAAACACATATATTATATAGAGTCATTACAAACAGAGTGATCTATTTCAGTGTTTATTTATGTAAATGTTGATGATTATAGCTTACAGCCAATGAAAGCCCAGAAACTAATTATCCCAGAAAATTAAAGTAGCGAGGACAAAAAGTTAAAATCTGCACTGACGAATTCCATGAGACATCAAAGGGTGAATATAATATTGATTTATTAGTCAACGCATTTTAGGGCTCCCTGAAACGCCCTGAAACATGCAAATATCATATTGATTTGTCCTGAGGAAAGGGCCAGGGAGCCATAAAACATGTTGACTGATAAATCAATATTGTATCCACCCTTTGATGTCTCGTGGAATACAGCAGCGCGGTTTTAACCCTACATCCCCCTACTACTAAATGCACCACACTGGGGACTATATGCTTCTATAGTGGTTGTGACTCTCACAACCACACAAGGTGAAGCCTCTGATACCTATGTAGGTAATATTTTATCTCTCAGACCTTTCATCCTCCCTACTTTAATTTTCTGAGATAATGACCTTTGGGTTTTCATTGGCTGTAAGCCATAATCATCAACATTAACAGAAATAAACACTTGAAATAGATCACTCTGTGTGTAATGACTCTATCTAATATATATGTTTCACTTTATGTATTGAATTATTGAAGTAAATTAACTTTTTGATGACATTCTAATTCGTTGAGATGCATGTGTAGTTCCCTGGTTTCCCCTCTGTAGCCTCCTCTACTGGGAAAGTGCTCATGCCGAATACATGAAAGGTCAATTAATGTAGAAATGATCACACACATAGACCTCAGGTCAACATAATAACTGCAATAAGACCTTGAAGAAGTCAGAAAATTATACAGGGAACATGAAATACTCGGTATGGTTTTACAACACAACTTGATCTTTTGGATAATGTGTCATTCATTTTGTGTATTGAAGACATTTCATGAACATCAGAACGCATTTCCATCCGGCTTTGTGTGTCATTATTTACCCGGCACTGTACAGAGGCCTAAAGACTGGGGACAACACACTTAATCAAATGATAGGAAAGCAGATTACACAAAATGACCTGCTATCCACTGTAATGAATCAACAGCTCTGTTTAGCCACACTAAAACAGGAAGAATCACTCTATTTTCAGTGACCAATTACCTTGATAAATGAACATTTTCTTTTGCAAATGGAGCTACAATACTCTGAAAGGAGCTCTGTATCTAGTAACAAGAATCTGGGAGTGAACAAACGGCAATTTCTATTGAAGCTATGTAATTGGCTGTTAGGGAGAAAAATGAGCCTCTTAGAATGAAAGGAATAGTAATAGAAAGCTTCAATATGACGTGCCCAAGAACCAGAGACTTCAAAACATCACGGATCCATTATATCAGGGTAGAGACATTGCTATTTATTAAAGGGAACCTATCATAGTGAAATAGTATCTGATCTGTAGGCAAGATGTTGTAGAGCAGGAGCAGCTGATCAGATAGGACATGTTTGTGGGAAAAGCTTCAATGTATTTACTCATTAAAATTCCTGGTGTCTATTGGTGCCGTCACACAGCACGATCTGGCCATCGATGTCGGAAGCGATGCGAGGGTGCCCACTCTGTTCCAACATCGCTGGCCAGCTGTCACACAGCATCGCTGCGGCCGGCGACACCGCAGCGATGCGGGCAGTGACATCGCTCGCTGGGCTGGGCTCAGCCCAGCGAGCGATCCACAGCAACGCTGCGGTATAGGCTGGATCGCCGCCGACATCGCTCTGGCGATGTCACACGGCGCGATCCAGCCTTATCGCAGGTCGCCGGTTGACAGGTTTACGGTTTCTTCCCGCTGATACGTCACTTTTTCGGCGATGTCGCTAGCGACGTGGCCAGGTGTGACAGCACCTTATATGTATGAGTCCAGTGGGTGGTCCTATTCAGTGATAAACAGCCTTCCCTGTATCACAAAGCATATAGAGATAACTGTCAATCCCTAGTAGGACCGCTCCCTGGACTCATGCATATAAATACCAGAGATTTCAATGTGTAAAATATATATTAAACTGAATCTTTTCCAACAGACATATATTATTCTGGCCAACTTTTCCTTCTCTATACCATTCTATCCACTGATCAAAATGCATTTACATCATGGTAAGTTTCATTTAGGTATAAAAGGATGTCAAGGAGCTCAGGTTGCTCATGGTGAATGTCAGGGGTTGCGCCTTCCTATTCTTTTCTAGTGACAGTTCATTCATTCCTCCTATCTTGCCTTCTGCCAACCAACTACCTTGGTGGAGTGTGACAAGCAGGAGCTGCCCTGAAGTGGTACCTGGTGCCTATTGTCAGCTGAATGCAGCCTCACCATCAGAGGCCTTAGGAAATACTGGGTAGGCACTTAGTCATACCCTTCTAGGGTAAGCCTTGTTTTGGGAGCAGTGGGTCTATGTCCCTATCTCCCCTCCATTTTGTCGAGTGAAAAATATGGGGCCCACAGATCACCTACCACATAGTTTAAGCTGGATACAACCTGGAGGATAAAAAAATATGTCTGTACACACTGCCTGCTACTAAGGCATTCAGGGCAGAGGCAGACACACAAGGGATGGCATCAGTTTATAAAGAGAGATGAAGTGAACTACAACTGCTAGATAGTTTAATTTTTGGATCAAGGAGGTTGTCCAGCTCTTTAAAATTCCTGACTTATCCTTAAGAGAGGGTATTAATGTTAGATCATTGGGAGACAAGCCATCTCTTGGCACCCCCACTGCTGAACTCTGTGAAAGAGCCATAGCATTCCAGCGAGTATCATATCCACTTTACTTACCAGGCACAGCTCTTTGTGTCTAATGTCTATAGCTGGTTTGGTAATCTCATCCCTATTCACTTGAATTAGACAAAGCTGCAGTGATCTCTGATAATAGGCAAAACTGTTATTAAACTTTCAGAGTTGCACCTAGTAGAACATAAGGGGAATGTGGCCCTAGCAGCTGATTGATGAGTTGGACTCTAACCGGTGTAAACTTAATGGCCTAACCTAAAGAACCGGAAAACTCCTGTAAAGGGAACCTGTCAGGTCCTCCAGCCCAACAGCATTCATATGTGTATCCCACAATTTCCCTGCCTAAACAGCCCTAATACTTTTTGATTAAATCAATGTTTATAAAAAACATTTCTAAAGTGTCTTTTCGCTATGCTAATTAGGCCTTTGGCTAGTTGATGGGGCATTGTTTTCTAATACTAGTCGGCCACCTTCCATGTAATCATGCTCCCTGGGGGCGGGATAACATAACTTACAAGAGCTGGTCCTAATTTATTAGGGCTGGTTAGGCAGGGAATGTTGGCACACATGTCACTGCTGTTAGGTTGCAGGGCATAAGGGTCTTGACATGTTCCCTTTAAATTAAACTTGTCAGGCAGGTAACATTTGAGTGCCTATTATATGTGAAAAAGAGTAAAAATATTTTCTATAGCTCGGTTCGTGCCTTCATCTCAGAGAAGCACTTGTCAGTTCAGAGGGATGGTGGGGATAGATTTCTATCATTCAGGTTCCTCTCACTGTGAAGGAAAGCCCCCATCAAGCCGTCACATATGGAGAAATGATCTTTAACCTCTCATCACCTAAAGATACCCCCTAACACACAAACAAATTCCCTATTGATCTTTCTAGATATTTTGTTTTACTACTATTTCTAAAAACATTTGATAAAAATGATAAAAACGGAAGAAAAAAACAGTACTCACATTACTGACAGAAGAGCTTGTATTCACCATCCTGCGCATCCTCTCTAATAAGCTGCTTTTACCCATGGTGGACACATTGACGTTTGAAGACTTTGTGGTGACCATAGAATGACTGGATTCCCTGTGTATGGATGAGATTCTGATACGAACTGTACATCAGGATCAGGAATAGATGCCTCATCTGGAGGCATTTCCAGCCTGAATTTCTCAAACAAGCCCAGTGGACTGTGACAATCACGATTGTCGGGCTTTGACTGGTCTTCACGCAGTTTATCCATGTCTACCTTGGCCTGAAATGGAACACACACAATTTAGACTGAGTGCAGAGAAATCATCCATTGCCTATCAATTACTGGTATTTTAACAGATGTTAGGGTCCTTTCACATCAGCGGTTTTGCGCTGATCGCGGCAGTTGCGGTGAAAAACCGCAACTGCCGTGATTACCGCATAACGGCTGCACTTGCGGTGTACTTGGGCAAGCCCCATAGAATGTATATGCGGGCTTGCGGCAGGTGAGGCAAGTGCGGTATCGGAACTTGCGGCAGGTGCGGCCGTGAAAAAAAACGCGGCTGACCGCGTTTTTTTCGCGGCCGCACCTGCCGCAAGTGCCGATACCGCACTTGCCGCAAGCCCGCATATACATTGTATGGGGCTTGCCGCACATGTGCCGCAAGTGCAGCCATTATACGGTAATCGCGGCAGTTGCAGGTTTTTCACCGCAACTGCCGCGATCAGCGCAAAACCGCTGATGTGAAAGGGGCCTTAGACGGTTGTCCGACGACAACATCCCCCCTTCAAAACCCAACCACTTGTGGTCCACAGGTATGACAGCTAAATCTCTGGCTAATCATGTGCTATGCTCATGGTACAAAGTGGCCAGCCCTCATCAAAGTGTAGTCCACTTAACGGAAGACCATATGTTTTCCAAAGAAGCCTATGGGTGACACATGCTATCAAGAGTGACCAACTTTTTTATTTTTCTGTCCACATCATATGAGGGCTTGTTTTTTTGCTGGACTAGCATGTACTTTAGAATGGCACCATTCATTTTACCAAATAATGTACTACAAAATTGGAAAGAAAATTCCAAGTGCGGTGAAATTGTGAAAAAAAAAACACAATTCTGACATTGTTTTAACGGCATACACAATGTGGTAAAAATGACATTGCAATATGATTCTCTTCATCTTTACGATTAAGGAGATACTATGCATTTTCAGTTATTTTACCATATTAGCAGTGAAAAAAAATCTAAAGTATGTAAAAAAAAAATGTTTTTTTTTGGACTGCGCCACTATTTTCCGAAATCTGTAACGTTTTCATTATTCAGTCTATAGAGAATGTGGTGGATTATTTTTTTCAGGCAAGACAACATGTTTCTATATACCATTTTGGGATAGGTATAACGCCACAGCATTTTTTGTGATATTCAGCAATCAAACAAAACGTAATTTTAGCTTTCTTAAATATTTTCTCTTTAGGGAGTTTACCAATCGGGTTAATTATTTTTATATTTTGATAGATTGGACTTTTATAAATGTGGCAATACCATATATGTGTATTTGTAACCCCTTCACAATATATGTACGTCCTTGGCCATGGTCCCTCCTCCCTGATGCAAGCTCACGCGCTGAGCCCGTAATATGCCCCACACATCAGCTGATCTGATCAGCTGACATGTGAAGCTAACAGCACTGGTTGGATCAGCGATCTGATTGGTGCTGTTAACCCTTTGAATTGCGCTGTCAATCACCTACAGCGCGATCCAAAGCACCGTGGTGGGGACCTCTGATGGTTAACTTTACAGCCCATGGTCTTGTGATGACCCGGATGCTGTCTGTAATCACTTCCTAAGGATGACTGGTGAGAGCTGGCATCCACATGAAGTGACGATTTCTGCAATTTAGACGGATGCTGCAGCATGTCTCTGCATAGCAGAAGCAAACAGACTGTGCAGCACTGAGGCCCCCTAGGGGGCAGTGTAAAATAAAGAAAAAATACATATAAAGTTTTTAAAAATCTGAAAAAACTCATAAAAATTCAAATCAACCCCCTTTTGCCCCTTGAAAATAAAACTATTAAATAAATGTAAAATGTAAACATTCTTGGTATCATCACGTTCAGTAATGCCTGATCTATTCAAATATAAAATCAATTAATCAGATCGGTAAACTGCATGATGGAAAAAAAAAGTCCAAACACCAAAATTATGTTTTTTTGGTTGCAATAAAATCCAATAACAGGCAATCAAAACAGTGTATCCACCCCAAGATGGTGTAATTAGAAACTTAAGTACAAGCCGCAAAAAATAAGCCATCACACAGCCCAGGATCCTGAAAATGGGAACGCTACGGGTCGCGGAAATGGCGTGAAAGTGCAATTCCTTCAGAATTTTTTTTCACCACTTAGATACCAGTAAAAAGGTACATATTTGGTATCTACAAACTCATACCGACCCGAGGCATCATACCAACAAGTGAGTTTTACCATATAGTGAATATAGTGAATAAAAAACCCAGAGAACAAACGTGTAATTGCACTTTTTTTGCAATTTCACCACACTGAATATTTTGAATACAAAAAACAAGCCCTAATATGTCTATATTAATGGCAAAATAAAAAGGTTATGGCTCTTGGAAGAAGGGAAGGAAAAAACAAATATTGGAAAATCGCCCGGGGATGAAGGGGTTATCAATGTGTTATTTTATTTTTTTTTTTTTATTGGGATAATTTGAACTTTTGTATTTTCTAAAAAAATTTTTTTTTACTTTTTAACTGTATTTGTTAATCTCGGTAGAGGACTGCAACCTGCGATTGTCAGACCCATTATAAGAATAATATTTATTTACTTATATGGCACCATTAATTCCACAGCGCTTTACCCATTGGGTTCACAATCTATGATCCCTATCAGTATGTCTTTGGAGTGTGGGAGGAAGCCAGAGGGCCCGGAGGAAACCCATGCAAACACAGGGGGGACATATTAACTCCTTGCAGATATTGTCCTTGGTGTGATATGAAATCCAGGTCCCTCAGGGCTGCAAGATTGCAGTGCTAACCACTGAGCCACAATGTTACCCAGCAATGCTATAGTTTTACTATATATAGCAAAAATCAGTCTCCTTTGATGCCCAGCCAGAAGCAAGGGAACTCTGCTATGTCAAGCACAGAAGTCTTCAATAGATCCCCAGCTGTCATACAACCACATAGGGGCGCTATTCTATGCACCTACTGACATGACTGTGACGTGATTGCATAGAATGGCATGTCCCTGTGGCAGCGCACGATAAATGCTGCTGTCAAAGTTGACAGCGGCATTTAATAGGTTAACAATCCCAAGGAGCATGAAGCGCCACCCCGCGATTTTTAGAGCCAGGTCTTGGCTGTATCCCACAGCCATTACCTGCCTTACACACACACCTGACTTGTGCTGTCATGAACAGAGGGTATCATGGCGGGGTTAAATCCCGTGTAATAATCCTCGTGCGCCCCTGATTCAGATGATCCGTTTTTCACTATCTCGCTCCATATGTTTGGGGCTTTCACTGTCAAACACAGCAGGCAATGTCAGCTGGTGCAGAGCTGTGATTGGCCACATCTGGGGGTGAAAGGTCACAGAGAAGATCCTGAAAATCAGGGGAGATCGGGGACACTACATGAAATCTCCACCATTAGGGGCTGATGACAGGTCTTATTTACAAATACCCATAAACATACATTTATGCACACATTTATGTGTTTAATTATTTTACAAAATAAAACCTTGAGGTGCCCCGATATGATCCCTCCTTCCACTATACACATACGTGGCTCTACAGCGGTCATTACACATGTGTATGGCATGTATGATGCTCTGATCACCAGGCGTGGTTATTAGTGCTGCCCCCTGCACTGTAGATGGACACCTCTATGTCCCCAGACATGGCACCTGGGAATGGACCAGGCTCCAGCATCCATCCTCAGGTCACTTATGTCATCCTGATCTGTTATCCTCTGTGCCCGGGTAAAGGCCTCCATCACCCACCCGCCTGATACCATGGTAACCATGTGGATCTGCCGATATACAGCTCCAGGGCCCCGCATGGCCTCCCTCCCCCACGCTTTATATACCCGCCTGTAGTCAGGATCGGCCCCAGGCCCCCCCACAAGGGCCGCACGAGGCCCGATACTCACTTCCACCACCTGGCGTTCACTGCAGGACATACCGATAGATTCCGTTAGGTTCTGACGGTTAGCTCCGCCCTCACAGATCTATCTTCTAACCTTGACCAATAGGAGACGCGTTGTAGCAGTGACGTCATCACCCAGACACAGCCGACTGTGGAGCCGCCATCTTGCTGTGGATATAAACGACCGGCAGTGTACGGGCCGGCAGTGTACACCACGTGTAGAGAGCAGGGCAACAGGAATCCGGGATACTCAAAGATAGGAGAGCTGTAAGAGATAGATGTGTCTGTATAGATGTAAAGCAGATATATGGGACGTATGGATATGACATAGGCACCTGGACATCCTAAATATTGTTATAAAGGGAACCTATCACTACCTGTCCCTGCAGCTTCCTACTACATTGTATTGACATAGGCACCCGGACATCCTAAATATTGTTATAAAGGGAACCTATCACTACCTGTCCCTGCAGCTTCCTACTACATTGTATTGACATAGGCACCTGGACATCCTAAATATTGTTATAAAGGGAACCTATCACTACCTGTCCCTGCAGCTTCCTACTACATCCATAGCCATCCCTGTCTGACCTAACTGTCCAGTATAAATGTGGAAAGAACACTTTATACCTTCCATTTTCCGTTCTGAGGGCGTTCCTAGACGGGTGGACGGCCTCTCGGGGTCTATTCTCCCCCCTCGCTCCGTGGTATCACACTCCGATGGGCGTGATAATTCAGAGTCGTGCTCCTGCATTTCATTTTTAGTCCCATGCATTGTGGGGTGTATTGGTTATAGTGACCGGCTCCAGAGCACACGCAGTGCACATTCCAAAGTCGGGCCCGTACACCCGATAATCCCCCACAATGTACCGGATTTGAACTGGTGCAACCGCGGCGTGTCATACCAGGAAGGATCCGCCCACTGAATTTGAAACGCAGGACCACACTTCTGAATTAATTATCATGTCCACAGCGGTGTGATACCACAGAGCGAAGGGAGAGAACGCCCACACGTCACCCACCAGTCTAGGAACTCTCTCAGAACAAGGGAAAATGTACGTTATGAAGTGTTTTTTTCCACATTTAAGTCAGATAGGGATGTAGTAGGAAGCTGCAGGGACAGGTAGTGATAGGTTTGGGGGTATAAATGACCTGACAGGTTCCCTTTAACACATTTTTTCCCTTTACTACCAAGTGTGCCCCATGAGCAAGCCACCATGAACATTATATTGGCAGGCTCAGTTCCTCCATTAAGACAAGTTCACACACAGAGTTTTCCGCTGAGCACTGCGTCAGGATTTCCGTAGAGAAAGGTTCAGTGCAGGGCCGGTATCAGCAACCGGGAAAGTGCCAGGGCCCTGGACTCACAGGGGGGTCCACTTACTGTCGGGGAGACCGAGATCGCAAAGGGGGAGAAGAGAGCACACAGGGAAGAAGGGAGTGCACAGTGGAGAAGAGAGCACAAAGAGGGAAAAAAGCGCACAAGGGAGTGGAGCACATGGGGTGGAGAAGAGCGCACATCGGAGAGGAGTACATGGGGTGAAGAAATGTGAACAGCAGAGAGCAGTACAGGAGAGAGGAGTACACATGGGGGAGTAGAGCACACGGGGAGAGAAACAGCACAGGAGGGGAGAAAACCGCATAGAGAGGATAAGACAGCACACGGAGGGAGAGACAGCACTCAGGGAGAAGAGCGCAAAAGGGGGGATTATATTTGCAGGGAGTACATTATATATATATATATAAATATATATACGGTATATACACATATAACCCAAAGCCTCTATATTATAATTCTAAATTGTGTTTTTGTTAAAGGGGCCCACTGAGACTTTTGCCTGAGGTCCATGAAGATGTGGAGCCGACCCTGGTTCAGTGCATGGCTGATAAGGTGAATAGATGTATTTATTCATTAACCTCTGGATTGGTAGTGTTGAGGTGTCTATGATACCCCCACATCACCAATCCAGTGAGTAATTAGTTAAAAAATCCAGACACAGAGAAAAATCATTTATTAGAAATAAAACACAAGGAGAAAAATCCTCTAGTGTAAATAAAACAAATACAACCCACTGTCACTTATTTATTAAACCCAAACATACCCTCTGACAATAATCCACAGCAATGTCCAGGAAGGGCTACATGAAGTGAGCGGAGAGCATTACAGCATCCACACACTTCTGCAGCCCACTCACTGACATCCGGCTGTGAGCAGTGACATGTTGATGATTATGGCTTACAGCCAATCAAAACCCAATGAAGTCAATGCGTTTCAGGGCTCCCTGGCCCCTTCCTCAGACAAATCAATATCATATTGCCATGTTTCTCGGAGCCCTGAAACGTGTTGACTAATATTATATTCACCCTTTGATGTCTGGTGGAATGCGGCAGCGCGGTGTTTAACCCTTCTTCCTCCCTACTTTAATTTTCTGAGATAATGACCTTTGGGGTTTTCATTGGCTGTAAGGCATAATCATCAACATTAACAGAAATAAACACATGAAATAAATCACTCTGTGTGTAATGACTCTATATAATATGTGTGTTTTACTTTACTTATTGAATTATTGAAAAAAAGTAACTTTTTGATGATTTTCTAATTAATTGAGATGCAGCTGTGTGTTTAGTCTTTTTAGAGTTTATCATCACTTTTCAGGCAGGTAATGGAACAGATCTGCCTGAGAAGATGTCATGTGCACACACCCTTAGGCTATATTCAGACTGTGCGTTTTTTCTCGCCTCCGTTCTGCAGCGTTTTTTGCTGGAAAACAGGAGCTGTCAAAAAAAATGCATCCAAAAGCGGATCATCCGTTTCTGATCTGTGGGTGCATTTTTGGTTGGAGCGTTTTTTTTTTTTGGCCCATAGACAATGGCTCCTATGGGAAAAACGGTCAGAGAAACGCCAGACAAATTGACATGCACTGTTTCAAAACAGAGCCTTCAAAATTGAAAAAATGTATCACTTTCAAAGTTCCCTGTATGAATGGCAAAAATGAAAACCCATAGAGATTGCTGGGATGTCATTTAAGTGATCCGCTCTCTGCACTGCAAAAAACGGATCAAAAAAACAGTCTGAATGTAGCTTTAGTCTGACTTACCGATAAGGGGCGGCACAACTGAAAGTGCTTGGGCAGCATAAACCCCAAATATGGCCCTGGGAATATGTTGGCGCAATATAAATAAAGATTATTATTATTATTACCGTGATAACCGCGACAGTTGTTACCATAGTGACCTCAGATTAACTGATGTCACCGCTCACTGCCGCGGTTCAGTGTCAGGCTGGAGTCACACTGGGCTAGAGACATGCGAGACTCGCTCGAGTGTGACGTGCATCACCCTGCATGGCCACCCGCTCTCTGAACAGAAGCTGGCAGCCCCATAGAAATACATGAAGCTGCACGTTCTTGTCATTGTGATGTAGCCATGCCAAGTGTGCTTCAGTGGATATCAGGCCCAGACTGGCCATCGGGAAAGCCGGGCACATGCCCACTGGGCCAGCGGCACTTAACTGAAAAAAATGGGCCACTAGTGCAACGGCTGCAAGGGCCAGGGGTTACTTGGTAGCCGGGCCGGTGATGCTTCTGGGAGGTCATGGCGGTTGTAGCCCAGCTCCGTTGCCCTGGCCATGCAGTGAAGGGGGTGTTTACAGAGGATAAGAGTCTTTTTGTGACGCAACCAGGAGTATTCAGCCAGGGATGGCCAATGCTGCTGATTTGGACCTCTGGTGCAGATGGTGCGGCAGCTGGAATGCTGTCGCTGCCCACACATGGATTGGGGCCCCAGGGTTGATGTGATAGTCTATAGGGATGATGGTAGTTATAGTTAGGGTGCAGGAGCTGGCAAGGAGGGCATGGGAAATAACGGGAGGACACCAGGGTTGCAGTTCCTTGACGCTTACTCACAATTGAGCAGTTCCAGCCAATCCGGGGCAGCAATCCAGTCAAGTCCCAGGCAATTTGGGTTCACTATTCTGAGACACCCCTCTGTAAGCCTTTTCAGGTTGACTTCCCGTGCTGGCTACTCTCCTATCCTGCCCTGTGCCTTCAAGCTACAGTGTCCCAAGCAGGTGGTGGCGGGCCCTGTCGAGTGACGGAACAACACGTTCTCTGACCCTAGGTAAAGCCACCGTTTTGCAGAATGTCCACGGTTGTTGGCTATTCAGCCTGCAGCTCAGCCGCCTCCGGTTTCCTAGCTCAAGCTTGAAGTGTTGTTGCCAGATCGGGGCCGGTCCCCTTTTGCAACCTAGTTCCCCCAGCAACAACCTCGGGGTGTTTTCTGGATCGGGGTCCCACTGGCCAGGGTTCCATGGTGACCTAACCACTGGTCTCACTCCTCCCCTGGCACTCGCTTTCCCTAGAACTTCATCGTTCTTGGTGTTCCTCTCAGACTAGACCTCTCCCTCCATCTCACTAACTCAACTCCTACAGAACTGACTCCTCCTCTTCCTCTCTGCTTTTCTACTGTCTAATCCACACCCTCTGCCTTCTCCCTCCTCCTGCCAGCAGATGGGGCTCCTCGTATTAGGTCAGTTCTGCCCCCTCTATCTCCTGGCCAGGAATTAGGATGGGAATTGGGTGCAGGTGTGTGTGTCTCAGGTTGGTGTTCCTTCCTTACCTGGGAGTGGGATACGACACCTATGGATTAGGTGCAGTACCTCTGTGGCAACCAGACTGCAAGAGCGCCACACTGGCCCTTTAAAGCTATTGCTCAGACCCCAGGTGCGCACAGGGCTCTTTCTGTTTGGCCAGTATCAGCACCAGAAGGTGTTTTTGTGGGCAGAGTTCACCCTCTACTCACCACTCTTGCAGATCCTGCACTATCTGCTTGATTACAAGATAGGAAGCTGACATTTCAAGTGCAAGCTCTAGTAATTGCCGATCCACCAATCAGAGAGCAGGAAACAATCACTACAGCTTGTAATGTCTACTACCTGGTTTCTGATCTGTGGCAAAGCAATTGTGGCGCCCCTGCAGACTGGTCTCCACAGTGATGCTGCACCTACTCCACAGGTGTCACCGTTCCCGGATGAGAGGGGTCACAAACTCAAGAAATAGAATTGCACACAACATCATACTGAATCCAGGCTGGGGGATTCAGGCAAACCCTTTTGAGGGGGGCCCCATCTCCTGGCTGGAGGAGGGATTAGCTAGAGGGAGTGAGAGGAAGAGAGCGTCGAGAGTGGATGCAGGACGGAGAGCGTGCTAGGGGACACGAGTGGGGATTTGTTACAAATTCACATGATTTTTGGTGTTGCTCCCTCATGTGCCGTGTCTTCTCTCCCTCTTAGCTTTGCCCCCTATTCGGTACGGTGAGCACCCTTCTTTATTGGTGTACAATACAAAAACAGTTAAAAACACTTAATAACCGTAGGGGGCCCCCAGGCTATTCAACAGTATAGCCCAAATGTGAAGCGAAGCCCAGCTGCAGGCTGATAAATCACCTCTACCAGCAAGATTTGGGAGGCGACCTGCCATGCATATACTGGGCCTGCATAGGACACCATTCACACTGATACCTATGATGCAGAGTGTCTGAAAGCTACCCAACCACTCCGCTGCCTGAGCATTGGGCCGCACAGTATGATGCTTCTGCACCACTAGATGAATGGCGCCCATATGGGCCCAACTGCACCCTGGATGGATAAAAAAGTTTTTTATATGATAAATAAAAAACCTTTATAGATGGGATTTTGGTTCATGTATTGGCCCAAGACTACTGTGTTCCCATTGGCTGTCGGTTGACTTCACGCCATATTTGAAGAGCTGTCCGTTCAGCACCACACACATCTTCTGCTAAACAACCGTCCGCAAACTCAGTGCAATTACAATACACAATTGTGTCATGTATTAGCCAGTCTTCCAGAGCAGGCAGGCCAATCGTAACGCTATTGTGTTGTCCAATGAGCGTGTATGGGGCGCGGTGTAAACCACTGTGGCATGCCTATCTCCTCGCCGTGCTGAAAATGTACGCCCACATTCCGACCATAGGGAAGGAATCTGGGCACTAGAAGGCTTTTGGTGTTTTTCCTAGGCTTATATGTGCTGCCAGCAATATGGTGTTGCACAAGTCTGCACAAGGTCCAGTCACAAAAATATCCAAAGATTTAGAAGAAACATACGGCACTCACCAATAGATGAAGGCTCTTTTAATCCAATTGCTCCGTTAGGAGGTGCGGGTTACAAACATTATGTAGCGGGGAGTGAGGTGCGGGGAGGACAACGGGCGCACATTTCGCCTGATTAGGCTTCCACGGGTCCAATGTACGCCCACATTGCCTATGAGATTGCGGTGTGTGCAGCAGCGATGCAATGAGGCAAGATTGGCTCCGCTGTAGGTGAGGCGATTTCCGGAGCGCACATAATATTGCCACATATCGCCAGGCGAGATTGCGGCGTGTGACGGTACCTAAGAAACACTAAGGGTACCTTTACATGCGGCAACTTTTCTAGGAATTTCACTGGCAATTTGCTGGTTGCAGTGAAATCATGGATACATTGTTCTATCTTGTTGCTGTGTACAAATGGAGCAATGTGTCTATGATTTCACTGCAACCAGCAAATTACCAGTGAAATTCCTAGAAAAGTTGCCGCGTGTAAAGGTACCTTAAAAGAAATCAAGATTAAAAATGTGCTAGCCACTAATGGTAACTTTTTTCAGACCAAGCAGAGGGAAAAAATTATGGAATTATTTAATTCTGAGGAAAAAATGATGGAATCATGAAAAATAAACACACAAAAGAACATTCCAATACATCACTAGTATTTTGTTGCACCACCTCTGGCTTTAATAACAGCTTGCAGTCTCTGAGGCATGGACTTAATGAGTGATAAACAGTACTCTTCATCAATCTGGCTCCAACTTTCTCTGATTGCTGTTGCCAGATCAGCTTTGCAGGTTGGAGCCTTGCCATGGACCATTTTCTTCAACTTCCTCCAAAGATTTTCAATTGGTTTGAGATCTGGACTATTTGCAGGCCATGACATTGACCTTATGTGTCTTCTTTCAAGGAATGTTTTCACAGTTTTTGCTCTATGGCAGGATGCATTATCATCTTGAAAAATTATTTCATCATCCCCAAACATTTTTTCAATTGATGGATAAGAAAACTGTCCAAAATATTCAATGTAAACTTGGGCATTTATTGAAGATGTAATGACAGCCATCTCCCCAGTGCCTTTACCTGACATGCAGCCCTATATCATCAATAACTGTGGAAATTTGCATGCTCTCTTCAGGCAGTCATCTCTATAAACCTCATTGGAACGGCACCAAACAAAAGTTCCAGCATCATCACCTTGCCCAATGCAGATTCGCGATTCATCACTGAATATGACTTTCATCCAGTCATCCACAGTCCACGATTGCTTTTCCTTAGCCCATTGTAACCTTTTTTTTTCTGTTTAGGTGTTAATGATGGCTTATGTTTAGCTTTTCTGTATGTAAATCCCATTTCTGTTAGGCGGTTTCTTACAGTTCGGTCACAGATATTGACTCCAGTTTCCTCCCATTTGTTTCTCATTTGTTTTGTTGTGCATTTCCTGTTTTGGAGACATATTGCTTTGACGCTTTGATGTCTTCCTTGGTCTTCCAGTATGTTTGCCTTTAACAAACTTCGTCTGTTGTTTTTATTTGGTCCTGTATTTTAGACACAACTGACTGTGAACAACCAACATCTTTTGCAACATTGCGTGTTGATTTACCCTCTTTTAAGAGTTTGATAATCCTCTCCTTTTTTTCAATTGACATCCCTCGTGTTGGAGCCATGATTCATGTCAGTCCACTTGGTGCAACAGCTCTCCAAGGTGTGATCACTCCTTTTTAGATGCAGACTAATGAGCAGATCTTATTTGATGCAGGTGTTCATTTTGGGAATTAAAATTTACAGGCTGATTCTATAATTTTTTCCTCAGAATTGAGTGATTCCATAATTTTTTCCCTCTGCTTGGCCTGAAAAAAGTTACTGACTTCCACATTTTTAATTTTGATTTCTTTTAGTGTTTCTTAAGGTACCGTCACACTCGGCAATATTGCTAGGCAATTTCACTGGCAATATGCTGGTTGTAGTGAAATCATGAACACATTGTTCTATTTTGTTGCCGTGTGCAAATATAACAATGTGTCCATGATTTCATTGCAACCAGAAAATTGCCAGTGAAATTGCCTAACAATATTGCCGCGTGTGACGGTACCTTAAAAGCCATAAAGTTGGCATTTGAAATTACTTTAGTTTTGTGCCATGTCTGTGATCTGCTTGTTTTCTACAACATTAAACAACTGAATGGACATCCTCCGAACCCGGTGATTCCATAACTTTTGCCAGGGGTTGTATATATGTGGCACCCTGCAGTATAGGTAGCCACGGAACCATCAGGTGCACAGAGGGATTTCCACATCAGGTACCCTACACATGCAACACCTTCAACCCCTGACCTGAAGGGGGAGTTCTACTTGCCGCCTTCAGGCAAGGTCCCCTATAAATTCAGGCCCGGGGGAGGAGTTAGGCAGTGCAGTACGGAGCAGTACTGTGAAGACACCTTTGTGAACGGTGCCACGCTAGGCCCGTACCAGAGGGAAACATACCCAGTGCAGGGAACCAAGAGCGAGGGTTGGAGGGAAGGCGAGGAAGGGAGTGGGGGCAGAGGAACCATACCAGTTCACCGCAGGAAGCAACCCTGACACCGGAGTCCGAGTCTGCTAAGGATTACTTAGCCCAACAGAAAATACCGGTCAACTAAGGAGACTTCAGTCTTCTGGGACACCACGAGAGCCAGGAACCGCAGGAGAGAAAGCAGCAGCCAGCAGAAGGTTCTCACCGCCTGCAATACAAGTGAGAGACTCAGGAGAGGTCAGGTCAGATTTCAGACAGGCCAGGACTTAAAGAGGACCTGTCACCCCCCCCTGCTGCATGGCAATCTAAATGCAGCACTGAATGCAGCATGTCTGCTGCATTCAGGGAAGGGGTCCTCCGTGTGTTGTGTACTCCGAGATATAGCCTCTGTAAAACTTACAGTTAGAAGCCATGGAGGCAGTCACTGTGGCTGGAGGGAGCTTGATTGACGGTGGCCATTCCATCCCCCACTGCCTCTCTGTGCTGCTTCTGCTGTGCTGCCTCTGCCCTCCTCCTCTCCTCCTCTTTTTCCCTGTTTTGCCCTGAATCCCCTGTCCTCCCTTCTCTCACTGATTTTATTTGGTTTGTCACCATTTTCTGAGAAGTTTTTTTTCCATCTGTTTGAGGCTTTATTTTCAATGCGTCTTTTACTGCTATTTTATTTGTTATGGGTAGTTATGGTGACTGGGGTGTTGTTAGGCTAAAAAAAAGATTAGCATCCTAACCATGAGGTTTATATGCTGCTTCCCCACCCACTGAAAAGAGAAGACAACATCACATATCACACGGTCATATCTCTGAGTACCATGAATAGTAGTAGATTCACATGCAGTCCTAATTAAACCACAGATAACACATTGATATCTCTCTGAGTACAGATAATGTAGTAGATGCCACCTACAGTCCTTTGTAACACCACAGATAACACAGTGATATGTCTCCGAGTAGAGATAATGTAGTAGATGCCATCCCAGTCCTATTGTAACACCACAGATAACACAGTGATAAGTCTCCGAGTACAGATAATGTAGTAGATGCCATTTGTAGTCCTATGTAACACCAGAGGTAAAAAGTGATCACTTTCTAAGTACAGATAAATAGTAGATGTCACCTGCAGTCCTATGTAACACCACAGATAACAAGGTTATATCTCTCTGAGCACAGATAATGTAGTAGATTCACCTGTAGTCCTATGTAACACCACAGATAACAGAGATACTGAGCATAGGAAAAAAGGAAGAAATAAAGAAGCATGCTAAAAGCAGGGATGATCACAGACTATATATGAAGAATATTCATCATTACAAAAGCTCTTAAGGTACTTTTACACGCCGCTACTGGAGGATGGATACAACCCGCTACAGGCTACGGTTGTAGCTTGCGTCGTCAATATTGCCCGTAGTAGCGGCGTGTGAAGACGGTAGGAGGCAGCCGGCAACAGATACATCTGTTTCCGAGCACTGCTCTGAAACAGGTGGCTACAAAGCCGATTGTAGCGAGCTGTATCGGCGTGTAAAGAAGGAACAGAAGGGTTGTTTCTACACCATGCTATGTAGCTGGGGCGTGACACAGGCTCCGGGTTACCGCGCCCCCTCCAGCGATCATTGGAGGAAGCTCCTGCGTTGCAATTGGTTGTCGCTGCACAGGGCGTCATATTTAAGGAGCTGCCCAGTCACACTACACAATTGCTCGGGCGTCATGTATTAATCAGCCTCCTGCGATGCCTGGCCAATCATGGGTTTCTTGCTTTGTCCTATCAGCGTACGGACGTCTCGTACTCCACAATTGTGGCACGCCTATGTGCTGTCCCTGCTGCACCAGGTCCGCCCATATTAGCTGGTTGTAGCGGTGTGTAAATGAGGTAAGATGAGCTACAGATGGCTACTTGAGACACCCGGCGATGTATCTAGCTGTAGATGTAACGTAGCATAGCGCACCTTGTGGCGGCGTGTAAAGGTGGTGCGTTTCCCTTTTGTAACCGTTTGGGCGTGCTCGTGCACGTGAAGTAGCGGGTTGTATCCATCCTCCAGTAGCGGCGTGTAAAGGTACCTTAAAGGTCCCTTTAAACGCCACCACTGCGTGGTAGCAACTGCCTGGCAAGGGGGATAATTGTGCCTGTTGCCATGAAATTGCTACGAAATGGCGGTGTGTAAATAGGGAAATTCCTCCGGAGTCCTGCAGTTGACTCAGATACCTGTTTATGAGCCGTGCTCAAAAACCGAAGGCAACACAAAGGCACAATTGCCATGGTAGTGGAGTCTAAACGGGGCACAGGGATGGATTTTGCGTCGCCTAGTGATTTCCCAGGCGCTTGCCACAGCGTGCTGGATACCGCGCGCCCATCAGTGATGATTGGTGGGGGCTACTGTGTTTCCATTGGCTGTCCCTTCACAGGGCGCCATATTTAAAGAGCTGTCCATTCACACTACACAATTGCAATGGTGTCATGTATTAGCCAGACTTCCTGCGCAGGCTGGCCAATCATGATGCTATTGCGTTGTCCAATCAGCGTATTAGCGTCACGGAATACACAACTCTGTCACGCCTATGTACTTGCGGCGCGAAAGATGTACACCCATATTCCTTTGTGGTAGTGGTGTGTGAAGCAGCGAAGGTGTTCAACAGGAAGTTAGCCGCAGGATCTGTCGGAACTTCCGGGGAACAAAGATACCTTCAGTTGACAACGCAATGGCGGCGTGTATATGCGACATCGGCGATCGGTATCCACCGTCAAAAACGTGCACGTGCGGTGGATACCTGTTGCTAGGCACTGTGGCGGCGTGTAAAGGTACCCTTGCAGACACATACATTTATAAAACATTTTAAAAAGCCCAATATGCCTGATAGATCACACACAAAGACTCCTGTGTACAAGCAAGTACAAAATAACATGAGACAGCTCAAATAGTGTAACCACAGAAGCAATCAATATAATCATAAAGAGATATGGCTGTATACCAATACATGGCCACCTGCAGAGGAGTGTTGCCCACTGAACCACCAAAATCACTAAGCCCACAGAAATATTGCCAGTAGGGTAAAAATTGTGGGGATAAAGTATTAATAAACAAGAAAAGACTGTAGCCCTAATCCTACATGTACCGGAGCACGCTGAAACACTATACAAAGTGTAAAAATTGTGGGGAAAGAGTATTAATAAACAAGAAAAGACTGTAGCCTTTATCATATGTGTACTGGAGCACGCTGAAAGACTATACAAAGTAACAAAACATCAGCTGTACACAATGCTAGGTCATGCTATTTAAATACAGAGATACTTTACAGCTAGTGAACTATGAAATATGGAGACCCCTTAGCTAGTACATATGGTCAAGTATACAACAGCCCAGTCGAGGTGTCCCCTGGTCAGGGCTGGCATCATCACCCGGGCAAGTGCCGGGGCCCTGGACTGCTGGGGGGGCCCACTCAGTCAGGCACAGGCAGCCCTGACTGCCAGGGGGCCCTCAGTGACAGGCAGTCTTGACTGCCAGGGTCCCCTCAGTGACAGGCAGCCCTGAATGCCAGGAGCCCCTCAGAAACAGACAGCAGGTGAGTCGCTACCTGTCCACATGGCCAATTTGCATCACATGCAAATTAGCCATGTGGTGGAAGCAGGAGTTTTCTGACCTTATGCTCCTGGATATCAGGACCCTCCTGCTGAGCTCAATGCTGGATCCGCCTCCTTCTCTCATGCGGTGATCTGTGTACTGAGTCCTCCCCATCGCCTGTATCACTGGAGTCTGAGGAGGAGGGAGCAGCTTTTGAAGTTTATCTCTCCGATCTCTAGAAACAGGAGGAGAGAGGAGAAGATGGGGAGACTGAAGGGAAGAGGCAGAGCAGAAAGAAGTGCGGAGATAAAGCTGCAGTGGAGGAGACAGGAGAGAGGAGCTCGGTAGATAGAGAGCAGAACTGGAGAAAACAAGCAGTGAGTAAGAAAGGGAGATCTCACAGGGGAAAGACAGTGAAACTGGGTCTGTAAACAGCCGAATACTGGGATAAACTATCATGGACACAGCTAAGAGCCTCCACAAGGCAGCACCAGACAGTGAAGCCCCTGAGCAGTGTCTACAATATAGTTTATGCCACATATTATCTTCATATCAGCATTTGGCCCCCATTGCCTGATGGACAGCAGCAGAGCAGATTCCCCCTGTGCAGTCAGCTGGGCCAGGAGGAGCATTGCAGGGGCAGCTGCTCTAGGCTCTAATGTTAGTGAACTCTGCAGAGGAGGAGAGCACTGCTGGCTATACTGAGTCGCGGTCACACTAAGGCTGGTTTCACATTAGCGTTTGTCAGCGCAGCATATGTTGCGGATATTTTTTTAAAATCTGCAAGCGTATTGCGCACTAATCTTTAACATGGTGTGCGCATTCATACGCAGGGACATGCGGTGGCGTCAGTATGTCTGCGTATGCATTCCCTTGCGTGGAATTTCCGAGCCCGGCGAACGCGACATGTTGCATTTTTTGAGGGTTGAAAAATGCGCAGGCCTCCGCATGCGTATGATTGCGTATAAGCAATGCATTGGTATCTATGGGCACGCATTCGTACGCAACGGCTTTCAGATGGCTGCGTTTGATGCGCATGCGTACAAGTCTGTGCATATGCCCAGGAAGAAATTTTCAGTCCCTCCCATTGCCTGCCCATATCCCAGCCCCCAAATCCAAGCTAAATAAAGAGTGCTTTTGGCCATAGCCTGGTCAACACTCTGGATCTCGACCTGCTGGATCTCGACCTGCTGGATTGTCATAATCTTCTTCGTTACACGCTGGGAAAGTATACATGCTGTTTTGTTTTTTTTATTTTTTTATTTTAATGATTGATTTCGACTAGCTATTGTTTCACTTGGTTCACATTTTTTTTTTCATTAATTTTCTTTTAACATGGAGCCGCCACAGTTGCAAGCCTTTGTATAGTGTTGTTCATACCAATTTTATTTTTTCATTTTTAATGTGATTGCAGCCTGCACTTTGGTAATTCTTCAATGCATTTTATTTTGTGTCCTGTAATTGCAGCCTGTATACTGAGTGTCATCGACTGCATTGTGTACTGTCGTTCTGTAAGCCATGTTTTTTTCTTGGCTTTAATTGCAGCCTGTACTCTGTGCGTCATGCAGTGTATTGTGTCTTTTTGTTCTTTCTTTGCCATAGTATATTACCTTTATTCTGACATTGCAGCCTGTACTGTCTCCTGAACTGCAATGTATATTGTGGTTTTGTGGAAGCCATGTTTTGTTCACTGTATGTCATTGCAGCCTGTACTCTGTGTCATGCACTACATTCTTTGTGCTGGCGCAGCACTATGCACTGCTTGTGTTTTTTTTTTTCCATTTGTTGTGTTGTTGTTGTTGTTGTCACTGTTTTAGCACTGGACACTTGTAAAATGTGAAATATTTCTTCACTTTAATTTGGATCCTTGTGTTGTTTTTGTCTCCATTCTCTCAGGTCCTTCATCCGATCTCTGACCTGCTTGCTGTCTGTGAGTGCTGTAGTCCTCTGCTGTGCCTCTGGTCCTGGTGGTGGGTGGTGGGGGTGCTGCTGGTGTCCTTTCCAATAGACACTTTCATCTCTGAAAATTGGTAAGTGTTATGAATGTTTTTTAAAAAATGACATTTGTTTTATCCCTTGAGTAGGTACCCTTCCACTTTGGTATTGCACTTTGCAGTCTGACAAAGTCACACCAAAGTCCCCAGTGTGATTTGTGTGGCACTGTGGATTACCCACTGCCACCTGACTGTCCAGCCCTCATGGGGTTATTCCTCTCTCCCGCTCCTCCTCGCCTTACAGTGGCTGATTTGTTTGTCTGTCACACCCCCCCTATTTGCCTAACCACCCCCACCTGTTATATATGCTCTGGGATACAGCCATTTTGCCTTTATCCTCCCTGCTGCTTGCCCAAAGAGCAGTTTGTCTCTCCTCCCATGGTGACCCAGGGCAGAATTGCTGCTGAAACAGATGGGTCCGCTGGAGCTGCGGTAAGGGAGAGGATCGTTAGGGAGGGGGCCGCCGGTTTGCTGGGCTTTCAGCGTCCTTGGTGTCCTCTCTGGCGAGGCACAAATGCGGCAGCATGGCAGGTAGGAATCATTTAAAATCTTCCCGCCTGCTGCAGCATTTGAGCCAGGGGATCTTTAGAGAACAGAGCAGGCGCAGACCCTGCGCTCGCTCTGCAGTGGGGAATGGCCACCCACCACAATTTAACCCAGCAGCGACTGCATGCCTATCGTCAGACTGGGTAGCACAGTGCAGCTGGCCAGAAGCGGGTCACGTACAGTGCACCTCCTGCTGCAGGGATTTTTAATGCACTCACCCTGGCTGCATGAGAGGGATGTAGATCAGGACACAGCAGCTAGATTCACTGCAGTATTCAAGTTTTACACATAGTGTCTGCCCTTATCATCCCCCCCCTCCAACCTGGCCGCACACTGGAGATTTAGATCAGGGAGCAGCAGCACTTATTCACACTGTGAGTCTCACAGACTACTAGCCCCTCCTCCAGGAGGCAGCTCCACTGTACATGAAGTATCTATGCTGAGGGCTGTTCAGGTGCTTGTAAGAACTCAGTTGGAGCATTCAATTCCTTCCATTGGTAAGCAGATAGTGATCTTACACATAAATCAGTTGCCCTCCGCCCCTCCCCTTACTCTATATAAGAAGCCACCTCTGTAACTAGAGGGAGGCAATATGCTCCCTGGAACAGTAACCGCTGCCCCAGCCATGAATTGTGGAGCAGGTAGACATGTTAGTGCAGATGTACACATCCAGCTAGTGTATCCCCTCTATTAGCTTCTGAGGAGATGGATCTCTGGCCCATGAAAAGCATGGGTGCGGCACCCGTTCCTCAAGGTACTCTTTATTACACAGCAGTGAGAGGAGCCTTCCATTAAGGACTTCAGCTTTCATTGTAACTCAGTAGCTGTTGATACACGGAGGATGGATGGATCCACCTTTCCTGTTCTTCGCTGTGGCGATTTATTCCTTTGTAGGGCTTTCCGTGGTGTCTCAGGACTGATCCGTATTTCTACCTGCGGCTATCATTGGCGGAGGATTTATCAAGCTTCCAGTCTGGCTTGTTGGTGAGTAGTAATATATTGTGGGTTTCGGGTAGGGGCAGGACAGGATTATGTAGCATGAGATGTACGATGGAGTTTAATGGAGAACAAATAGAGGAATGGTTATGAATGGTGACATGCAGATATAATAAACTTAAGTTGACTTTCAAAATTTGTAGCAAACACCCCCCAAATCCTTACAACACGTACATAAATAGATAGGGTGTGGATGTATGTGTACGGATATGTATGCTTATATATATGTACGTATATCTATGTGTGGGTACGTGCGTGTGTATGCACGTGCATGTATGTGTATGTGTGTGTATGTATATGTATGCGCAGGTATGTATAATATATATATATGTGTGTGTATGTATGTGTATAAATATAGATATGATTGTGTATATTAAATGAATAAGTAAAGTTATATATAGGACAACCCCCCTCTTATTGCAGTTTCCATTTTACAATGGGGTAAGTAGGCTATTCGCACCCCTTGACCCACCCAGTCCAGTCATTATTAGTAGTAACCCCGTTGAGGCGTTTTGTAGTTCTTTGTCACCCCAGGCCATGCAGTTCCTTATATTTTAGGCTGCCCAGCCACTGGTGACCAATCCGGTTTCCTTTTGACCCTCCAACGCTCCTGTACCGCACCACCACCTGCTTCATCCATCGGGCGATTGATACGTTATCACAATTCCTGATGTTTCTTAGGACCACGTCACACACACAGATATCTGTGCAGATATTGTTTGCAGATCTCTGGTTGCAGTGAAATCATGGACTCATTGTCCCATTGTACACAGCCACAAAATGGGACAATGTGTCATGATTTCACTGCAACCAGAGAGCTGCGAACAATATCTGCACAATTATCTGTGTGTGTGACGTGGCCCTTATGGCGGGTTTACACGTCGCGATATCGCAGTACAATTTCAATCAAAAGTCACGTGGTTCGCTCGTTGGACCCGATATCGTTCCTGCGTTGTATGGTGTGAACGTCCAATACAATGCAGGAACGATGTCAATGCGATATCGGGGATCGAATGAGCGTGCTATTCAATGCTCCGATATTGCATAGCGATTGAAGCCGGATCGTGCTGTGTAAACGCCCAATTACGATGCGATTTCATACGTCACCCATTCACTCCCATGTTAACTATGCGATCCTGGGTTGGGAGGCGGAGACATCGCACGGACGTTGTAATACGATATCGCAGCGTCTAAACATTCAATGCGATGCGGGAGGAACGTGCACTAATTGCGCGCTCCCGCGCCATTGAGTTGCGATATCGAAACGATATCGCGGCGTGTAAACCCACCATCAGAGACATTCACATGCCTGCACTTCCCATAGGATGTTTGGGTCATGTTGTGCCGTGTGCAATTCTTCCTGAAGCCAAACCAATTTGTCGGTTCAGAAGATAATCTCCGACAATGGTTTTTGTGGTTTGTTTTTCAATTAAAAAAAAATATATATATACATAAAAATTAAATAAGATTCCGCAAGTAATTTCCCTAACTGTTTCTCTTGCCCATTTAAGCTCCTCGGGGTAGATGCACAGCACGCCGGTTTACTTATTGTAGCGTGCCTGGTCATGGCAACTGTAGACTTTTCCCATTAGTCATCACCAGCCATCATGGGGCGTCGGGCGCCTCACCGCATAAGCGGTTGTTATACACCAAGATGGACTTGGAAAACTTTAAACCCATCCTACAGGATATTGTTTATAGAACATACCATGAAAGTTATATAAATAAATAATGAATTAATTAATTTAATAAACGAATAATAAAATAAATAAGTGCACAGCTTGTGCGGCCCAGAAAAAAGTTGTTTTTCACAAGAAAACGAGGTATGTTACGTTGCTGAATGAGCTTTGCTTGGTTAAGTGTCGGTATCTGTTCTTTCGGGACGGGTAAAATGAATTATTAAAAAAAAAAAAAAACACGAATGAGCAAAGAAGCACATTTCACTTTATGATTCTGAGTGTTCTTTAGGTTTTAAAGTTGATTTTCACTCGGAAAACACTGGTCAATTTGATTCTGCGAGTGGCATACGCACCTCATTCTAATTCTAGTCATTGGCATTGGTTTCTGGGGCACCATAGCGGTAACCTGAGGCGACAGCTGTGTGGTCTGCAGGATACCACCTAGTGGTCGCTCGTGGTCAAGGATCTGACAAGATTGTAGTTGTAATATGATGACCTTTGGCATTTCGTTTAGGGGCTGTCATGTTTGGGTTATCAGTAATGCGGTACCTGATTTCTGTTTGTTTCATTTCAGAATTCGGGGAATTGTGTACTACTGCTAAACTGGAAAGTGTTTATTGACAGGTTTCCATCTGAAGGTGCTGCAACCCATCTGTGGTTACGGCAGCTTTTCCTGATACTGTGGAGCTTATGGCATTCTGGAACTATTTAAAGATGCTGAACAGGAAGCTGCTTGATTACCTGTTGTTTATCTGGAGGGTGCCATACACCGGATAATGCCAGTGATCTGTTACTGCGGAGCTTATGGTAAGACCTGGTCTACACGAGATATATAGTGGGATTTATCCAGTTTGTTCTAGGATTCCTCAACATGGGAGGCCACTGGTCATTCCATTGCATGCCGGCAACCCCAGGTTTGTCCAGCTCGGTGGTAAATATTCATTATCAGTTCGTTGACAATAAAGGTGTAGCAGGGGAGGTGTGAATGATATGTCTTGCTGTTTCTTTATCGGAAGTATTGTTACAGTGATATTACCAGCCTGCTTTTGGCCGCGACTTACGGCTTTGAAATTGAGCTCGTCCAAGGGACTCCCCTTCCCCCTCTGTCAAGTTTTCTACCGTCATACTGTACATGCTGATGGAGGGGGTGTCATTTTCTTCCCAAGGAATTTGGTATCGATTCAGTTGGGTAAGAGTTGTTACTAAACTGCGCATGCAGGGGTGATTCAATGTATAGAGCTTGCGTGTGGTCTGCGCAGCATCCTTCTTTGAGTTTCTGACATTGGGGCGAATTGCTATGGTGTGAGACTGTTAGCGAATGTTATTATTGGAGTATTTGTAGGGAATGTTTTGGTATAGTACGTATAAGTAGTAGGTACGGGTATGGGTGACGGGCGTCCATATGGGTATTCGGGTGTGTGCGGGGGGTACACAGATATAAGAATGTGTGTGCATATGGGTATATGTGTGTGCATGTATGTATATATATGTGTTATATATATATATATATATATATATGTGTGTTATATAGGGTATATGCTGGTGGATCTCGGGTGTGTTCGGAGTATAGTTTAGGAATTGAGTTGTTTAGGGTTTCAAGCCTTGAAGTGAATGGGGTTGTGCGGAGCCATTACGGTGGGTGATCCGTCTAGGCGTTTGTTTTGCCAGCGCTGATGATTGTGGCTTGCTGCTACCGTGAACTTTACAGTCCTTGTCTCGGAAAAGTGAAATACAAAGTATGTATTAAATAATAATAAAAAAAAAAAAAAAAAAAAAAGGGAAGTGGAAGAATGGGAGGCATTTCTTTACAATATTGTTTATTTGCGATGGTGAGATTGCCAACTGTTGTTTCTTTTCAGATGGTGTCGGTCCTTAGTAAGAAGATGTTGGGCCATGGTATATACAGTGTATATATACAGTATATATGTCTGGGCCGCTCGGTGGGTAGAAATTTCCGCTGGAGGAAGATCAATTGGTTTTTGGGCTCAAAGTTTCATTGGGAAGGAAGGGATTAAAATGGTGTTGAATGACACCCGAAGTAGTGTAATTGCTAGGCCCCTTCCGGCCTGGTCGTCCTCATCATCCGCATGGGTCATGGCGTCCTCGGCCTTGCTTTACCCTGTAGAGCTGTTGTAATATACAAGAGCTGATATGGTTAAATTCCCCCCTTTTTTTTTTTTTGAATTGGAGTCAGTTATTCGCATGGTCGTTCCCAGCATAGTCCAGGCAGGCGTCTGGAAGGAATTTTGTGCCAGTATATGATTGGCTTACCTTGATAGCAGCTTTCCAGTTTTTCGTTAATTCGAGGGGATATGATACTTATCATTGCCAACTGCATTGGTATACACCAGTATGGCATTTGCGGCGAGAATCTGACCCTAGTTCATTGAAGCTGCCTGACAGAGTACATCTGAATGGTATTGGCACCGATAGTTTCTTGTCCGTGCTACGGGTTGGCTTTGAACAGGCATTGTGCTCTCTCCAGGTGGGGGTCGCAGCTCAGGCGTTGCCTTCGCTCCTCCGTGGCGGTGGAGAGAATGATTTGAGAGTTATCCTGCGCTGGACGGCCAGTGGCAGACGACTCCTGCACTCACGTGACCTGGCGGATTTGTGCCTTGCTTGAGCTGCGGCCTTTGATTTATCCACAAAAGAAAAAAGTAAACCACAATGAAAGTGTTTTACAACAAGTTATGATTAAGGTGTTATGTTGATACCTCTCATTAAAGAATTGAAAAGGAACTGTTGTTGGTGTGCTTTCTGTGCGGCGAGGGGAGGGGAATTGATGGCGGGTCTGGACAGTCATGTCACGCTACACAGTGAAATATCATACTCAGCGAGTTCAAAATATGTTTTTTTCCTTGAGTAGGTAGTATATGACACTTTGAATTTGGACTGTGCCTTCTCACATTGTGACACTGGATTATGCAGTGTTGCAATGTCAAGATGCACAGTCCTCTGACACTGTTGCAGCACTGGACACTTGTAAAATGTGAAATATTTCTTCGCTTTAATTTGGATCCTTGTGTTGTTTTTGTCTCCATTCTCTCAGGTCCTTCATCTGGTCTATGACCCTGTAAGTGTTGGCTCTAAACTTGTCCGCTGCTGGTGGTCTCTGCACCCGTAGGCTTCTTGTACTGCTGCTGCGTAGAGCTGTTGCTGTGTTGTCCTGCTGGTGTCCTGTGCTATACACCGTGTTATCATACCAAACTAGTAAGTTTTATAACTGTGCTTTTAAGCATCAATTGTTTGTTCCTTGACTAGGTACATAAACAGCTATTCCACTTTGCATTCTCACATTGGCACACTACAGTACCCAGTCTGACAATGTCACAATGCGCAGTTGTGTATGACACTCGATATTTGTATGTTTTAGTTATGACTTCCTAATTGTGACTAGTGAAATTCTGTCTCTTTTTTTCTCCATTCTATCAGTTCCTTTATCTGGTATCTGGCCAACGTTGTCAGGCTGTGCTCTAGCTGCTGCTGCTGTTGTTGTCTGCTCCTGATGTCCTTGCTGCTGTTTGAAACATGTTCTCTGAAAGTGACGATGTGCCCCCTCAACAGTTTGCCCTTGATACTGATGAGGTAAGGATATAACTTACATTTTTCCATGGCTATGTCTTTCATTGATGACAAATTTAATGTTAATTGTATCTTATATTTTAAGGACACTTCCAGTGATGGAGAGCTGGAGGACTTGAGTGACAATGATTCTTCCCAGGGTCGTCGTGATCAAGGTCCTGAAGCCGAAAGACCAGATGTAAGTGTTTGGTTATGTTGAACTTATATTAACCTTTCCTGGTGATACTTAGATTTTTTTAATTATTTTTTTTGTTTTTAACTTTTTTGTAGGTTCCACAGTGTGAAGGAGGTAAACCCTTTATTGACAATGATCAACTCATTCCGCTGATCCAAGAACGAGTTCCATTGTGGGACACCCGTGACTGTCGTCATTCGGACTCACAAGTGATTCAACGACTCTGGGATGAAGTGGGCAGATCAATGTTGCCTGCCTGGGAACGTGCCACCGCTAAACAAAGAAAAGATTTTGGTAAGATTAAGAATGTAAAGTGTTTGACTACATTGCCTTTTAAAACTATTTGTATTCTAATTTTTTTTCTATTTTTTTTTTGCCTTTTTAGTGAAGTGATTAAGAGTTTGGTGTCGCTCTATCAAAGATCGGTTTAATAAAGATTTGAGGGAGGAGCAGCGAGTTCAGAGTGGTTTTGCCCCAAGCTTGAAGCGGTACATCCATCATCAACAACTGTCGTTCCTGAGGCCAGCAATTGGTCATGGAGTGTAAATTTTTATTTATTTTCAAAACAAATTTTTGTTATTTAACCCCTTAAGGACCGAGTCACTTTGCAGCTTAATGACCAGACCATTTTTTGTAATTCTGACTAGTGTCCCTTTATGAGGCAATAACTCTGGAACCCTTCAACAGATACTAGCAATTCTGAGATTGTTTTTTCATGACATATTGGGCTTCAGGTTAGTGGTAAATTTAGGTCGATAATTTTTGTGTTTATTTGTTAAAAAAATCAAAAATTTGGCGAAAAGTTTGAAAATTTTGCAATTTTTAAATTTTGAATTTTTATTCTGTTAAACCAGAGAGTTATATGACACAAAATAGTTAATAAATAACATTTCCCACATGTCTACTTTACATCAGCACAATTTTGGAAAAAAAAATTTTGAGGCTAGGAAGTTATAAGGGTTCAATGTTCATCAGCAATTTCTCATTTTTCCAGCAAAATTTACAAAACCATTTTTTTAGTGACCACATCACATTTGAAGTCCCTTTGAGGGCGTACATGACAGAAAACACCCAAAAGTGACATCATTCCAAAAACTGCACCCCTCAAGCTACTCAAAACTAGATACAAGAAGATTATTAACCCTTCAGGTGCTTCACAGGAACTAAAGCAAAGTGGAAGGAAAAAATGGACATTTTAATTTTTCCAACAAAAATGTTCTTTTAGCCTCAATTTTTCATTTTTACATGGGCAATAGGATAAAATGCATCCTAAAATTTGTTATGCAATTTCTCCTGAGTACATCGATACCTCATATGTGGTCATAAACCACTGTTTGGGCGCATGGCAGGGCTCAAAAGGGAAGGAGCGCCATTTGACTTTTGGAGCTCATTTTCCATTCAAAAAGTCAAATGGCACTCCTTCCCTTCTGAGCCCTGCCGTGCGCCCCAACAGTGGTTTGTGATCACATATGAGGTATCAGTGTACTCAGGAGAAATTGCCCAACAAAATTTAGGATGCATTTCATCCTGTTGCTCATGTGAAAATGAAAATATTGAGGCCAAAAAAGGCGCCACAGAAAGGTATTGCAGTTTAATAAAAATGTAATGTCGAGCAGTGTTGGATGTGCAGACAATTGCAGAGTCCAAACTTAAGCACCCATACAGTGTTGGCCAAAAGAATTGACACCCCTGCAATTCTGTCTGATAATACTCAGTTTCTTCCTGAAAATGATTGCAAGCATAAATTCTTTGGTATTATTATCTTCATTTAATTTGTCTTCAAAGAAAAAAAAAAAAAGAATTGTCCTAAAGCCAAATTGGATATAATTCCACACCAAACATAAAAAAAGAGTATGGACAAAAGTATTGGCACTGTTAGAAAAATCATGTGATGCTTCTCTAATTTGTGTAATTAACAGCACCTGTAACTTACCTGTGGCACGTAACAAGTGTTGGCAATAACTAAATCACACTTTTAGCCAATTGACATGGATTAAAGTTGACTCAACCTCTGTCCTGTGTCCTTGTGTGTACCACATTGAGCATGGAGAAAAGAAAGAAGACCAAAGAACTGTCTGATGACTTGAGAAACCAAATTGTGAGGAAGCATGAGCAATCTCAAGGCTACAAGTCTATCTCCAAAGAACTCAATGTTCCTGTGTCTACCGTGCGCAATGTCATCAAGAAGTTTAAAGCCCATGGCACTGTGGCTAATCTCCCTAGATGTGGACGGGAAAGAAAAATTGACAAGAGATTTCAGCGCAAGATTGTGCGGATGGTGGATAAAGAACCTTGACTAACATCCAAACAAGTTCAAGCTGCCCTGCAGTCCGAGGGTACAACAGTGTCAACCCGTACTATCTGTCGGCATCTGAATGAAAAGGGATTGTATGGTAGGAGACCCAGGAAGACCCCACTTCTTACCCCGAGACATAAAAAAGCCAGGCTGGAGTGTGCCAAAACTTACCTGAGAAAGCTTAAAACGTTTTGGAAGAATGTTCTCTCATTTTGGGCAAAGGCATCAACATAGAGTTTACAGGAGAAAGAAAGAGGCATTCAAAGAAAAGAACACGGTCCCTACAGTGAAACATGGCGGAGGTTCCCTGATGTTTTGGGGTTGCTTTGCTGCCTCTGGCACTGGACTGCTTGACCGTGTGCATGGCATTATGAAGTCTGAAGACTACCAACAAATTTTGCAGCATAATGTAGGGCCCAGTGTGAGAAAGCTGGGTCTCCCTCAGAGGTCATGGGTCTTCCAGCAGGACAATGACCCAAACACACTTCAAAAAGCACTAGAAAATGGTTTGAGAGAAAGCACTGGAGACTTCTAAGGTGGCCAGCAATGAGTCCAGACCTGAATCCCATAGAACACCTGTGGAGAGATCTAAAAATGGAAGTTTGGAGAAGGCACCCTTCAAATATCAGGGACCTGGAGCAGTTTGCCAAAGAAGAATGGTCTAAAATTCAAGCAGAGCATTGTAAGAAACTCATTGATGGTTACCGGAAGCGGTTGATCGCAGTTATTTTGTCTAAAGGTTGTGCAACCAAGTATTAGGCTGAGTGTGCCAATACTTTTGTCTGGCCCATTTTTGGAGTTTTGTGTGAAATGATCAATGTTTTGCTTTTTACTTCATTCTCTTTTGTGTTTTTTTCATTGAAGACAAATTAAATGAAGATAATAATACCAAAGAATTTGTGATTGCAATCATTTTCAGGAAGAAACTGACTATTATGTGACAGAATTGTAGGGGTGTCAATACTTTTAGCCAACAGTGTAAATAGCACACCTTAGAATAATGGACTGTATATTCAGTAGGTCCAGAGGAGGTAGAGCTTAGAGTGAGAGCGGGTGACATCAGCAGAGTTTAAGGGGAGGAGTTAGTTCCTGTCAGGAGAGAGAAGGTTCTAGTGAGTTCCAGTCAGACAGGGAGTGAGTGAAGACCTGTCAGTCCAGACGGTGAAGGAGAGTGACGGATTAGCACACAGTGGATACTGTGTGCTATGAAATTAACCTCTTACATGCCGTCTTCTGTCAATGTGACATTGACAGCTGCTACGTCCGAACAGACAAAGCTGACTCACACAAGATCATCTTCACAATTCTTTAGGTTAAAATTACGACCTTGTGTCATAAATAGATGACTTATATATGTGTGTGTGTCTATATACCGGTATATGGTTTGTTAAAATTATATGTTTTAAACTGGGTATATAAAGTAACAATTTGCTTTATGATACATCAAGGACTAGTTGATCGCTCTCAGTGAGATTAAAAAAATAGGTTTGTAGTCATGACTTGTGTCAAAGTCTTTGTTATATGTAATGTCTAGTGAAAAGTGTCCTTGTTAGGAACACACGACTGTATGTGAGCGGAACAGTTGTCACAGCAACAGTGTGTGTGTGTGAATGACAGAGGCCTCGAGTGATTGGTGAGCGCAGATGAAGCAGGGAACTGAGTGCAGGTGGAAATGACATCGATCAGGAGAAAGAACTGAAAAGTGGCCTTTACACTAGATACATTTTCATATTTGAAATAATTAAGTAAACACATCAAGATAATTCATTCACATTATTAGAATAATTATTTGATATTTCTTAAATTTATAAGACTTTATATTTTTCATAGATAATGAATCCAGTCATAGATAAACATTTTCTTTTTTAAATTAAACACAAGTAGGTAAATATTTTATTTTCACACAAATTCATGATATAAAGCTGATACTGGAAATGTATCCAAAGGTTTAACAAATAATTATCTTTAATTGGGTTTTATATGAGAATGTTTTCATTAAGTCATATCTCATTATATGAAAGGAAAATAGATTTTTATAAATGATTACATTATTACATCTGAGTAATACATTTTCAATATATTTTCCAGTTTGATAAAAGAAGAATATCAATAAGGTACAAGGACATGATATTAGAGATAACAATATCTTATATATACTTAGTAAAAAGGTATTAGAGACATAATTAAATAATTTTGGTAAATTAAATATTGGGACAGATATATGATCACACAAAGTATGAGAACATTAAGGGTATACATTATCAATATTATAAATCTGTCAATCACCCAAACAAAGGCCTTATTTTATTTTATGTTAATTTTTTTAATTTTTATTCTTTTTATTATCAATCTTAATAGATTGCAATTTTAATTTTTTCATTTTATTATTATTTTTTAATTGTTGGTTTTATTTTTCATTTTATTCATATTTATTTTGAATATGCCTATTTTTAATATGAATATTTCTTATAATTTTACATTTTGACTTATTTTCATTTTTAAAACTTCCATTTTTGTCATTATGAATATTTTTGTCATGCATTTTAAATTAGATTTTTATTAATTCTTGATTTTAAATCAAAGTTATATTTAAACATCTGAAATAAGGAAATACATGAATATCTTAAGATAGTAATGTCTATGATAGAAATATTGTGCTATTTGAGATGTGAAGGTTATTCATACCTACAAAAATACAAAAAGGGAAAGGAAAGTTTAAATTTATTAAGGAAAATTCTTTCATTTATTGGATAATACAATCATTTATTTTAATTTATGATTATACATTATTGGTATCAGATCTAATACATCATATATATATATATATAGTGTTCAAAAGAATAAATACATACATATATAAAACCCGAAGGGTACTTCCGTGATGGTCTAAGGCCAGGGCTGGTGACGTCAGCCAGTGCAGAGTAGCCGGGCGCAGCCCGGCTACAGGCACCGGCACAGGAACGTTCCGACCTCGGAAGTTCCGTGTGCCCTACAGCCTCTCCCCTCCACCCTCTGCCCTCCAGCCACTAGCCTACATACCGGGGGGGCAGGGGGGGCCCATTGCCCGCCACCTCGGGGGGCCACACAACCTCTGGGGGTACCCGTGCTCCCAAACGCCCGCCGCGCGCCTGGAGAGGAGGGAGGGCGGGACTTCCTGTCCTGCAGCTCTGCCCGCCCCTCCTCTCCTCCTACAGCAGACGTGCGGCCCGCGGTGAGTCTGCAGCCCCACACGGTCCTCTGCCCCATTCCAGCCTGTGCCCCCTCAGTCCCCTCTGCCCCCTCCAGCCTGTGCCCCCTCTGCCCCCTCCAGCCTGTGCCCCCTCAGTCTCCTCTGCCCCCTCCAGCCTGTGCCCCCTCAGTCCCCTCTGCCCCCTTCAGCCTGTGCCCCCTCAGTCCCCTCTGCCCCTTCCAGCCTGTGCCCCCTCAGTCCCCTCTGCCCCCTCCAGCCTGTGCCCCCTCAGTCCCCTCTGCCCCTTCCAGCCTGTGCCCCCTCAGTCCCCTCTGCCCCCTCCAGCCTGTGCCCCCTCAGTCCCCTCTGCCCCCTCCAGCCTGTGCCCCCTCAGTCCCCTCTGCCCCTCAGTCCCCTCTGCCCCTTCCAGCCTGTGCCCCCTCAGTCCCCTCTGCCCCCTCCAGCCTGTGCCCCCTCAGTCCCCTCTGCCCCCTCCAGCCTGTGCCCCCTCAGTCCCCTCTGCCCCTTCCAGCCTGTGCCCCCTCAGTCCCCTCTGCCCCCTCCAGCCTGTGCCCCCTCAGTCCCCTCTGCCCCCTCCAGCCTGTGCCCCCTCAGTCCCCTCTGCTCCCTCCAGCCTGTCCTCTGCCCGCACTCACTGCTAACCACTGAGCCACCGCACTCACTGCTACCCACTTAGCCACCGCACTCACTGCTACCCACTTAGCCACCGCACTCACTGCTACCACTGAGCCACCGCACTCACTGCTAACCACTGAGCCACCGCACTCACTGCTAACCACTGAGCCACCGCACTCACTGCTAACCACTGAGCCACCGCACTCACTGCTAACCACTGAGCCACCGCACTCACTGCTAACCACTGAGCCACCGCACTCACTGCTCACCACTGAGCCACCCCACTCACTCATGCTCACCACTGAGCCACCCCACTCACTGCTCACCACTGAGCCACCCCACATCACTGCTCACCACTGAGCCACCCCACTCACTGCTCACCACTGAGCCACCCCACTCACTGCTACCACTGAGCCACCGCACTCACTGCTAACCACTGAGCCACCGCACTCACTGCTACCCACTGAGCCACCGCACTCACTGCTACCCACTGAGCCACCGCACTCACTGCTACCCACTGAGCCACCGCACTCACTGCTACCCACTGAGCCACCGCACTCACTGCTACCCACTGAGCCACCGCACTCACTGCTACCCACTGAGCCACCGCACTCACTGCTACCACTGAGCCACCGCACTCACTGCTAACCACTGAGCCACCGCACTCACTGCTAACCACTGAGCCACCGCACTCACTGCTAACCACTGAGCCACCGCACTCACTGCTAACCACTGAGCCACCGCACTCACTGCTAACCACTGAGCCACCGCACTCACTGCTAACCACTGAGCCACCGCACTCACTGCTAACCACTGAGCCACCCCACTCACTGCTCACCACTGAGCCACCCCACTCACTGCTCACACTGAGCCACCACTCACTGCTCACCACTGAGCCACCCCACTCACTGCTCACCACTGAGCCACCCACACTCACTGCTCACACACTGAGCCACCCCACTCACTGCTACCCACTGAGCCACCGCACTCACTGCTAACCACTGAGCCACCGCACTCACTGCTACCCACTGAGCCACCGCACTCACTGCTACCCACTGAGCCACCGCACTCACTGCTAACCACTGAGCCACCGTATACTCTGCTACCCACTGAGCCACCGTATACTCTGCTACCCACTGAGCCACCTGTATACACAAAATTAATTTCACCGCACTCCCCTAACTATTAGTAAATAAACTATATATAGATTCTAGACTACCCGATTCTTTAGAATCGGGCCGCCATCTAGTATATTATATAGTTAAATAAGTAATTTGGGTAATGATTAAATAAAAATGTAAACTTGACATATCGAAACACACTGACACCTACAGGTTGAAAGGGGGAATTACACCCATTACATAATAATGTCATAGTACATGAAACACATGATTAATGATATATTATTATACAATTTTATTATTCTGAACATTAATTCTATTCATATTCTGATGATAATAATGATATGGGTATTATTGATTGCTATGGTACGCTATGATATCATAGGTTAGGAAAATTTCCAACCTTTGGTATAGAATAGGGAAAGAAGACTTCAATCAAGATTCCAGAATAATAGTAAAGACTGTTCCATTTTAATAAAGAAAGACTTTATATTATCTTTATAACAATTGACTTTTAAAAGTTGCAAGAAGAAAACCACAATCCAGGAGGTTTAAAGTTTTCATTCAATAACAGACTGTTCTCACAAAGTCATAAAAAGACTGAATCATCACATTCATTCATTTGTTCATAAACTCATTAAGGGTATGTGCACACTGGAAGTCGGCTTTGTGACGGCGGCGGCTGGGCAGGCCCGACAGGAAGCTCTGCAGCCGTCCTCCGGCTTCCTGTCGGGTATGTGCGGCGGGTGTGCGGCGGGTGCACAGCGGGTTAGCGGCGGCGGTTATGCAGCGGCTGGAAGCAGCACATGATTCTGCTTGCAGCCGCTGCATAAACGGCTGGTTTATAGAACATGCACATTCGTTGCTAACCAGCGGTTTTAGCAACAGATGAGCATGTGTAAACCGCCGGTGTGTGCACAGCGGGCGTCGGTTTCCATAGGTTTTAATGTTAACCCAAAAGCCGCTTTTGGATTAACATAAATTTACATAAAACTCATGGAAACCGACCGGCGGTTTCCGCTGCTAAACCTGCACTAAACCTACGAGTGTGCACATACCCTAATTCTCACAGTGCTGACCAGGATTGCAGAGGATGATGATGACCCCATGATGCCAGAAGGGATTGTGCCAATTCCAAGGTTTGTTTTGATCCAGTGTAAAGCTTCACTATTGTGTGACCTATTCTGTGCATTAAGGACTGTTCTGTGTATGGTTACTGGCTACCAACATTAACTCTTGCTATGCTGGCCAAAGACGTCACCTGCTCCAGAAGTAATAAGAGGCAGCGCGGAGGATTCCGGAAGTGACCCAGAGTAAGTCCGGCCAACACTGCGCACAGGTCACATCACGGACATTGTTTGTCTATCAAATAAATGCTAATAAAAATATGGACTGTACAGTAAAGAACTGTGCAATATCTATATGCAATAATTCCTTTCAAAGACATTATTATCAAAAAGACTGTGTTATATTGGAGAGAATCATCAGATGAGGATGAGAAGACGCCGAGTGACGACAGATCCATCCAAGTGCTTCCATTAGAACAGGAAAGTATAATGACAATATTGGGTTTACAATTCATGGTTTACTAAAACATGAATCACATCACATTACTGACTATATCAAGAATTAAGATTATTATGTTGATAATGATGATTATCATTATTATTAGTATTGTATTATCATGATTTTTTTATATTAAGATTATGAACACTAAATTACTATCATGGTATTAATGAATTAATTTTGAGGCATCCAATCAATTAATGTTTGAATTCCTCAATACAGGGGGAAATGTAAGAACATGAATATTTTCATTAATATTTATTCCAAATACTGGGTATAATTATCAAAGTAATAATATATTAATTTATTCGTATATTGATCTGCTGATATTTGTAACGTACATATTTCTGACATGGACTGTACATGTGGCTGTACATACTGTATATTTAGCTGTAAGGGAGTAACACATAGTATAGTCTAGGTTCCCATATATAGTCACACATGTGTTAATGTCACTCTATAAGAATAACGCACGAGATGTAAGCAGCGCACGCTCTGCTGGGGGTCTCCCTGCGGGGGACGGTTTCACTGCTGGAAGACACAACACAAATGTAACACTTGCTCAAGCTGAAATCCTCTTCAAGACATCAGCTCTGGTCGTGCAGGAACCATATGCCTTGGAGAGATGGGTGCCTCTACAAACACAAGGAAGCAAGTATGACATAGACTTCTAAAGGATAAATGGACTATTTTTCTATAACTACCTGAATAGGTTACTTTACTGTGGTGCCTTTTATTATTGGTTCATTTTGACCAATAAAGCCAACAAGATATTATTATATGCTTCTATGTCTTTTCTCAATCGCACATGACGATAATTATGCACATATAATGAGATTTAACACATCATCACATAGGTGAAGACTACTACTCCCCTCATCCTCCCCGCTGCCCTGAGGTAAAGCTCCGCCTGTGGGGAGTTGTACTACCCTGAGCTGCATCACATCACTTCAGCGGCCGGCTTCTGCAGCGCTGGCATCCCAATTATCAGGTACCACAGGTGGCGTCATATACTCTTTATGCCCTGTAAATATTACCCCCTCCAAGAAATGACAGCCAGGGCACGGAACCGGGAACCCAACCACCCGTGATTCCCCGTCAAAACCATCAAACCTAGGCCCAGTATCTGAGTATCCCTAGCCCTGGGCTCATCAACTGCCTGTCAGGGTGCTTTTAGAGAGCCAATACAAACAACAGCAGCAGCGGCCTTACCAGACACAGCAACTCAGCTATTACAACCAGCCACGGATGAGTTTACAAATAACACAACCAGGCCCACCACAGACTCTTTGGCAGGCTACAACACTACCACTGCAGACAACTTCAGCCACAGTACATAGAAGCCAAGGAGTTAGTTTAGCAACAACCAACACCTTGCCTCCACCACCACCAATGGACATCACACCAGTGGTGCCATGCTACACTGCGCTGCATACTGCGGCATTGCTGATGCAACATGGTAGTAGCACATTAGAAACCACACAACACCAGCATCATGCAGCCTTGAGCATGAGCATAGCCGGCCTTTCCTATGGGCTAGTCGTGCGGTCGCACAGGGCGCTGGGCGCCAAGGGGCGCTGCAGAGAGCAAGTCAGTTTCACTTTATGCTGCGCCCTGTCTCTGTACTCTGTGGCCTGGAGAGGAGTGTGGTGGTGGGAAATCATCTGCCTTCAATGGTGAAACTGCCTGTGTGCTGGGGGGGAACAAACAATCAGCTCCTGGACTCTGAAGATATAACAAGACTGCATGACCTGCGATGATGTCAAGACCATGTGACCCTTGTGGGCGTGGCCTCACAGTTGCTGTCTGGAAGCAAGAGGATGTGAAGGAAAAGCTGGAGGAGATGGAAACTCGTGTGACAGGTGACGAGGGAAGTGAGGGAAGTGTGATGTGGGATATGGGCTATGTAATGTGGGGTACAGCCTGTGTGATGTGTGGGGGCATGGGCTGTGTAATGTGGGGGTACGGGCTGTGTAATGTGAGGTACGAGCTGTGTGATGTGTTGGGGTACGGGCTGTGTAATGTGAGTTACGGGCTGTGTGATGTGTGGGGATACAGCCTGTGTGATGTGTGTCAGTACAGCCTGTGTGATGTGTGGGGGTACAGTCTGTGTGATGTGTGGGGTACGGGCTGTGTGATGTGTGGGGCTACAGCCTGTGTGATGTGTGGGGGTACAGCCTGTGTGATGTCTGGGGTACAGGCTGTGTGATGTGTGGGGGTACAGCCTGTGTGATGTGTGGGGGTACAGCCTGTGTGGGGGTACAGGCTGTGGGATGTGTGGGGTACGGGATGTGTGGGGTACAGGCTGTGGGATGTATGGGGGTACGGGATGTGTGATGTGTGGGGGTATGGGCTGTGTGATACTGTAGAGTGAGGGATGGGAATAGGGGTATTACTCAGTATACAAAGTGAGGTTCCAGTATAGGAAGCAGTATAATAAAGTAAGGACTGTGAGAGCACACTATGGGGTGCTCAGTTTATGAGAGACAGTTTGAGGCAGGCCCGGATTGTTAGGCGGGAATATCTGTAATTTTCCCGATGGACCTGTGGTCGGCTGTGGGCAGGGGCTGGGCACAGTGGGGTTTCATATATGTGTGGCGCCCCACTATGCAGGCGTCGCAGAGGGGTACTGCACCCGTGAAAGTGGTGCAGATACTCCAGCTGCAAGCAGATTCTAGGATGGTGGGTGGAACCAGCACCCCACACTAGATCACACAGTGGAAGGTACCCGGAAGGAAACAAACCACCTCAAGGGGAACTAGAGAGAGTTCAGGAGTTCAAGCTCAGGCAGTGAGCCTGATGGAGAAAGGAGGTCCTTGACCTTTGGGTCTTTTTGCCTCAAGGTCTCTCGGTTAAGGGACCAGGAGAAGGAAAGCTTTCCCAGGCGCAGAACGTTACCGGGCATCGGAGCCCGCACCTGTGGGATCCTCTAAGAACCACAGAAAATCCGGAGGATCGAGGGGGATATACTCCTCCCGGAATCCTGAGCAGCCTACAGAGGGAACTAGGCCCCGCTGAAAGAGCGAGCGGCTAGCCAGCAGAGGGTAACCCAGACAGGAGCAAAGGAGAGAGGATGCAGGAGGTCAGGTTAGCTTTATGGAATCCGACTTCACCACTACTTGGAAGCAGGAAAGAATAGACAAGGAAGAAGGCACATGCTAAGGGTTCCACCATACCACCTGGGATCTGCTTGCAGCCACCCGTTAGCTACCTGCTATAACATCTAAATGCTGAACTGAGAACTGTAACCAATGCTGCTAAAGTTTCCAATAAAGTACCCAGAGTGAAGTGAATTTGACTCTGCTGCATCTTCTTTGCATGAACTCGTTCTTCCACAGAATCACTGCCCCGGAGGTCCAGTCCTGCCTGCGGAGGACTACACCATCTTAGCCGCAATACCACTGACCTCTGGCGGACTGTGGCGGCGCTGGTGCTACTCACCAGAAACTGCAGGTGGCATCACGACGACATACTTTGTAAATACTCCTCTGTTAATAACCCCCCTTTTCAAAAGATCAGTCCCCCAGGACACAGTATCAGGCGCGGCCACGATTCCCCATGACACCGCAGTTAACCCTTGCCGCCTGATACCCGAATACCCCACAACCTGAGGGGGGCGACACATATGCAGGGCAAGAGCCCCTGCCATGATCACTTCCACACCCTCGTCTCCCTTCCCCTCCGTTAGACATTCTAATCCGCTGTTGTTCTGGTGGGAAGAAAGGAGGGGTGGGTGCGGGTGGGTAGGTGTAACGCTGCGCACCTCCATATACCTCACACAGGGAGATGAATGACCACGGAAGTAGCAGCACTTGCACTTCCGGGATCATTCAGCTCTGTGTGTCAGAGGAGCTGCAGCGTCTGTGCAGTAAGCTGACATCATCTTACCACACTGCATGATATCACCGCAGAGTGCTGGAGGGGGAGGAGGAGGACATGGGGGGCTGGAGGAGGACAATCCTTGAGCAGCAGGACACAGGAGAAGGAGCAGGTGACTGCACTACTCATAGACCTGAAGATGGGGGTGGGGGGCAGAAAGACTAATGCTGCAGGCTGGGAGGGATGATGGGGCAGGAGGGCTAATCCTTCAGGTTAGGGGATGATAGGGCAGGAAAACTAATGCTGCAGGTTGGGGGTATGATGGGACAGGAAGGCTAATGCTGCAGGTTGGGGGGGATGATGGGGCAGGAAGGCTAATGCTGCAGGTTGGGGGGGGATGATGGGGCAGGAAGACTAATGCTGCAGGTTGGGGAAGATGGGGCAGGAAGGCTAATGCTGCAGGTTGGGGGGGATGATGCTTCAGGAAGGCTAATGCTGCAGGTTGGGGGGAATGATGGGGCAGGAAGGCTAATGCTGCAGGTTGGGGGGGATGATTGGTAGGAGGGCTAATGCTGCAGGTTGGGGGGGATGATGGGGCAGGAAGCCTAATGTTGCAGCACATGCATGGGTGGTTATTTTTTATTCAGGAGCTTTATAATGAGAATGTTATTTTTTTGAAGGCATCGTCTCAGTGTGTGCTGCAGAAGACCGGAAAAGAGGAAAACCTGCAGAGATGAGCTGTGGATGTGAAGTCATTATGGAGTCGGGCACATGACAAAACAGCGATTGGTGAGTATATTATGACAGGGACATTACGCTACACTAACATTTACACAGATTTAGGGAGGCTTTTTTAATATTTCACTAATATCTACTTTATTTATTATGCAAATGAGGGAGCTTTGTTGCATCGTTCCACCCTCGTATATGTACAGTAAAGCCAATCTTTTGTCGTTATTGACAGCACTCCGTTAGTAAAAGAGAGTGCTGCCTAAAATCAGCTTGGCATAGTACCACTTCTCCTGTCCTACATACAGGGTGTAATCCTCAGTATCTGTATTATTCTGTATACAGTTGTGGCCAAGAGTATTGACACCCCTGCAATTCTGTCAGATAATACTCGGTTACTTCCTGAAAATGATTGCAATCACAAATTCTTTGGTATTATTATCTTCATTTAATTTGTCTTCAATGAAAAAACACAAAAAGAATTGTCCTAAAGCCAAATTGGATATAATTCCACACCAAACATAAAAAAGGTGGTGGACAAAAGTATTGGCACTGTTAGAAAAATCATGTGATGCTTCTCTAATTTGTGTAATTAACAGCACCTGTAACTTACCTGTGGCACCTAACAGGTGTTGGCAATAACTAAATCACACTTGCATCCAGTTGACATGGATTAAAGTTGACTCAACTCTGTCCTGTGTCCTTGTGTGTACCACATTGAGCATGGAGAAAAGAAAGAAGACCAAAGAACTGTCTGAGGACTTGAGAAACCAAATTGTGAGGAAGCATGAGCAATCTCAAGGCTACAAGTCCATCTCCAAAGACCTGAATGTTCCTGTGTCTACCGTGCGCAGTGTCATCAAGAAGTGTAAAGCCCATGGCACTGTGGCTAACCTCCCTAGATGTGGACGGAAAAGAAAAATTGAAGAGAGATTTCAACGCAAGATTGTACGGATGGTGAATAAAGAACCTTGACTAACATCCAAACAAGTTCAAGCTGCCCTGCAGTCTGAGGATACATCAGTGTCAACCCGTACTATCCATCGGCATCTGAATGAAAAGAGACTGTATGGTAGGATACCCAGGAAAACCCCATTTCTTACCCGAGACATAAAAAAGCCAGGCTGGAGTTTGCCAAAACTTACCTGAGAAAGCTTAAAATGTTTTGGAAGAATGTTCTCTCTTTTTGGGCAAAGGCATCAACATAGAGTTTACAGGAGAAAAAAAGAGGCATTCAAAGAAAAGAACATGGTCCCTACAGTCAAACATGGCGGAGGTTCCCTGATGTTTTGGGGTTGCTTTGCTGCTTCTGGCACTGTACTGCTTGACTGTGTGCATGGCATTATGATGTCTGCAGACTACAAACAAATTTTGCAGCATAATGTAGGGCCCAGTGTGAGAAAGCTGGGTCTCCCTCAGAGGTCATGGGTCTTCCAGCAGGACAATGACCCAAAACACACTTCAAAAAGCACTAGAAAATGGTTTGAGAGAAAGCACTGGAGACTTCTAAGGTGGCCACCAATGAGTCCAGATCAGAAACCTCATTTTAAGGAAAACTTGATGTTATAAAAAAATCAGTCGCCGGTTCTTTCAAATTCTGTGTGAGGCAAGGTTTCTATGAAAAACAGGAAAAAAGACGACCATTAGTTCACATTTTTTTAGTGCTCAAACTTCACATTTTCTAGTGATTAAGCTTCACAAGTGCTCTAAGTGTTAAAAGTGTATTAAAAACAAGTGTTTCACTACAGATGGTAACGTATATGTCCTGGTTTCTTAAATTACCATATAAGGGCCTTTTCACATTAGCGGTTTAGCGCTGATCGCGGCAGTTGCGGTGAAAAAATCGCATTTATAAGTTTGTAACTAAGATCAACTAACTAATAGAGCCATATATGTTTTTATTTTCATATGTTAAGCACAAAATATAACAGAAGCTTAATTTACCACAAATCTGTGGAAGATCATTGTGAGTAACCCTTAAAGGTACATCTATTATTTCAGAAATATATGGTGTAATCTCCACCAAGCCAGCACAATCCTGCTTTAACTAGTCACATATTTCTTTCCGGTAATCACCGTAGAAGTACAAGACAACGACCTAGAAACAACTTCATGTTAAACAAATAAAAGACACAATTTCATGTAAGGCAAGTAATACTATTGTCGTCTTAATGCCCATTTAAAGGGATCCTGTCACCTCCAGAACGCCCCCTAAGCTACCAAAACATGTCCCTGCAGCATCCTATCACTAATCTCACACTCCTTTTGTCTCCTAAAAGCATCCTGTGAAAGTGCATAAAAACATTTAAATACTTACTCATTAGTGATTATAATTAGCAGGGGCTATATTCTTTAGCCCTTAGGGCGTGTTGTTTTGCAGGCTTCAGGATCCACCCTCTCTCTGTCTGTGTGCTTTGCTTGTGCAGGCTTTGCCATCTCTATCACTCACAGAATGCAAATCATTAGTCCTGCCTTCAGCTCCACATCACACAGCACAGACACAGAGAGGGTGGATCATTTGGGGCGTGAAAATGAGCACCTAGGGAGGGCTTAGAGTCTTACAGTGGACGCCTTGTGAGACTTATTCACGGACAAGAAGTCTCAGATTTGTAAGTGTATATTGTTGATTATTCCAATGTTACAGAGCGCTTTTTTTTATAGAAAAGGAGCACTGATACGGATATGTTAGGGTGCAGGAGTTGGGGGTCAGGTTCCCCTTAATCAAAAACTTAACACATCGGCATCTATTTCACATTTTTACTAAAACAAGAAGTAATCGCACCTAAATGAACAAGATGAGGACTCCCAAATATCTCCTTCATAGGTAAGGAAATGCCTTACATATATAAAGAGACTAATAAGCCAAATTGTCCTGACATAGCAATCTATTAAACCAACTTTCTGCACTATATTGCAGGCTATAGCAAAACAGGAGAATTCCCTCAGCATCAGACCCTAATAGAACCCTTACTCATGAAAGAATGATGGCAACTGTACCTTGGCGACAAAGATTTTTAATTTTGTTTTAATTTTAATTTGTGCATATTTTAAAGCTTTTATTGTAATTTTGTTTTGACTATTAAACATCTCAAAAACGGGTTAAGCGGATTAGATTGGGTCTTCCCTCCTTGAAGCCATTGATAGGAGTTGATGTTAGTGACTCACCGTTGCTGGATACTCACGTCTCAGGCGATGCAGCACTTGTCACAGTTCCGCGCCTGAGGCTGTGGGGCCTGGTGGTCAGATCAAAAGGGGGTGAACGGATAGGGATGATTCTTGATTTGTCTTGACGCCACCTTTGGTAGTCCGGTGAAGGCACCGGCGCTGCTTGGGCCTCCGGGGGATGTGCAGCATGCTAGATGGGATGCTCCCCGCAGGATGAGCAGGAATCCCCGGGCCAGGAGCTGCACTTGATGGAATACGGCAGCTCAGTAGTTACTGCGGGTTAGTCCAGGAATAATGCACGGACACAAAAAGTCTTTTGGCACCTTTACTGATGACAACAGGTACGCTCGACCGGGTGATGAGGTTGACACTCCTGGAGTTTCTACAGCAAGCAGTGGTGTAGGCTTCCTTATATACGCTGTTCTGGTGGGGTCTGGTGGATATGGAATCCTGCCGGACCGGGTTGTACGTTCTGGTGGAACGTGGTTCACCTGAGTTTGCTGCACTGAGGGCGCTATCAAAGGGATTAAGGTGAATTTCTCCTTCTTCCCTGGGCTCTCATCTGGTGGTGCTTCAGGTGTACAAGAAGCTAAACTTCCTGGTTGGGGTGCTGGTTTCTCTGCAGCCTGTGATGTGGCTCCTGCAGCTCGGACCCAGTGACCGGATTGTTAGGGAGAGTTAGGATAAGTCTTCTGTCCCTCTGAGGTATTTTCCTCCTGTCCTATGACCCCAGTTACAAGGGTCTCTCACTTTTCCGGGTGTGCTGGTATAGGCCTAGTGTGGCTCCAATACCAGGTCAGCTCTCCTAGCTGTTCACAGTTCTAAAGCGACTGCACACTCCACTCTTTCTCCCTCCAGGACCCGTATTTATAGGGGGAACTGGCTTAAGGTAACCAGTGGAGCTCCCCCTAGAGGCCTGGGGTGAAAAGGGGTGTAAAGAAAAGGTGTTTTGTTTAGTGAGTTCTGCTTGCTGTGTACATTCCATTTGTGTACCAAGAGTTCTGTGGTGCCCCAACCAGGGTGCCACATTAGCGCTGGGCCTTAACCAAATTAAGATTATCCCGAGAAACAGCATGAGCCTTTCGTACAGTTGCATTGATTTGTGACCTCTAGAACACTCCATGAAACACTGGAGCTGCCGGCAGATCACAAATCGCTGAAGACCGACTTGAACAGTGCTGTAAATAGATGAAGATGATGGCAGTTGAGTATATAATACAGGCAGGTGACTTACATTTTAGCACCACTCCAGCACCGAAATAAAAAACTAAAAAGCTGGAGTGGAACTTTTGGGATGGGAATGAAAGAAGAAAAAAAACTGTAAATACAAAGATTGTAAGGCAAAGTTGTCACTGAGCTGGCTGTGCATTGTACAATAATGTGTCTTATACTTTTCTATCCTACTTTCCAAAAGGGTACTTGATAAAATTTGAACCAAAAAAACAACAACTAAAAAGTAATGTAAAAGTTGGTATGTAGGAATATGAGTCCAGTATGTCTTAAAAGGCGTATCTCCCATCTGACAGGCTTCTCAGCCATGCTGTTTCCAGCTGACTTTTTTTTAAACTGAAAGTGAAAGTAATTCACATCAGGAAGCTTTGAAAACTGAGTTACAGACTCCATGGCTCGCAGGACAGTAAAGCATGCTTTCTGGAGAGAAGGGCTGGTAGCAACTAGCAAAGAGAAAGACACATGTGTAGACGTGTAGTCCAATGTGGTTTGCCCTCAGTAGAGTGCTGCAGGCCACCATCCTGGCGTGTAGCTGTGCCTGATGGCAGTGGCTCTGACCACAACACTCAGGTCTACGCTCCCAATGATCTTGTTTGCCCTGCAGTTGTCCCTGGCAAATGAAAGTAACAAAGGTAAGTGGCTAAGTTTGAAATATGGAATGTAACTTTAATTGTCATGTTATTGTTAGCCTGCGGTATAGGTGAGTGGCATATGTAATCCACTATCCTGCTCCTTTTAGCTATTACTAGTTTCATTACTTCTATTCAATGGAATTGTGTTTTCCTGGGGCTGGTAACACCAGCATACCAAAGCTAAAATATAGCAGAAAATAATACACAAATGATGATAATAAAACAAATCTGTCAGCAGGATTTCACACTACAAACTATTTATATGTGCATGTAGCTCTTTCTAAAACAACTCCAGCAATATCTTTACATGGCCAGTCTGTTCCTCTGTCACTGAGAAGTCAGTGCTTGAATTTACAAGCAAATGAGGCTGCAGAGCTATTGTAAGGCTGTGTGCTCACGATCAGGAGGCACTGTGTGTTGGACACAGTACCTCCAGACCTGCAGGAGCCCGCAGGTGCACCCGGGGAGACCACAGCCGCCCTGTACCCACGATCTGCGGTGGGTGCAGGGCAACTTCTCCCTGCGTGCACCTGTTGGTTATCTCTTCCGACTCTGCAGCTTGAAATTAACATGCTGCTGTGATGCCGAAGTCCAGAAGCCCACACTGGAGAGAGGGAAGAAGCACAGTGAGCATGGGATTTTATGAAATCACATCCATTATGCTTGGACTGTGCAACACAGCAGCTATACGCTGCATCCAAAATGCTGCAATTCCAGCCTATGAGCAGACATCCTTACTCTGAAGCCTCTGCCACTCCAGGTCTATTCACCTAGCACCACCATCTCCTGCTTGACTGATGGCTCTTTTGCCTTAGGTCACACAGCATAGAGGCTGTCAGTCAAGGACTATAGGCAGTGAAAATTAATAAAGAATACAAAAATGTTCACGTTGTGAGCTACAGACCAGCAATATTACTACTGGGGTAGAGGATATACAAATGGAAAATTTTGAGTCACTGTTTTAAACTTTGTTTTGTATTTAGATATCATGGAAAAAACACAGAGGTTTGAACCTTCCTACAGCCAGTGTAGGAGACTCCAATTTTTCTAATTACGGTATATATAAGCACAGGAAGCGGTGGTGGGTAGGGAATAGAGCTGGAGTAACACAGGCTTCAGGACTTCAGCCACATTGTATATGAATTTATACACTCATTTCTCAAAAATGGAAGAATAGGCTGGCTTTGTACCAGTACTGCTGGACTTGTCTTAAGGCCGCTTTACACACACCAACTTCTGTGACCAACTTCTGACAGATCTCTGGTTGCAGTGAAATCATGGACACATTGTTCCATTTTGTGGCTGTGTACAAAATGGAGCAATGTGTCCATGATTTCACTGCAACCAGAGATCTGTTCAGAAGTTGGTCACAGAAGTTGGTGTGTGTAAACGGCCCTTAGCTTGATCTCCACAGGGCATTTCACAGTAATTTTTGTGGCTTTAAAAAAATAAAAAAATAAAAAAAGCTACTTAAAGTTTATCATACATTTAAGAATTTTCAATACAAAAAGTTTCATTTGACTTGTTTCTTTCACCATTTTATTCTTATCTTTGAACAATGTCAGGAAAAATGTATGCATCAGATGTAACAAAATAAAAACCGCCAGTGGGTATACTTAAAATTCTGCAATTCTCACGTTGTGTGTTAAGGAGCCTTGAAGTGAACCTGTCACATGTGAAAATGCTATTAACCTGAAAATATAGGGTTAATCTGTAGGTTTACAGCTTTCTGAAGCTGCGTGGCATGGGCAATTTAAACTCCACTGCCGGAAGGAAATTAACTTTAGCCCTTTTGGCAGCATTCTAATTTCAATCATGGAGGTGGTGCTGGCGTGGGTACAGCCACTACCCTGTGTATTTGAGCAGTGCTTTTAACCACACCCCTTGCACTGGCTGACATCCACTCATCATTAGAACCAGCTGTCAATCAGTGCAGTGGCGCGGTTGCTGCCGCCACATACAGATAGCAGTGACTGAACTTATGCCGACACCACCTCCATGACTGAAACCAGAACGCTGCTAGGAGGATTAAAGTGCATTTCCTCCCGGCTATGGGGTTTAATATGCAGGGCTTGGGGAGGTTCACAATGCTATTAACCTGCAGATAAACCCCATATTTCCATGTTAATAACATTTTTTCACACTAGCGATTTTCTTTCCTCGGGGAATCCAGCAGAAACTGGATGCTACCAGATCCAGTTTGTTCCCCATTGACTTACAATGCAGAATGTGGCATGCGGTTGCATACAGTTTCTGCCTGATGTGGCCAGAAACCATTTTTTGTCGACCTCCAAAAGGGCAAAATGTTGCATTTTTGCGGTTGACAAAAACACAATACCAACCAATCCTGAAGGATCCAGAATAAATTTAAATGAAATCAAATGGGCACTGGATCCAGTTTTACTGAATCAGGCATGATCCAGTAAAACTGAATTCAGTTTTGTCTACTGAGCATGCTGGTTCACTAGAAGATAGAGTGATAGATAGATAGATAGATAGATAGATAGATAGATAGATAGATAGATAAATAGATAGATAGATAGACAGATAGACAGACAGACAGACAGACAGACCGTGCAGGATAGATTCTAGAATGCATGGGCTGTTTCCAGGGTACTCCAACAGCCAATGACAGACGCCCTCTCTCCATGATAGCATCTGTGATTGGCTGTTGTGCCTATCACCAGTGAATAATCAGGACGTTAATGAGTGTCCCTGGAAGTAGAAGTGGGCGGATGCCGGTAAGAATAACACTGATGTTTAATCAGTATTTTCTTTCTTTTTACAGCCTCCCAGGCCCCATTTCATAACTTTAACCCCTTCCCGACCTATGACGTAGGAGGACGTCATGGGCCGGTAAGGGGTGTTTGATGTGAGCTCCGGCGCGGAGCTCACATCAAATCCCCGACATCTCAGCTGATCTCATCAGCTGAGATGTCAGGGTAACAGCGCCGATCGGATCCGGGATCCAAGGCGGCTGCGGCGGGGAACACGATAGTATCGCGGGATCTCCGGCGCTCACATGACAGCCCGGGGTCCTGGCTAGACCCCGGATGCTGTCACAGAGCAGTTTCCTGTTGTGGTTGGCAGGCGCTGACAACCACAGCAGGTCCGCGATTCTGGGAGATACAGATGAGCTGCAGCTCATCTGTATCTCCCAGAAGCGATCGGACTGTGCAGCAAGGTGCCTCTAAAAGAGGCAGTGTAAAAATAAGATTCAATGAAAAAATAAAGTTTTTAAAAACCTGTAAAAAAGAAAAAAAATATAAAAGTTCAAATCACCCCCCTTTACCCCCAATCCCAATAAAGGTATATATATTAAAAAAAAAATACACATGTTTGGTATCGTCGTGTTCAGAATCGCCCGATCTATCATCCTATTAAATCCGTTAATGAGAGCCGTAAACTCCGTAACGGAAAAAATGGTCCAAACACCAAAAATTCAGTTTTTTTGGTCACTGTGTTATTGCTATAAAATGCAATAACAGGCGATCAAAACTGCGGATCCCCCCAAAAATGGTATCATTAGAAATGTTAGCTCAAGACGCAAAAAATAAGCCATCACCCAGATCCCGAAAAATGAGAACGCTACGGGTCGCAGAACATGGCGCAAAAAGTCTGTTTTGTTGTTTTTTCAACTTCTGAATTTTTTTCACCACCTAGATACCAATAAAGGTATATATGTTGGGTGTCTACGAACTCGTACCAAAGCTAGGCATCACCCCATCATGTCGGTTTTACCATATAGTGAACATGGCGACTAAAATACCCAAAAAACAAACGTGTCATTGCACTTTTTTTGATTTTTCACTGCATTTAGAATTTTTTTGCAATTTCCCTGTACACTATATGGTAAAATAAATTATTGCATATGAAAGTACAACTCGCCCTGCAAAAAACAAGCTGTCATATGTCTATATTGACAGAAAAATAAAAAAGTTATGGCTCTTGGAAGCAGGGGAGCAAAAAACGAAAATGAAAAACGAAAAATTCCCGGGTCATGAAGGGGTTAAAGTCCAACTTCGGGTTTTGGACTCAAGTTCGGGTCAAGTCAATTTCCGAACTCAGACCTTAATAAAAGTCTGGCCAGGTCCGCCGAACTCGAACAACGGTGGGTTCGCCCATCACTAATCAATCAGATGGCTGGACATTGTCCGTCAGGATTTTTTGGTAAAGGATTCATGTTCCATTTACCACAGCAAGCCTTCCAGGTCCTGAAGCAGCAAAACAGCTTCAGACCATCCCACTACCACCACTGCCATATTTTACTGTTGGCATGATGGTCCTTTTCTGAAATGCTGTTTTATTTCTACGGCAAATTAATGTAACATATTCCTTCCAAAAAGATCAACTTTTGTCTCCTCAATCCACAGAGTATTCTCCCAAAAGTCTTGGTGATCATCAAGATGTTTTCTGGCAAAATTGAGATAAGCCTTTATGTTCTTTTTGCTCAGCAGTGATTTTGTGTTTGAACTCTGCCATACAGGCCATTTTTGCCGAGTCTCTTTTTTATAGTTGAGTCATGAAAGCTGACCTTAACTGAGGCAAGTAAGGCCTACAGTTGTTTGGATGTTGTTGTGGGGTTTTGTGACCTCTTGGATGAGTTGTTGCGGCGCTCTTGGGGTACTTTTGGTCGGTTGCTCTTGGGGTAATTTTAGTCAGTCGGTTGGCTGGTTGGCCACTCCTGGGATGGTAAACCACCATGTTTTTGTTATTCGTGGATAATGGCTCTTACTGTGATTTGCTGGAGTTCCAAAGCTAAGTTATGTTTTCGGGGAAGGTGTGAATCACTTTTTGACACAGGGCCCTGTAATAAGGACCTTAATTTAAAAACTGCATTTTGTGTTTCCTTGGGTCATCTTTGCATAATATTTAACTTAGTGTGGTTATCTGAAAACATTTAAGTGTGAAAAACATGCAAAAGAATAAGAAATCAGGAAAGGGGTAAACACTTTCTCAACCCACTGTGTATGTATATATGTAGCACTAAAAAAGAAAAGCTACACTCTGCTCTGACCATAAAATATACAGAATTATTTCATTTAACCCCTTCAGGACCCAGCCTATTTTGACCCTAAAGACCTTGGCCTTTTTTGCAATTCTGACCAGTGTCCCTTTATGAGGTTATAACTCGGGAACGATTCAACCGATCTTAGCGATTCTGAGATTGTTTTTTCATGACATATTGGGCTTCATGCTAGTATTAAATTTAAGTCGATAATTTTTGCGTTTATTTGTGAAAAAATTAAAAATATGGCAAAAAGTTTGAAAATTTCACAATTTTCACATTTTTTATTTTTTTTTCTGATAAACAAGAGAGATATGTGACAGAAAAAAGTTATTAAATAATATTTCCCACATGTCTACTTCACATCAGCACAATTTTGGAAAAAAAAAAAATTTTTGTTAGGACGTTATAAGGGTTCAAAGTTCATGAGCAATTTTTCATTTTTCAACCAAAATTTACAAAACCATTTTTTTTAGTGACCACATCACATTTGAAGTCCTTTTGAGGGGTGTACATGACAGAAAACACCCAAAAGTGACACCATTCCAAAAACTGCACCCCTCAAGCTACTCAAAACTACATTCAAGAAGATTATTAACCCTTCAGGTGCTTCACAGGAACTAAAGCAAAGTGGAAACAAAAAATGGATATTTTAATTTTTTTATCAAAAATGTTCTTTTAGCCTCAATTCTTTCATTTTCACATGGGCAACAGGATAAAATGGATCTTAAAATGTGTTGTGCAAATTCTCCCGAGTACATCGATACATCATATGTGGTCATAAACCACTGTTTGGGCGCACGGCAGGGCTCAGAATGGAAGGAGCACAATTTGAATTTTGGAGCTAATTTTACATTCAAAAAGTGAAATTGCGCTCCTTCCCTTCTGACCCCTGCCGTGCGCCCAAACAGTGGTGTATGACCACATATGAGGTATCGGTGTACTCAGGAGAAATTGCCCAACAAATTTTAGGATGAATTTTATGCTGTTGCCATGTGAAAACGAAAAAATTTAGGCTAAAAGAAAATTTTTGTGAAAAAAAAGGTACTATTTCATTTTCACAGATCAATTTGTAAAGCACCTGGGGTTCAATATGCTCACTACCCATCTAGATATGTTCCCTGGGGGGTCTAGTTTCCAAAATGGGGTCACTTGTGGGGGAGCTCCAATGTTTAGGCACACAGGGGCTCTCCAAACGCGACATGGTGTCCGCTAACAATTTGAATAAAAATCAGCTCAAATTGTTAGCTGTAACCATGTTGTGTTTAGTGAGCCCCTGTGTGCCTAAACATTGGGGCTCCCCCACAAGTGACCCCATTTTGGAAACTAGACCCCCCAAGGAACGTATCTAGATGCATAGTAAGCACTTTGAACCCCAAGGTGCTTCACAAATTCATCCATAAAAATGAAAAAGCACTTTGTTTTCCACAAAAATTTTCTTTTTTCATTATTATGGATCAATTTGTGAAGCACCTGGGGGTTCAATATGCTCACTACCCATCTAGATATGTTCCTTTGGGGGTCTAGTTTCCAAAATGGGGTCACTTGTGGGGGAGCTCCAATGTGGAGACGCACAGGGGCTCTCCAAATGCGACATGGTATCCGCTAACAATTTGAATGCAAAACGAGCTCAAATTGTTAGCGTACACCATGTTGCGTTTGGAGAGCCCCTGTGCGTCTCCACATAGGAGCTCCTCCACAAGTGACCCCATTTTGGAAACTAGACCCCCAAAGGAACATATCTAGATGCATAGTGAGCACTTTCAATCCCCAGGTGCTTCATATATTAATCTGTAAAAATGAAAAAGTACTTTTTTTCCGCAAAAATCTTTTTTTTTCATTAATTTGTGAAGCACCTGGGGGTTCAATATGCTCACTACCCATCTAGATATGTTCCCTGGGGGGTCTAGTTTCCAAAATGGGGTCACTTGTGGGGGAGCTCCAATGTGGAGACGCACAGGGGCTCTCCAAACGCGACATGGTGTCCGCTAACAATTTGAGCTGATTTTCCATTCAAATTGTTAGCGGACACCATGTCACGTTTGGAGAGCCCCTGTGTGCCTAAACATTGAAGCTCCCCCACAAGTGACCCCATTTTGGAAACTAGAGCCCCCAGGGAACTTATCTAGATGGGTGGTGAGCATTTTGAACCCCCAGGTGCTTCAGAAATTAATCCGTAAAAATGAAAAAGTACTTTTATTTCCACAAATTTTCTTTTTTCATTTTTACAGATTAATTTGTGAAGCACTGGGGCGTTCAAAATGCTCACCACCCATCTAGATAAGTTCCATGGGGGGGTCTAGTTTCCAAAATGGGGTCACTTGTAGGGGAGCTCCAATGTTTAGGCACACAGGGGCTCTCCAAACGTGACATGGTGTCCGCTAACAATTTGAGTTGATTTTCCATTCAAATTGTTAGCGGACACCATGTCACGTTTAGAGAGCCCCTGTGTGCCTAAACATTGGAGCTCCCCCACAAGTGACCTCATTTTGGAAACTAAACCCCCCTAGGAACTTATTTAGATGCATAGTGAGCACTTTTTTATTTTTATGGATCAATTTGTGAACTACTTGGGGGTTCAAGTGCTCACTATGCATCTAGATACGTTCCTTGGGGGGTGTAGTTTCCAAAATGGGGTCACTTGTGGGGGAGCTCCAATGTTTAGGCACACAGGGGCTCTCCATACGCGACATGGTGTCCGCTAACAATTGGAATTGTTAGCGGACTCCATGTCGCGTATGGAGAACCCCTGTGTGCCACTAGCATTGCCATCAGCACAAGGGCAACTGGAAGAGTTGGGGTACAGCACCAGAAAATGGCACCTCTAATGTGCTATTTTCTGTGGTGGCTGTGGGTTGCAATTTGCAGCGTGGGGGGCCACAACATTTGGGTCTCTCCACGATGAGGATTGCAGCCCCCCAACTGCCAAGTTGTACCTGGCTGGCATCCAAAAATAAGGCAAAGCTGCTTGTCTTTTATTGGTAGAAGGAAAAAAATGGCATGGGGCTCCGCCATATTTTTCGTCCAGCCAGGTACAACTTGGCAGCTATGGACTGCCACCAGCCCCCAGCTGCCTCGTCATACCTGGCTGGAACCAAAAATAAAGCGAAGCCTATTTTTTTTTTATTTCTAGAATTATTTCTAGAAAAAAAATGACATAGGGCTCCGCCATATTTTTGGTCCAGCCAGGTACAACTTGGCAGCTACGGACTGCCACCAGCCCCCAGCTGCCTCGTCATACCTGGCTGGAACCAAAGATACAGCTAAGCATATTTTTTTTTTATTTCTAGAATTATTTCTAGAAAAAAAATGACATAGGGCTCCGCCATATTTTTGGTCCAGCCAGGTACAACTAGGCAGCTGGGGGCTGGAATCCTCAGCATAGAGAGGCCCAAGCGTTCTGGGCCCCCCATGCTGAGAATTGCAGCCCGCAGCCGCCCCAGAAAATGGCGCATTCATTGAAGCGCCATTTTCTGGCGCTGTACCCACGCTCTTCCAGTTGCCCTGGTGCCGGTGGCTAACTGGGTAATAAAGGGGTTAATGCCAGCTTTTTATTGGCAGCTGGCACTAAGCCCGAGATTCATAATATAGGGCCAATGTTAGACCCGCCATTAGGAATCTCTAGTACGGTAAATAGTCAATAAATACACACAGAGAAAAATCTTTTTATTTGAAAAAAAAAACAGACACAATTCGGACTCCATCTTTATTATAAAAAGATCCGACGTAGTCCACAACGAAGGTCCCACGACGCTCGATCGCCTCCGACGTAGTCCACAACGAAGATCCCACGACGCTCGATCGCCACTGCTCAATCCAGAGACTGCAGCAAGGGATCAAGTGTCCTCTTCCTACAGCCTCTGGGGTCAGCGTTATGGTGCACTGTATGGCAATGATCTGTCATACAATTCACCAAGACAATGATCCCAGAGACCACAACAAGAGGACACTTGATCCCTTGTTGTAGTCTCTGGGATCAGCGTCATGGTGCACGGTATGGCAATGGTCTGTCATACCGTGCACAATGACGCTGATCCCAGAGACTACAAGAGAACACTTGATCCCTTGTTGTAGTCTCTGGGATCAGCATCATGGTGCACGGTATGGCAATGATCTGTCATACCATGCACCTGACGCTGATCCCAGAGACTACAACAAGGGATCAAGTGTCCTCTTGTTGTAGTCTCTGGGATCAGCGTCATGGTGCACAGTATGGCAATGATCTGTCATACAGTGCACAATGACGCTGATCCCAGAGACTACAAGAGGACACTTGGTCCCTTGTTGTAGTCTCTGGGATCAGCATCATGGTGCATGGTATGGCAATGATCTGCCATTCAGTGTACCATGATGCTGATCCCAGAGACTACAACAAGAGGACATTTGATCCCTTGTTGTAGTCTCTGGGATCAGCGTCGGGTGCATGGTATGACAGATCATTGCCATATCGTGCACCATGATGCTGATCCCAGAGACTACAACAAGGGATCAAGTGTCCTCTTGTTGTAGTCTCTGGGATCAGCGTCATGGTGCACGGTATGGCAATGATCTGTCATACCGTGCACCATGACGCTGATCCCAGAGACTACAACAAGAGATCAAGTGTTCCCTTGTAGTCTCTGGAGATCGTTTCCATGACGATTGGATCCTCTAAGTGCTGTGATCCCTGAGATCACAGCACTTAGAGGGTTAACACAGCCAGGGCACAGCAATCACACAGATGCTGTGCCCTGGCTGTGACACCGCTCCTCTGCACACTCATCTCTATGCTGGGAGATGACTGTGCAGAGGAGCCGACAGAAGAAGGAGGACGCCGCAGGAAGAGGACAGCGCAGAGAAGACCCGGAGCAGACCGGAGGACAGAGGCAGAAGACCGAAGGAAAGAGGGAGAACAGCGGAGGACAGAGGAGAAGAAAGAAGACAGGTGAGGAAGAAGAGGGAGTGGGAAGAAGAGGGAGCGGGAAGAGAACGGGCGGAGGTGATCACCGCAGGCAGCGGTGGTCACAGGAGGCATGGGGAGGGATCGCAGGGCAGGGGAGACCAGAGGGGGGAGATCACCCACAGGGGGGAGCCCACAGGGGGGAGATCACCCACAGGGGGGAGATCGGAGGGCAGGGGGCACATCGGCGGCCCGGGGCAGAGCGGAGGGCCAGGGAACGACGGCGGGAGGGAACTCATCGGCCACACCGCCCCCACATTTGATTGGAGAGAGACACTCTCCAATCAGGTCTGAGGGGGGGGGGGGTGACAAAGGGCCCCTTGTCCAGCCAATGCCTGATGCTGTCCAGCATCAGGCATTGACTGTATTGTAACATCTCACCAAGTTTCATTGGTGAGATATTACAATTACTCCGATTGGCAGTTTCACTTTCACTTCACTGCCAATCGGAGCGGTCCTAGCCCCGGGGGGGCTAAGCCACCCCCCCTAGGGTATAGTGCAGGTCCTTCCGTACCTGCGGCTCTATTAACCCCTTAGTGACCGCGGTTAATAGAGCCACAGGACGGGAAACTGGCGAGGACGCAGCATATGCGTCCAAGGTCGGGAACGAACTTGTTTTGAGGACGCATATGCTGCGTCCTGGGTCGGGAAGGGGTTAACACTAGAACTACTGGACTCGTGACACCTACATAGAAATACATAGTGCGAAGTAGTCAAAATGACTACCTCAGTAGTTCTAGTGTTAAGCAAGAATACAAAAATTGAAACACTTAGCTTTAAAAACATGGCCATATCGTTAAACCGCCCAGTCGCCACGTCAAGGCATGTCTCTTAGGCCAGGGTCATCCTTGGCATGAGTTTTTTTAGTGCCTTAAAAAAAAGCATGAGTTTCTGCATGCTTTTTTCATTTCAGCATTCATTTTTTAAGGTGTCTGATGGCACCCTGCGTTTTTGCATGCGTTTTTAAATCAGCACCCAAAAAAATTTCATTCACCATTTTTTGGTGCTGTTTTAAAAACGCATGTGTTTTTTTTAACATGGGCCCCTATGGAAAACGCATGCGTTTTTGGATGGTACTAAATTGTACTAATGTACCATGCGTTTTTGCATGCGTTTTTGATGTCAGCTACTCACATAAGTGCAAAAACTCATGCCCAAAATGCATGGCACTTTAAGCCTGCGTTTTTGCTATTAAGACATGCGTTTTTGCTATTAGGGCATGCATTTTTTAATATGGGGGCCTATGGGTGCGTTTTTACATGCTTTTTTAAAAACGCAGGTCTCCAAAAAAGCATGAAAAAAACCGCAAGTGTGACCCTAGCCTTAGACTGGGTCCCTAACCTTCAATTTCTGCCTCTGTCTGGGTTAAAACCTCTTTTTACATGGGCAAGATAGAAAAGGTGATAAAAGAACAATCGCATCACGGGTCAACATGGCAGGGGAGGGCTGCGCAACAATGGGTGTGAACCCACATTACAGACTAGAGAAAAACACTGCGACACTACTTAGCTTTAAAATATATGGCCATATCGTTAAACCGCCCAGTCGCCACGTCAAGGCGTGTCTCTTGAACTGGGTCGCTAACCTTCAATTTCTGCCTCTATGTGGGTTAAAACCTCCTTTTATATAGGCAAGTTAGAAAGAGTGATAACAGAGAACAATTGCATCACGGGTCATCAGGGCGGAGGAAGGGTGCGCAACAATGGGTGTGAACCCATATTACAAACTAGAGAAAAACACTGCGACACTACTTAGCTTTAAAATATATGGCTATATCGTTAAACCGCCTAGTCGCCACGTAAAGCCGTGTCTCTTGAACTGGGTCGCTAACTTTCAATTTCTGCCTCTATGTGGGTTAAAACCTCCTTTTATATAGGCAAGTTAGAAAAAGTGATAACAGAGAACAATCGTATCATGGGTCAACAGGGCGGCGGAAGGGTGCGTAACAATGGGTGTGAACCCACATTACAAACTAGAGAAAAACACTTCGCCTCTTTTCATCATAACGGAGAGGCAAGCCTGAGGGAACCCAACTGTCAGCCCAGCACACCTCCCCACTGCAGAGCTACTGGGAACACTTGTGCTATGTTCACAGACTGCATCTTTACTGCGTTTTTCCTACGTTTTTGTGCTGCATTTATACCTTGGTTTTATGCAAATCTATGGTAATCTAAACCTGCGTTTTCAATCCCCAGCAAATCCTAATGGCCACTTTACACACACCAACTTATCTGTCCAACTTCTGAACAACTTACTGGTTGCAGTGAAATCATGGACACATAGTTCCATTTGTACACAGCCACAAAATGGAGCAATGTGTCCATGATTTCACTGCAACCAGTAAGTTGTTCAGAAGTTGGACAGATAAGTTGGTGTGTGTAAAGTGGCCTTAAGGCTGCACATCAGACTCCCCAGTGTGCATAGAGTCTGAATCCGGCATGACCCCTATATACATATCTAATCTAGTATGTATATATATATATATATATATATATATATACCGTATATAATAAAGAAATCAAACAGGCAGCACTCCTAAAATCAAGGTGAAAAAGTGGATACGTTGCCATGGATCCAGGGCCGCACCGTCCATTGGACAGTGTGAGCCCTGTCATTCAGGCGGCAGCCGGCAGGGGGAGCGGCTGTGCAGAAGGGGGTGGCGCCTCATGCACAGAGCCTCCCCCTGTCATGGCGCCGGCCGCTCATCCCGCTCACCGCAGGTAAGCGGCGGGCAGCGGGGGGACACGCACACAAGGGGCGGCAGCCCCAGGCTTCAAAAGCACCCCCCCCTTCCCCCGGTACTCGCGGCAGTGGCCGGCAATCACTGCCGCGGCTCAGGCGGCAGTGGCGATCCGGTCACTGCAGAAGGGGCGGCAGCCCCAGGCTCCACCAGCACCCCCCCCCACCCCCGTAATCAGTGCCGCGGCTCAGGCGGCAGTGGGGCTCGGTGCACCCCTGCATGGATCCGTAAAGTATCCACTCTTTCACCTTGATTTTGGGAGTGCTGCCTGTTTTTTTTCTTTATTTTTGTTATGAGGGTTTTTGGACACTGCCCTGACAGGTTTTGCACCCGTGGTTTATGTTGGTAGTGCTGCCCAGTTTTTCCTAAATATAAAATATATATATATATATATATATACTAGATGGTGGCCTGATTCCAAAGCATCGGGTATGCTAGATTACCTTGTAAACAGGAGTGAAGTGCGTCACACTGACTGACAGCCTTGTAGACAGGAGTGAAGGACGTCATACTGACTGACAGCCCTGTAGACAGGAGTGAAGTTTGTCACACTGACCGACAGCCTTGTAGACAGGAGTGAAGTGAGTCACACTGACAGCCTTGTAGACAGGAGTGAAGTTCGTCACAATGACTGACAGCCTTGTAGACAGGAGGGAACTGCGTCACACTGACTGACAGCCTTGTAGACAGGAGTGAAGATCGTGACACTGACTGACAGCCTTGTAGACAGGAGTGAACTGCATCACACTGACAGACCTTGTAGACAGGAGTAAACTGTGTCACACTGACTGACAGACCTTATAGACAGGAGAAAACTGTGTCACACTGACTGACAGACCTGATAGACAGGGGTAAGGAGTGAGGATGAGGAGGCTGTGAGAATGGGGAGGCTGTGAGGATGGAGCAGGCTGTGAGGATGGGGAGGCTGAGGGGTTGGAGGAGGCTGTGAAGATTGAGGATGCTGTGAGGATGGGGAGGCTGAGGAGATGGAAGAGGCTGTGAGGATGGAGGAGGCTGAGGGGATGGAGGAGTCTGAGAATGGGGAGGCTGTGAGAATGGGGAGGCTGTGAGGATGGAGCAGGCTGTGAGGATGGGGAGGCTGTGAGGATGGAGGAGTCTGTGAGGATGGAGGAGTCTGTGAGGATGGAGGAGTCTGTGAGGATGGAGGAGTCTGTGAGGATGGAGGAGGCTGTGAGGATGGGGGTGCTGTGAGGATGGGGAGGCTGTGAGGATGGAGAGGCTGAGGGGATTGAGGAGGCTGTGAGGATGGAGGAGGCTGAGGGGATGGATGAGGCTGTGAGGATGGGGAGGCTGAGGGGATGGAGGAGACTGTGAGGATGGGGAGGCTGTGAGGATGGGGAGGCTGTGAGGATGGAGGAGGCAGTGAGGATGGGGAGGCTGAGGAGATGGAGGAGGCTGTGAGGATGGAGGAGGCTGAGGGGATGGAGGAGTCTGTGAGGATGGGGAGGCTGTGAGGATGGGGAGTCTGTGAGGATGGGGAGGCTGTGAGGATGGATGAGGCTGTGAGGATGGGGGGGGCTGTGAGGATGGGGAGGCTGTGAGGATGGAGGAGGCTGTGAGGATGGGGGGGCTGTGAGGATGGGGAGACTGTGAGGATGGAGGAGGCTGTGAGGATGGAGAGGCTGTGAGGATGGAGGAGGCTGAGGGGATGGAGGAGGCTGTGAGGATGGGGAGGCTGAGGGGATGGAGGAAGCTGTGAGGATGGAGGAGGTTGTGAGGATGGGGAAGCTGAGGGGATGGAGGAGGCTGTGAGCATGGAGGAGGCTGCAAGGATGGGGTTTGCATTCAAACCGCGAGCCAAGCCGCAGTACACTTCTGATTGTCGCTGCAGCTGCGGCGACCAATAAGAGAAGTAGCACGGCTTGGCGCACGGTTTGAATTCCGCTCCTCTGAATGGTCGACCGCGGCGACCAATCAGAGACGCGGAATTCAAACTGCGCGCCAAGCTGCGCTACTTCTCTGATTGGTCGCCGCGGCGACCAATCAGAAGAGTACTGCGGCTTGGCGTGCGGTTTGAATGCCACGAAGGGCACCACCGCTGTGAGCAGCCGGGAGATGTAAGTATGCGGCAGCTGCGGCAAGTGCGGTTTCGAAACCGCACACTTATCGCAAGCCCCATAGACAATGCATGGGGCTTGCCGCAAGTGTTCGGCAAGTGCGGTCGTTATGCAGTAAATGCGACAGATGCAGTTTTTTTTACCGCGACTGCTGCATATTACGAAAAACCCCAGTGTGAAAGCACCCTTGAGATTTTTCATTGCAATTTTTAGTGCATCTTTTACATGTGTTTTTATCATATATTTTCAGCTATGAGTTTTGCATTATTTTGGTATGTCATGTTTAAATAAAACTGCTCTGTTTTGGATACTTCTATTTACTAAGCATTGATATACATTATTCTTACAGTCATGTGCAGATTACATTAATTTTTAGTGTATCTGCTGCTGAAATGCACTGTATCGAGGAGAGGGGAGAAACCTTATGGCCACTTTACACACACCAACTTATCTGACCAACTTCTGAACAACTTACTGGTTGCAGTGAAATCATGGACACATTGCTCCATTGTACACAGTCACAAAATGGAACAATGTGTCCATGATTTCACTGCAATCAGTGAGTTGGTCAGAAGTTGGACAGATACGTTGGTGTGTGTAAAGTGGCCATGAGACCTCCTTGTTGCTCAGCCTGAATTTGGACGTCGCTGGTGGTTTGTTCACTGATGTTCAGCTTTGCAAGAGTTAACTTTTTGATTATTGTCAATTGAAGGTTGAGGCTGTTGGAACGCCTTCCTTCTCCCTTTAAGTATTTCTCAGAACATTCCTGGATGCTGACTATAGCATTTGTGTGCCTCTTGCATACCGGACCTGTGTTGGAGTTGCTGTTTAAACTCTTAACCATTGCTTGGTGTTTGATGAAGTATACTTTGTTGTTTTTTTCATTCCCTATTTGTATTTGTGATCTCCCTACACACATATTGTATCTTCCTGATTATATGCTGTGTGGTGCTGGTTGCTTTACCCACTGTCTGTCTATATTAGTGGGTTTCATAACTGTTCACCTCCTGGGTGGGGGTTGGGGGTTCAGCTCAGGGCTGGAAAGGAGATAGGAACAGGTCCGAGACTCAGGCCTCTCTACCATCAAGGTACCCGAGTTAAGGAAAGTCAGGGTTCCCCTAGCCTGAGGGGCAGTTTAGGGACCCAGGTTCCTTTCCACCTTTTCTCCCTAAGCTCTCTGGACAATAGGACGGTGACATCACAATGTGGGTGACTCACCGTGGGCCAGGGGACTCAGGTCTCAGGGTCAGTCTGTAGGTCACGGTTTCGGTGCCTGAGGCTGTGGGCCCGGAGGTCAATAAAAAGGGGAAAAATAAAATAATAAAAAGGAATAAAGTTCTTTTGTTCGTGACGCCACCTGTAGGTTCCGGTGATGACACAGGCGCTGCTTGATCCTCCGGGGTGATGGGCGGCAGCAAGATGGAGTCGCTCCCTACAGGGCGAGCGGGTTCCCCAGAGCTGTGAGCTGTACTGGTGGAATAGAGCAGCTCGGTTGTTTCTGCAAAGCAATGCAGGTGAATGGCATTCCTGGAATAAAGCTCGGACTCGTTGCTTACTCTGAACGGGTATTTACTTGGTATTCTGCAGCATACAAGGTAATGCGGTTCTTATTGCCGGGTAGTGGACTGGGTGGTTCCTGCAGTGAGTAGTGTCCCTCTGAGGCTCCACAGGTGTCTTTCTCTATCTCTGACTGTCCGTTCACTTCGCTGCTCTGTTATACCCCATCAGGAACACTGAGGGCCTTCGGTTGGGTCACCGCTTCACGTCTCGCGGTCCCTGGCCTTCAATGGTGGGTGCTCCCGGTATAAGCTGCGGTAGTTGGAGGTTTGTGAATCGGGCTCCTATGAAGCTTACGACCACTCCAGGTTTTGTGGTGCAGGGGTGAACCAGCTGGACCACGTTGGAGCCGGTACTCAGGGTTTTGGACTGGGCTCAGGTCTTGAACCACCCGTTCTGAATTTGCCCCTCTCTTTCTCTTCTGGGCTACCAGGTTGCGGTGCCCTCCCTGTTAGCTGTCTCCGTTCTCTTTCTGTTCTTCTCCCACTCTGCAACATTTGCTGCGCAGCTCTGTGCAGCTCCTGTTCTTCTCTCTTGTCACAACTTGACTGTTCTGTTTCTACTTCCTGATCTGATCTCTCTGTTCTAACTCCTTATTGCTTCCCCCACTGCTATATACCCTAGCTTCTCCTCCCACCAGGACCAGTTACCCTAGTAACGGGTGCCTAATTGGTCCTCTAACACTAGGTATTGCATGTGGTGGATGGAGCATCAGGATTATCCTACTCATCACTGGAACAGAGAATACGACACCTTCAGTCTGGGGTGTAGTACCCTCCTGTGAGGCACTCTTAGTGGGGTGCCACACTCCCTCTTGGGAAATTACACTTGTCCCCAAGTGTCCATCTACCCTACCCGGTACAGAGTAAAGCTTTTTATATATATATGTACATATAAACAAAACACTTTTATTAATAACATTATTCTTGGGTTCTTCCCGTCCGGGAGGCGCTATATCTTTTAACGTTACCAAAACAGTTGCCAGCTCAATGGAACCGGATTAACTCTTGCGGACCCAGCAGGTACTATCACTGTCCTTTGCAATGTCCGGGTTACCACTGGGCCGTGGAACACATCATTACATCACGCAATAAAGGAAATTAAATGTCCTCATTAAAGTCTATGGGCATCTGGTACGGAAAGGCAATACTATGCAATATACATTATTTACACTAAACCGTAATCATTAAGCTGTAAATCTACAGTTCACATTTGCGGACTCTAAGGGCATACCATCCTCGAGGTCCTGCATGCCATTCATATGATATTGCCTCATTTCGATACAAGTCACAGTCTGGGTGTCCTTTTGGCAAATGGGACTCGACATCCCGGCGCGAAATGAAAACCTCCTCATACAATCCTTGTTCTCGGGCAAAACCCCACCCGTTCTCCAAATTAAAGGTTGTAACAGTACCTCGTTTTCGGTGTTCCGGAGCCATAGGTGGTTGGCGACGGGCCTCCGCTCTTATTTGTAGGTTCTCCTGCTCACGGGCCCACCACTCAGCTCGACGTCGCTGCCTCTCTGCATCATCGGTGCGGTGAAAAGTTTGAACAAAGTCACTGCGGTTGGCGTTGCTGTTCCTGGTCTGGGTTTGGCGGTAGCTCTCCACTGTAGTGCGCACGTTACCGCTGTTCATGGACGCTGTTGCAACGCCCCACCACTCTACCCGAGCTTCTGATGGTGCCTGCCCGGCAGGGATCTCTACTGCGCCTTCCTCCTCGGAGCCCGACTCCTCTGGTTCCTCATTCACATCCCGGAACCGGTAATTTTCTTCTTCCTCCGACTCAGTAGCCTCAATCACTACGTCTGGCTCCTCGGCAGGCGGTTGCTCCTCTTCCCGCTCTGGGTTGACTGGTACATCAGGCACTGCGGGTGCGGGGTCTCCCTCTGGTGCACTTTCATGGTCGCTCTCCTCGTAGTCATCATCCTGCGGGGCTTCAAGGCTGCCCGCCTCCTGGTCGTCTGTCTGCGGGGCTTCCTGGCTGCCCGCCTCTTCTTCTACCGCAACCGTAGACGGCACCGGGTCCTCACCGGTAACCGGGTGGGCTTCAGGTTGTTCGGGCCTTGCCTCCGGTTCCGAGTCGGGCGGTTAGCTTGTCTTTCTTGGGCTGCGCGGTGTAGCTTGTTCGCGATACTGGCGCTCCAGCGCCCAATAGTCCATTCTGTACTCTCAATCAACTGAGCGCTCAGGTCTTGCAGCGCGGTCTCCCAAAAAGTCGGGTCTCCATCAATGGTGTGGACGGAGACTGGTTCAGGACCGCTAAGGGCGGCTCGGGCCTCTTCCTCCACCTCCTGTATAAGGTCTCTCAGCCTCATAGCCGCCATGCTCGTGCTTGTAGAACCCGTACCCGTCGCAGCTGGCGCAGGTTCTCGTGGCAAAGCTTTCTGCAAAGACCCGGCCACACCCTCTTCCTTTTGGTTTATAGTCCATGGGCGGGCTAAAGTCTCTGGCCCCGCCACTTGGTTGCTTCCTAGCACTCGGGGCGGCCAAGTGTTTTGACGCCTCTGCCATGGCCCTCCTACGATGAGGGGCTGAGACACACCCCTGGGCCAGCACATTGTCTCTCACATGGCGGGACCCGCCATCTTGGCCCAGTGGAAATGGCGCGAAAAGTTCCTTAATATGGCCGACAATGTTCTGTGAGGTGCACAGTACCCGTTAGATACGGGTCAGTTCGAATCCTGTTCGTAGACGCCAAATTGACTCACCGTGGGCCAGGGGACTCAGGTCTCAGGGTCAGTCTTGTAGGTCACGGTTTCGGTGCCTGAGGCTGTGGGCCCGGTGGTCAATAAAAAGGGGAAAAATAAAATAATAAAAAGGAATAAAGTTATTTTGTTCGTGACGCCACCTGTAGGTTCCGGTGATGACACCGGCGCTGCTTGATCCTCCGGGGTGATGGGCGGCAGCAAGATGGAGTCGCTCCCTACAGGGTGAGCAGGTTCCCCGGAGCTGTGAGCTGTACTGGTGGAATAGGGCAGCTCGGTTGTTTCTGCAAAGCAATGCAGGTGAATGGCATTTCTGGAATAAAGCTCGGACTCGTTGCTTACTCTGAACGGGTATTTACTTGGTATTCTGCAGCATACAAGGTAATGCGGTTCTTATTGCCGGGTAATGGACCGGGTGGTTCCTGCAGTGAGTAGTGTCCCTCTGAGGCTCCACAGGTATCTTTCTCTATCTCTGACTGTCCCTTCACTTCGCTGCTCTGTTATACCCCATCAGGAACAATGAGGGCCTTGGGTTGGTTCACCGCTTAACGTCTCGCGGTCCCTGGCCGTCAATGGTGGGTGCTCCAGGTATAAGCTGCGGTAGTTGGAGGTTTGTGAATCGGGCTCCTATGAAGCTTACGACCACTCCGGATTTTGTGGTGCAGGGGTGAACCAACTAGATCACGTCGGAGCCGGTACTCAGGATTTTGGACTGGGCTCGGGTCTTGAATCACCCGCTCTGACTTTGCCCCTCTCTTTCTCTTCTGGGCTACCAGGTTGCGGTGCCCTCCCTGTTAGCTGTCTCCATTCTCTTTCTGTTCTTCTCCCACTCTGCTACATCTGCTGCGCAGCTCTGTGCAGCTCCTGTTCTCTCTTGTCACGACTTGACTGTTCTGTTCCTACTTCCTGATCTGATCTCTCTGTTCTAACTCCTTATTGCTTCCCCCACTGCTATATACCCTAGCTTCTCCTCCCACCAGGACCGGTTACCCTAGTAACAGGTGCCTAATTGGTTCTCTAACACTAGGTGTTGCATGTGGTGGATGGAGCATCAGGATTATCCTACTCATCACTGGAACAGAGAATATGACACCTTCAGTCAGGGGTGTAGTACCCTCCTGTGACGCACTCTTAGTGGGGCGCCACATGGGTGCACTCTGTGGTGCTGGGCATGGTGGCTCTCTCCCTCCTGTCTGCTCTCTCTTTCCCCCCTGTACTGTCTTCTCTCCTCTATGCTCTCTCTTTTGACCTGTCTCCCCCTGTGTGCCCTCTTTCTCCCCCTGTGCACTTACCCCTCCCCCTGTCCGCCTGTGTGCTTGCCACTCTCCATGTGTGCTCTCTGCCCCTGTTGCGCTTGCCCCTATCCCTGTGCGCTTTCTGTCCCCCTGTGCGCTCTCCCTGCACTGCTGTGCCGCTCACCTCCCTGTGCTTTGTCTCTCTTCCCTTGTGTTCTCTCTCCCCTGTGGCGTCCAAAGATGGCAGGCCGAAGTTTCAAAACACTGCACACTCTTGTGTTTTCTTGGTGAAAGTTTTTATTTAGTCACAATTCAGTAAATACTTGGTGAAGTGACCACGGATGACATTTTGGCAATGAAGCCATCTTACAAATTGTCACTAAAATTGAATATAAGATACACCAATATATAATTATAATCCTTAATATTATTTATTTACGTAGCACCATTAATTCCATCGTGCTGTACATGAGAAGAGGTTACCTACAAAATTATAACTATAGTTTACAGTAAACAAAATAACAATGTCAGACTGGTACAGAGGGGAGAGGACCCTGCCCTTGCGGACTTACATTCCAAATGATATTGGGAAGGAAACAGTAGGTCAGGGGTGTGGTAGCTTTGGTGGCGGTAGGGCTACTATAAACTTGCCTAAGCAGATAAATTAACACCAGCACTTACAACACAATTCCAAAACTAATTCCTATATTTCCTTCATACCTCAAAGTCATCTGCCTCTATGCCTGAAAACAAACCAAGGCTCCTGTTACACTTCCAGCTGTCAGCTGTCAGCTATCAGCGTCTACACACACACACAAAAAAAAAAGTGGGGGCAAGGAGTGAGATCAAAAAGGTCTCAGTGCTGCGTACATCCTCACCCCGTCTCTCCCTCTAACTGCTTCTGAGTTGACAGGATAACTACACAATAATACAGTATTATACAGTGTTAGTTTAACAATAACCAGCCAGCCAGGATCAGCTAATATTAACTAAATCTAGTAAGTTAGTTAAGTAGTTAATATAATTAGTACACAACTAAAAACAACACCAATATTAGAATCAGCAGCTTATTACACAAATCTCATGTAAACAAATATAGCAACAATGAAGCTACAAACAATAACTGTTATCTTTTCAGATAAGCAAGAACAAAACAGACAATATGACAAAATGAAAATGATTACAAAATCAAAATAGTAGCTTGAACTGGATTCGTTGAGGGATTGAGAGCCAGTGAAGAGGTTTTCAGAGGGGAGAAACGGGAGTAGTGAGGATAGAGGTGGATTAGTCAGGCAGCAGAGTTGAGGACAGACTGGAGAGGTGCAAGAGTGTCAGCAGGGAGGCCACAGAGGAGGATGTTGCAGTAGTCGAGGCGGGAGATGATGAGTGCATGTACAAGAACTTTAGTATGTTGAGGGCTGAGGAAAGGATGTATTCTGGAAATATTTTTGAGCTGGAGACGACAGGAGGTGGCGAGAGTTTGGATGGGTGGTTGGAAGGACAGGGCAGAGTTTAGAGTTACCCCGAGGCAGCGAATTTCAGGTGTGGGAGAGAGCATGAGGCCATTTACCTTAATAGATAGATCAGGTAGTGAAGATGAAAGATGGGATGGAGGAAAGATGATGAATTTGGTTTTGTCTACATTGAGTTTTAGGAAACGAGAGGTGAAGAAGAAGGATATGGCAGACAGACACTCTGGTATTCTGGACAGCAGAGAGTTGACATCTGGGCCAGAGAGGTAGATCTGAGTGTCGTCAGCGTGCAGATGGTACTGGAAGCCATTGGACTTTATGAGTTGTCCTACACCAAGGGAATAGATGGAGAAAAGTAGGGACCCCAGGACAGAGCCTTGAGGGACTCCAACAGAGAGAGTGCGGGATGAGGAGGTCATGTGGGAGTGAGAAACGCTAAATATGCCGTCGGAAAGGTATGAGGCGATCCAGAACAGGGCAAGGTCTTTGATGCCAAGGAAAGAGAGGATCTGTAGCAGTAGACAGTGGTCGACTGTGTCGAAGGCAGAGGACAGGTCTAGAAGGAGGAGGATGGACAATTGTTTGTTAGCTTTGGCTGTGAGTAAGTCATTAGTAATTTTGGTCAGGGCAGAGTGGTGTGGGTGGAAGTCAGATTGGAGGTTGTCAAGGAGAGAACTGGATGAGAGGTGGGAGGAAGGTTGAGCATGGACATGCTGTTCAAGGAGTTTGGAAGCAAACAGGAGCAGTGATATGGGGTGATAGCTGGGCATATCAGCTGGGTCAAGGATTGTTTTTTTGAGGATAGATGTGATGGTGGCATGTTTGAAGGCAGAGGGGAAAGTACCAGAAGTTAGCGATAGATTGAAGAGGTGGGTTAGGGCTGGGATAAGCATGTTAGTGAGGTTGGGGAGGAGGTGGGAAGGGATGGGGTCAAGTGCGCAAATGGTGAGGTGTGATTTGGAAAGGAGATGAGTAAGCTCTCCCTCAGTGATGTTGGAGAGGGAGGTTATTAGGGAAGGGCAGAGGTCTGGTATATGGAGTGGTTGGGGTGGTGGAACAGTAAAGGTTTGCCTTGTTTGGTCGATCTTGTTTTTGAAGTAGATGGCAAATTCCTCGGCAGAGATGAGGAGAGATGAAGGTGGCAGTGGTGGGCGGAGGAGAGAGTTAAATGTGCTGAAAAATTGTTTTGGATTGTAGGATAAGGAAGATACAAGGTTTGTGAAATAGGTCTGTTTAGCAGAGGTGAGGGCTGATTTGAAGGCAAGGGTAGCTTCTTTGAATGCAATGAAGTCGTCCGGCAGGTGTGTTTTCTTCCAGCGCCGCTCCGCCACCCTGGATGCTTGTTGAAGTTTTTTGTGAGATTGGTGTGCCAGGATTGCTTATTAATTCGTCGCACTTTGCCATGCACGAGAGGGGCGACCGAGTCTATGGCTGATGTGCGGGTGGTGTTATAGAAATTGGTGGCATTGTCCGTGTCATGTATTGAAGATATGGAGGATATAGGTAGAAGAGAGTCTGAAAGTCTGTGAATGTATAAATGTGCAAGGTTTCTGTGAGGATGGGCTGGACTTGGGGAGCAGGTAAGAAGGACAAGGATGAGAAGGTGAGTAGATGGTGGTCAGATAGGGGGAAGGGAGAGGTTGTGAGATAGGGAACAGAGGTCGGTGAACATGAGGTCTAGTGTATTTCTGTGTGTGTGGGTGGCTGTGGAGGACCACTGAGTAAGTCCAAAGAATGTGGTAAGTAAATGGAGTTTGGAGGCTGCTGGCTGGTGGGTGTCAGTAGGGATATTAAAGTTGCCCATGATGATGGTGGGGATGTCGGCAGAGAGAAAGTGAAGAAGCCAGGTGGAGAATTGGTCAATAAAAGCAGTGGCTGAACCCGGTAGTCGTTATATGATAGCCATTTGGAGATTGGAGGGGGAGTAGATACGGACAGAGTGCACCTCACAAGAAGGGAGGGTGGGGGTTGGATAGGGTTGAAGGAGCAGTTTTTAGAAAGAAGGAAACCCACACCTCCTCCTGTTGCCAGAGCAAGGGGTGTGGGTAAAGTGGAGGCCGTCATAACTCAGTGCAGCAGGGGAGACCGTGTCAGAGGGTGTTAGCCAGGTCTCAGTGAGGGCCAGGATGGAAAGGGTGCGCGAGGTAAAGAGGTCGTGGATCACGTGGAGCTTGTTGCAGATGGGACGGGCATTCCAAAGTTCTCCAGAGAGAGGAAACAGGGGGGTGGGGTCAGTGGCAAAGGTTTTACATGTGAGGGATTGGGTAGTTTCTCTTAGTGTGAGAAAGAAGTGGGATGTTTGAGGCAGGGAGGGGCCAGGATTTGGGGATATGTCACCAGCAGTGAGAAGAAGCAGCAAAAGGGAAAGCAGGTGGGTGGAGAGTGACAGGCTTGTATTATATTTTAGTAGGAGAGGTCTGAGGTTAAGGAGCAGGTCTACAGATGAAGCAAGGTAGGGGAGTAAGAGAGAGGGGGAGATAGTTCTTTGGTTCAAGGGTGCAGGGGTTTGTGGATAGTGAAGGAGAGTAAGGATTATTGGGGCAAAAAACAGTGACAGCAAATGTGATCATGATTAAAGAGCAGGGTATGAAAAGAAAGATAAGTAAAATTAGGAGACAGTGATTATCCTTACCTTCTGACCGAATTCTGGACTATTTCTGGTATATTTCTGATGTTACACTTTAAAGATGTCACACTTCAAATGATGTCACATCTGACCAAGATCATATCTGATGTGCTCCATTCAATTTATACCATTCAAATGTCCATGAAAAGAATCCAGGTGAGAGGGAGGGGAGGAGAAGGGAGCAGGAGGACAGTTCAGTTCACAGCAGGGAGCAATTAACAGATTGCAGTTAATAGAATATTTGACTAGCATCAAAGCTGAAGAAAGAGACAGAATAAGATGGAAGGATAGGGCTAGGTGTGAGGAGCACAGACATATCAATATGCATTCAGTAAATTGAAGTATGATATGTGGAATTATAGTCAGGGAAAAAGCAGCAGCATGACAGTTAAAACTGATAAAGAGGAGTACATGAAGTTCTGGGGTGCAGTGGGTATTCTGGATTAAGATATATTTCAGACGTACCAGTTAAAACAGAGGAAGAAGAGTACATGAAGTTCTGGGGTGCAGTGGGTATTCTGGATTAAGATATATTTCAGACGTACCAGTTAAAACAGAGGAAGAAGAGTACATGGAGTTCTGGGGTGCAGTGGGTATTCTGGATTAAGATACAGTTCAGACGTACCTGTGGATGAAAGCAGATGGATCAGGACATGACAGCATGAAGGAGAATATACCATTCTGGTATATTTCTGATGTTACACTTTAAAGATGTCACACTTCAAATGATGTGAAACAAGAAAAAAAATTGTGCAGTGTTTGTTGGAGCACTAAAGCATACAAGAGGAAAAGATTAGAGTGTTTAAGCGCAAACCTTTATTAAAGGCTCAGTATACGCCACAACATGATTCAATAGCCAACCGCTATTTTCCTCAAGTGGTATATTCTGGTATATTTCTGATGTTACACTTTAACCCCTTAAGGACCGAGTCACTTTGCAGCTTAATGACCAGACCATTTTTTGTAATTCTGACCACTCTCCCTTTATGAGGTAATATCTCTGGAACGCTTCAACGGATCCTAGCGATTATGAGATTGTTTTTTCGTGACATATTGGGCTTCATGTTAGTATTAAATTTAGGTCGATAATTTTTGCGTTTATTTGTGAAAAAATAAAAAATTTGGCAAAAATTTTGAAAATTTAGCAATTTTCAAATTTTTAATTTTTATTCTGCTAAACCAGAGAGTTATGTGCCACAAAATAGTTAATAAATAACATGTCCCACATGTCTACTTCACATCAGCACAATTTTGGAAGAAAAAAAAAAATTTGGTAGGACGTTATAAGGGTTCAAAGTTCATCAGCAATTATTCATTTTTCCAGCAAAATTTACAAAACCAATTTTTTAGTGACCACATCACATTTGAAGTCCCTTTGAGGGGTGTACATGACAGAAAACACCCAAAAGTGACACCATTCCAAAAACTGCACCCCTCAAGCTACTCAAAACTATATTGAAGAAGATTATTAACCCTTCAGGTGCTTCACAGGAACTAAAATAATGTTGAAGGAAAAAATGGACATTTTAATTTTTGTAACAAAAATGTTCTTTTAGCCTCAATTTTTTCATTTTCACATGGGCAACAGGATAAAATGCATCCTAAAATTTGTTGGGCAATTTCTCCTGAGTACACCGATGCCTCATATGTGGTCATAAACCACTGTTTGGGCGCACGGCAGGGCTCAGAAGGGAGGGAGCGCAATTTGAATTTTAGAGCCAATTTTCCGTTCAAAAAGTGAAATGGCGCTCCTTCACTTCTGAGCCCTGCCGTGCGCCCAAACAGTGGTTTATGACCACATATAAGGTATCGGTGTACTCAGGAGAAATTGCCCAACAAATTTTGGGATGTATTTTATCCCTTTGCCCATGTGAAACTGAAAAAATGTAGGCAAAAAGAATTTTTTTGTGAAAAAAAAGTGTTTTTTTTAATTTTTATGAATGAATTTGTGAAGCATCTGGGGGTTCAAAGTGCTCACTATGCATCTAGATACCTTCCTTAGGGGGTCTAGTTTCCAAAATGGGGTCATTTGTGGGGGAGCTCCAATGTGGAGACACACAGGGACCCTCCATACGCGACATGGTGTCCGCTAACAATTTGAATGGAAAATGAGCTCAAATTGTTAGCGGACACCATGTCGCGTTTGGAGGGTCCCTGTGTATCTCCACATTGGAGCTCCCCCACAAGTGACCCCATTTTGGAAACTAGACCCCCGAAGGAACGTATCTAGATGCATAGTGAGCACTTTGAACCCCCATATGCTTCAGAAATTCATCCGTAAAAATGAAAAAGCACTTTTTTTTCCACTAAAAAATTATTTTTTCATTATTACGGATCAATTTGTGAAGCATCTGGGGGTTCAAAGTGCTCACTATGTACCTAGATATGTTCCTTTGGGGGTCTAGTTTCCAAAATAGGGTCACTTGTGGGGGAGCTCCAATGTGGAGACACACAGGGACCCTCCAAACGCGACATGGTGTCCGCTAACAATTTGAGCTCATTTTCCATTCAAATTGTTAGCGGACACCATGTCGCGTTTGGAGGGTCCCCGTGTGTCTCCACATTGGAGCTCCCCCACAAGTGACCCCATTTTGGAAACTACACCCCCAAAGGAACATATCTAGATGCATAGTGAGCACTTTCTACCCCCAGGTGCTTCACAAATTGATCTGTAAAAATGAAAAAAGAAAATTTGTGTGGAAAAAAAAAGTGCTTTTTCATTTTTATTGATGAATTTGTGAAGCATCTAGGGGTTCAAAGTGCTCACTATGCATCTAGATATGTTCCTTAGGGGGTCTAGTTTCCGAAATGGGGTCACCTGTGGGGGAGCTCCAATGTGGAGACACACCGGGGCCCTCCAAACGCGACATGGTGTCCGCTAACAATTTGAATGGAAAATGAGCTCAAATTGTTAGCTGACACCATGTCGCGTTTGGAGGGTCCCTGTGTGTCTCCGCATTGGAGCTCCCCCACAAGTGACCCCATTTTGGAAACTAGACCCCCAAAGGAACATATCTAGATGCATAGTGAGCACTTTGAACCCCCAGATGCTTCACAAATTGATCCATAATAATGAAAAAATAATTTTTTTGTGGGAAAAAAAAGTGCTTTTTCATTTTTACGGATGAATTTCTGAAGCATATGGGGGTTCAAAGTGCTCACTATGCATCTAGATACGTTCCTTAGGGGGTCTAGTTTCGAAAATGGGGTCACTTGTGGGGGAGCTCCAATGTGGAGACACACGGGGACCCTCCAAACGCGACATGGTGTCCGCTAACAATTTGAATGGAAAATGAGCTCAATTTGTTAGCGGACACCATGTCGCGTTTGGAGGGTCCCCATGTGTCTCCACATTGGAGCTCCCCCACAAGTGACCCCATTTTGGAAACTAGACCCCCAAAGGAACGTATCTAGATGCATAGTGAGCACTTTGAACCCCCAGGTGCTTCAGAAATTCATCCGTAAAAATGAAAAAGCACTTTTTTTCCACAAATAATTTCTTTTTTCATTATTACGGATCAATTTGTGAAGCATCTGGGGGTTCAAAGTGCTCACTATGCATCTAGATATAATCCTTTGGGGGTCTAGTTTCCAAAATGGGGTCACTTGTGGGGGAGCTCCAATGTGGAGACACACAGGGGCTCTCCATACGCGACATGGTGTCCGCTAACAATTGGAATTGTTAGCGGACACCTTGTAGGATATGAAGAGCCCCTATGTGCCTAAACATTGGAGCTCCCCCACAAGTGACCCCATTTTGGAAACTATACCACCCAAGGAACGTATCTAGATGCATAGTGAGCACTTTGAACCCCCAGGTGCTTCACAAATTGATCCGTAAAAATGAAAAAAGAAACTTTTTGTGGAAAAAAACGTGCTTTTTCATTTTTATGGATGAATTTGTGAAGCATCTGGGAGTTCAAAGTGCTCACTATGCATCTAGATATGTTCCTTCGGGGGTCTAGTTTCCAAAATGGGGTCACTTGTGGGGGAGCTCCAATGTTCAGGCACACAGGGAGGGGCTCTCCATACCCGACATGGTTTCCGCTAACAATTGGAGCTAATTTTCTATTGAAATTGTTAGCGGACACTATGTCGCATATGGAGAACCCGTGTGCTACCAGCACAAGGGCAACTGGTAGAGTTCGGGTACAGCACCAGAAAATGCCGCCTCTAATGAATGCGCTATTTTCTTGGGTGGCTGTGGGTTGAAATTTGCAGCGTGGGGGACCCACAACATTTGAGTCTCTCCACGCTGAGGATTCCAGTCAGCCAGCTACCAAGTTGTACATGGCTGGCTACAAATACAGCGAAGGCTTTATTTTATTTCTAGAACTAATTCTAGAAAAAAAAATGACGTAGGGCTCCGCCATATTTTTGGTCCAGCCAGGTACAACTTGGCAGCTACAGACTGCCAGCAACCCCCAGCTGCCTCGCTGTACCTGGCTGCAACCAAAAATACAGCGAAGCCCATTTTTTTTTATTTCTAGAACTAATTCTAGAAAAAAAAATGACGTAGGGCTCCGCCATATTTTTGGTCCAGCCAGGTACAACTTGGCAGCTACAGACTGCCAGCAACCCCCAGCTGCCTCGTTGTACCTGGCTGCAACCAAAAATACAGCAAAGACCATTTTTTTTTTATTTCTAGAACTAATTCTAGAAAAAAAAATGCCGTAGGGCTCCGCCATATTTTTGGTCCAGCCAGGTACAACTTGGCAGCTACAGACTGCCAGCAACCCCCAGCTGCCTCGTTGTACCTGGCTGCAACCAAAAATACAGTGAAGCCCATTTTTTTTCATTTCTAGAACTAATTCTAGAAAAAAAAATGACATAGGGCTCTGCCATATTTTTGGCCCAGCCAGGTACAACTAGGCAGCTGGGGGCTGGAATCCTCAGCATGGAAAGGCCCAAGCGTTCTGGGCCCCCCATGCTGCGAATTGCAGCCCGCAGCCGCTCCAGAAAATGGCGCATTCATTGAAGCGCCATTTTCTGGCGCTGTACCCATGCTCTTCCAGTTGCCCTGGTGCCAGTGGCAAACTGGGTAATAAAGGGGTTAATGCCAGCTTTTTATTGGCAGCTGGCACTAAGCCCGAGATTCATAATATAGGGCCAATGTTAGACCCGCCATTAGGAATCTCTGGTAAATAGTCAGAAAATACACACATAGAAAAATCTTTTTATTTGAAAAAAAACACAAACAAAATTCGGACTCCATCTTTATTATGAAGATCCGACGTAGTCCACAACGAAGGTCCCACGACGCTCGATTGCCTCCGACGTAGTCCACAACGAAGGTCCCACGACGCTCGATCGCCTCTGCTCAATCCAGAGACTGCAGCAAGGGATCAAGTGTCCTCTTCCTACAGTCTCAGGGGTCAGAGTTATGGTGCACTGTATGACAATGATCAGTTATACAGTGCACCATGACTATGATCCCAGAGACTATAACAAGAGGACACTTGATCCCTTGTTGCACCCATCCATCCACCTATGCACCCATCATCCACGCACGCACATCCACGTATGCACATCCACGCATGCACACAACCACGCACGCACATCCACGCATGCACACATCCACGCACGCATGCTGACATCCACGTACATCCACACACACATCCACGTACATCCACATCCACGTACGCACACATCCACGCACGCACATTCACACACGCACATCCACGTACGCACATCCACGCACGCACATCCACGTACGCACATCCACGTACGCACATCCACGTACGCACATCCACGTACGCACATCCACGTACGCACATCCACGCATGCACACAACCACGCACACACATCCACACATGCATATCCACGTACGCACATCCACGTACGCACATCCACGTACGCACATCCACGTGCTGACATCCACGCATGCACACAACCACGCACACACATCCACACACGCACATCCACGCACGCACACATCCATCCATCCATCCACCCATCCATCCATCCACCCACCCATCCATCCATCCATCCATCCATCCACCCATCCATCCATCCATCCATCCATTCATTCTTTCATTCTTTCATTCATTCTTTCATTCATTCATACTTACCCAGCGATGAGGAGGAGGAGCCCCTGAGAAGAGGAGGAGCCACACTGCAGAGGAGGCCCGACGGTGCGGGCGGGTGCACCGAGCGTGCAGCCTGCCGGGATAGGTGAGCGGGGCTTGGGACCAGGGATCGGGGGCTGGGGACCGAGTCCCGGGGGCTGGGGACCAGCAGGGAGGAGGAGGGGGCCCTGCAGCTTTGCCGGCGGGCGCAGAAGCCCGCCGGCAAACAAACTGTGCAAGGTGGAGGGCGGGGATGGACGGGAGACAGGGAGGGCTGCACAGGGGACGGGGACAGGACACAGAGGGCTCAGGACACAGGGGGGGGCTACAGGACACAGGGGGCTCTGGACACAGGGGGCGGGGACAGGACACAGGAGGGGCTGCACAGGGGACAGGGACCGCACACAGGAGGGGCTGCACAGGGGACGGGGACAGGACACAGGAGGGGCTGCACAGGGGACGGGGACAGGACACAGGAGGGGCTGCACAGGGGACGGGGACAGGACACAGGGGGCTCAGGACACAGGGGGGGTGCTACAGGACACAGGGGGAGCTGGACACAGGGGGCGGGGACAGGACACAGGGGGAACTGGAGCATCAGCTCATGGCCGGCGGCTGCGGTGCAACCCGCCCGCAGATAAGAGTGATTGTGGTGGGGGAGGGGGGTGAAGGGGTTAACAGGGGTGCCCACACCTCTGCCCCTAACCAGAGGCGTAGCTAGGGGTTCAACACAAGGGGGGCGAAACATCATGAGTGGGCCCCCAGCCCAGGTGACCAGCAATAATCACACGTACAACCTAAAGCATGAACAGTGCTGCTGGGGGGCATGGCTGCGGTGGTGGTGCTGGAAGCGACGGGGACATATAAAAGGTTCGTCCAACCACACTACAGAGACATACTGGTAGGATGTTTACATTGTGAGCCCCAATGGGGACAGTGTTGATGATGTATGTAAAGTGCTGTGGAGTTCATAGTGTAATATAAATGCAAAAAGTATTATTCTTAATATTATGTCACAATACCAGGATCTGAGGATCTTCTATTTCGAGGTCAGGGTCACTCTGACGCCATGTTGCTGCCTGTGTCGTTGTCTTCCTCTTTTGACACTGCAGTGCGGTGGACAAGAGAGCATTAACTGGTTAATAACAAGAAGTATGGAGTGTGTATTGAGCCATAAACCCTCCCCATACCATGTCCGGCAGACATTGTAGGATTACTATATGGATTTTATTATTAGGGTACGGACACACTGGCGTGAAACGCGGATGAGTGCAATGTGTGATTTTATCGCATTGCACTCGGACCAATGTTAATCAATGTCTGAGAGCAGATTGGCGAGTGTCGGACGCTTTTTGCTCAGCCAGATTCAGGATGAGAAAAAAGTCGCAACATGCTGCGACAGTCTGTGATTCCCGCGCGAGACTCACCAATGCATGTCTATGGGTCTGACAAAATCACATACCGCACACTGACAGCACACGAACCATCCGAGAAGCATCAGTTTTTTTCACGGATACATTATCATTCTGTAACTGAAAACACTGTAAAATGTTCCTGTAAATGATTCTACAGTAATAGCTGCTGAGGAAAAAACAGATTGCACACGGATGTGATCTGAGAGAAATTTCGGACACTCGCACAGTAGTTGGATGCCAAATGGACCAAAAATCGATGACACTCAACCGACTCTCCTGGATGAGAAACAGACTGATTTTAAGGTGGCGGGAGACAGTGTGCCACCGTGTCCTCAGTTCCGTGCTGTGCATAGACAGTGTACCACCATGTCCTCAGCTCTGTGCTGTGCACAGACAGTGTACCACCATGTCCTCAGCTCTGTGCTGTGCACACAGTGTACAGTACACTGTATGTGCACAGCACGGAGCTGAGGACATGGTGGTACACTGTGCACAGCACGGAGCTGGGGACATGCTGGTACACTGTGCACAGCACGGAGCTGGGGACATGCTGGTACACTCTCTGTGCACAGCACAGAGCTGAGGACATCTCAGAAGAGACAGACAGGCCACAAACGGGCGGCGGGACAACACTGAGCCCACCTGGAAGAACTACAACTCCCAGCACCCAACACACTGCCCAGAAATCATATAGGACAGGCAGAAGAACTACAACTCCCAGCATGCCACACCCTGACAACACAGAAAGGTGGAAGCAGCTGCATGGAGGCAGACACATGGTACAGCTGCCAATATCACCACACACAGCGCCAGCCAGCCCCAGTCCTCCTGCACCCCCATCCTCCTCTCCTCTGTCCTCCTGCACCCCGTCCTCCTCTCCTCTGCCCCTCCTGCTCTCCTCCTGCACCCCCATACTCCTCTCCTCTGCCCCTCCTGCTGCTCCTCTATCCTCCTGCACCCCCATCCTCCTCTCCTCTGTCCTCCCGCACCCCCGTCCTCTTTACCTCTGTCCTCCTGCACCCCGTCCTCCTCTCCTCTGTCCTCCTGCACCCCCATCCTCCTCTCCTCTGTCCTCCCGCACCCCCGTCCTCCTTTCCTGTCCTCTTGCACCCCGTCCTCCTCTCCTCTGTCCCTCCTGCTGCTCCCCTGTCCTCTTGCACCCCCGTCTTCCTCTCCTTTGTCCCTCCTGCTGCTCCTCTGTCCTCCTGCACCCCAGTCCTCCTCTCCTCTGTCCCTCCTGCTCCTCCTCTGTCACCCTCGTTCTGCCCCTCTTTCCTGTTCTCCTGTCCCCTTGTTTCTGTCCCCCTGCACCTCTGTTCTCTTTTCCTCGGTCCCCCTGTTTCTGTCCTTCTGCCCCTCTGCCCCCCTGTTTCTGTCCTTCTGCCTCTCTGTCTCTTCTCTTCGGTCCCAATGTGCCTCTGTCCTCTTCTCCTTAGTCCCCCTGCGCCTCTATCCTCTTCTCCTTGGTCCCCCTGCGCCTCCATCCTCTTCTCCTTGGTCCTCCTGCGCTCTGACCTCTTCCTGTGATGGAGCTATAGATATAACCCTGGACAGTGCAGCAATCAACAGGATAAGAGGCAGAGGTACTGGCACAGGCCGCCCAGCCTGTCCAGAGGTCACCACTTCCCTGCCTGGTGCTGTACTCTCCCCTCTTCAGAAGAGCGGGGGAAAGGTGCAAGCGGAGAATTTGGCAGGCCGGGGGGGGTGCACTTAGGAGTTTCACTCTCCCCTCTTCTTCAGAAGGGGGGGGTGCTAGCAGGGGATTTGGCAAGCCGGGGGGGTGCACTTAGGAATTTCACTCTCCCCTATTCAGAAGGGTGGGGGGGGGTGCTAGCAGAGAATTTGGGGTGCACTTGGGAATTTTTCTTTCTCCCTGCTTCAGAAGGGCAGGGGCAGATGCAATGATTTCGGCGGGCGGCCGCGGGCCGGTGTTGCCACTTTGCATACTCACTCACCGCGGCCGCCAGAGGTGTAACTAGGTTTTCTGGCACCCGGGGCAAAGATTTATTTTGGTGCCCCCCCCCCCTCCACCCCCACCACCAGCGATATCTGTGCGTGTGACATCTCACCACCGATAATTGAACGTCGTTCAAGTGATCTGGGTCAAGACGGATCATTGGTTGGATGATTTGGGACATTGAAGCGTGTAACGGGGCCTTTAGAACTATGATGGGGCGAGGCTGAGATTGGGTAAGGAAAACCAGGCAGACGAGCAGGATCCAGCCAGGAATGGTTTACCTGCAGGCTCACTATTCAGTGCCAACTTTCCCAAAGTACAGGCCTCTCTGTGACCAGCTGGCATTTAGTGTTCCAAAGGTCAGTGTCTCAAGGCTGAGCAAGTTGTAAGGTGGCTCCTGCTGGGAATATCAGGTGATCAGAGCACAAGCATAAATAGATCCATAGGACCCACCAGAGCGCATGGCAAAGTGCAGGCACACTGGCCTCCAAATGATCTGATGCCCACTACTGCTATAAGGAACTATAGAAACAAGACAAGTGCACAGACCCTGATTCAGCAACACATGTGCACAGACCCTGATTCAGCAACACGTGTGCACAGACCCCGATTCAGCAACACGTGTGCACAGACCCTGATTCAGCAACACGTGTGCACAGACCCTGATTCAGCAACACATGTGCACAGACCCTGATTCAGCAACACGTGTGCACAGACCCTGATTCAGCAACACGTGTGCACAGATCCCGATTCAGCAACACGTGCACAAACCCTGATTCAGCAACACGTGTGCACAGACCCTGATGATTCCACAAGTGCACAGACCCTGATTCAGCAACACGTGTGCACAGACCCTGATGATTCCACAAGTGCACAGACCCTGATTCAGCAACACACATGCACAGACCCTGATTCAGCAACACAAGTGCACAGACCCTGATTCAGCAACACGTGTGCACAGACCCTGATGATTCCACAAGTGCACAGACCCTGATTCAGCAACACGTGTGCACAGACCCTGATTCAGCAACACATGTGCACAGACCCTGATTCAGCAACACATGTGCACAGACCCTGATTCAGCAACACGTGTGCACAGACCCTGATTCAGCAACACGTGTGCACAGACCCTGATTCAGCAACACGTGTGCACAGACCCTGATTCAGCAACACATGTGCACAGCATGTAGCCTGTAGCACAGTAATCAGTGATAGTGAGCCAGGGGCCACCCCAGCACTATGCCTGTGTGTGTAGCCTCCATATCATTCACACAGCTTACCATCCATCCTCGTGTTCTCCCTGACGCTGTCAGTTTCCGCTCTGTGTGTAGGGTGATTGATGAGGACTCTCTTCAGTGCGTTCTACACTGTGGACCTCAGGAAGAGGAAGTGAGGGGGCGGAGCGGAGACCCTCCTCTATACATTCCACAGTGTGGAACGCACACAGCACACAGGCAGTCAGGCAGAGTAAGTGATGGCCCGGAAAAGGGCGGACTGGATGCTGGCGGCAGCCGTGCGTCTTCTGTCAGGAGGTGGAGAGGAGGGGCGGGCAGAGCTGCAGGACAGGAAGTCCCGCCCTCCCTCCTCTCGGCCGGCGCGGCGGCCAGCACGGGGCCCCCCAAGGGGTTCGGGGGCCCCCAGGGGGCGGGCAATGGGCCCTTCATGTCTGGGGGGGCCCGGGGCGATCGCCCCCCCTGCCCCCCCGCCAGCTACGCTACTGCCCCTAACCCTTGGCTGTCACTGACAGCTTTTAGATTTGAGCTGTCACTGTTTGTTTAGAAGCAGTGACAGTTCAAAGCCATGACGAGTATACTCGTCATGATGCGGGAACTGACATCTTTTCATGACGAGTATACTCGTCATTAGTCGTAAAGGGGTTAAAGATGTCACACTTCAAATGATGTCACATATGACCATATAATATACATCATTTACAAATATAATTACAATCATTTAGAAATTTCTGATTTTTGTATAGTTGTCACATAGCAGGTTAACAGCATAACCGTCCATGTGATATTTCTTCAAACAATGATAACCAATAAACATACAAAATACATGTCTCACATTCCTATTCTATATCGATGTGTGAAAATAATCACTGGTGCAGTGAAGTGCTCTAAGGAGTGGAATCCTATGAGGGAAACATGTAAAGATCACAGTGATTCACATATATCTTTGCTGGAATCAGAGTGTTTAGAGAAGGTGCATTTTCATCTGGCACCTTTGCAGACAGCATCACTGAAAGAGGCGGAGGGAAGAGGGAACAGGCGCTGTAATGCTGTCTGCACAGGCGCCTGACTCCCAGCCCCGCAGTGTGCATACAGCATAGCACTACAGGGCGGGATCTGGTGCCTGTGCTATACGCAGGCACAACCTGGTGATGTCATCTGACATAAGTTCTCAGGCAGAGTGAATGGAGCATGCCTGAGAACTAATGTGTGCAGGCGACCATGATTTCATGAAGTTGAGAGGAGGAGGCGAGGAGAAGGCTCCCCGAGGACAGAGAAGGAGGAGTAACAGGCTGCAAGGCGTTTAGCACCAGGGAAGGGAGCGTACCTGTCAGACCTTTTATAAAGTGAAAATTTTGGGGTCCCTTGGGGGCAGAGAGATAAAAGCCACCTTCACAAAATGCAGCATCAGTGCTGTTGAAGGTGGCTCTTTTAGTTTAATAGGTCCTGGGAGGGGTCAAAGGTTCCCTTTAAGGAATGGGATTTCTTGTGTGCTGTACTCCAATGGGAATTTTAATTCAGTTCTTACTGAATTCAAATTTTGATGAAATGTGTTTAAGCTAGTGATGTCCCCTTCCCAATTGAAAAATATATAATCGATATATCTATACCAACTTCTTGAGTGTTTTTGAAAAAGGAATTATTGTACATATATTTCCTTCTCAAATTAATTCCTATAGAGATTAGTGTACGGTGAGGCCGTGTTAGACCCCTTTGCGGTGCTGCATGCTTGTCTATAATAGTCATTTATGAACATAAAGATATTCTCCCATAACACTATGTCTAACAATTTTAAACAGAACTCTATTGAACTAGGTGACATGTCTGTGTTAGAAAGTGAGTTAGTTATGGCAAGAATGCTCTTTTAATGGGTAATTGAGGTATATAAGCTGTGGACGTCTATTGTGAATTGGACATGCACCAGGTCACATCACTGCCATCTTTGTGGTTCAATTAGAGTTTTATTCAAGATTTTCACATTTACAATCCATTTCAGTAAAACAAAGTATTTATCACAATGAATAACATACTCTAGATTGCTTAATCATGTACAGTCCATAGAATATTAAATAAACCTAAGAGAAAAATTAAGCATATAAAGTGAATGAGCTGAATTCAGTTCAGTCTTATTATTTAAAAGAACTACATAAATCCAACTATTTACAAAGTATTTGGAAGTCCACCACAAAGAATCTATAATCATCCTATACTTCCCAATAATCTTAACCTCACAGTTCATTACAAAATCTACATACGAGGTAAAGAATCAAGTATAATATCTCAAAGTAGTGTCAATAGATTGTGGCGAAGGCCAATAAGAGTTACAAGATCCCCATTTTAAATCATACTTATGTAAAGCTTTATTTCTAAGTGAAAAAGTGTATTCACAAGAGTTAGGCTGCGTTCACACATTGCGTATTTTGCCGAGCTTTTTTACGCGCGCTTTTTCAAAATACGCAATGTGCCTTTTATCTGTCAGCAAAGTGAATGTGAAATTCACTTTGCAGTGCAGACATTGTGCAAAAATCTGCAGTGCGTTTATGGGAGAAAACGCAGCTGCGTAAAGAATTGAGATGTCAATTCTTTACGCAGCTGCTCCTGCGTTTTCTCCCTGTGATGTCCCAGAGGGGAGGAAGAATCCTGCTTCCTCCTCCCCTCTGTGACAGCTGTGACCGCCCATTAGATTTCGCAGTGTATTAACATACACTGCGAAATCTAAATTAAACAGAGGCAAGTGTATGAAAAAAAAAAAGAATGAATACTTTACCTGTCCGACGCCTTTTCCCGGTGTCTGGTGTCCGGTGCCAGGAGATCTGTCTCCTGCCAGGGCCTGTGGTGACATCAGAGGGGCGTTCCCGGCTCTGATTGGCTGCTCGCGGTCATGTGATATGTATCACATGACCGCGAGCGGCCAATCAGCGCCGGGAACACCCCTCTGACATCACCGCAGGTCTTGGCAGGAGACAAATCTCCTGGCACCGGACACCAGACACCGGAAAAGGCATCGGACAGATAAAGTATTCATTCTTTTTTATTTTTCATACATTTGCCTTTGTTCAATTAAGATTTTGCAGTGTATATTAATACACTGCGAAATCTAATGGGGCAGTCACAGAGGGGAGGAGGAAGCAGGATTCTTCCTCCCCTCTGTGACATTGCTGCACTTTCTGGGGTAAAGAAAGCGCAGTGTGTGAAAGCCCCTGTGTATTTTGTTCCGCTTTTTTGCGCGGCTGAAAAACGCGGCAAGAAGCGCGCGCGCAAAAAAGCGCGACAAGATACGCTATGTGTGAACGCAGCCTTATGTTGTGCTATCTTAACTATGACCTCTCGGAGCAAAGGAGGCGAGGAATCTCTCCAATGAGAGGCAATATCGTTCTTTGCCATAAGTAAAATATGACAAATCAAAGGTCTAAATTTTCTAGAGAGCTTTTCAAGTCCAATGAGTAGCAAGATGAATTCTGCTGTAAAATAAATGTTCAATCCTGTAATATCCTCAATCAGTTTTTGAATCTGCTTACAAAACGAACTAAGAAATCTACAACCCCAAAATATATGAGTAAGATTTCCCGTAATTGCACAATGCCTCCAGCATAAGGGTGATTATTGGTTTTGGATTAGGTGCAATTTAAGGGGGGTAAGATACCACCTAGTAAATAATTTATAATGTGTCTCAATTAAGGATACACAAGGGATGCTCATATAGGTAATATCAAAGGATTTTTGTAGTTGTTCGGTTGATATATCAACATCAAGCTCCCTCTCCCAAGCCTCAATATGTACTCTCATTGAAAAGAAGACATCCTGATTAATATTTCGGTATATATAACTAGTTTTCCAAAAATGTATGTTTTGGGGGTATCTAATCATTTGTATTATGTTCTAGGGTAGGTAAAAGTTTAAATTACATTTACGTTTAGGTTATCCAAAGATGGCAGCTGCCTAAGGAAGTGCGAATGCGCGTCGGGTATACGCATGTGCAATTACTCAGGCGATGATGTGTCAGCGGCTGCGGGTGTCAGTTCTGGGTGGCAGCAGCACCACTGGTGGTACTGCACAATGTGCCAGTACTGCCAGTGGGTGCCATATTTGCACACCCATCACCCTCTGCCCCCTACTTGAGCACTCTCTGTGTCCCCCATGCAATCTCTGGGCTCCCCCTTATGCACTCTCTGTGCCCCCCCCCCTTGTACGCTCTGTGTGCTCCCCTTGTGTGCTCTCTGTGCCCCCCTTTTGCATTCTCTGTGCCCCCTTGGGTGCTCTCCTCACTCTTTGCTGTCTCTATCCCCTCTGTGGTATATAAAGATTACCTTATCCCGTCTGTCATCGTCTTCTGTCCAGTTGTCCTCCTATTACACGCCAGCAGCAGTCATATTTTCACATCCAAGTGATGGGTGTGCAAATTTGGCTTCCACTGGTGGCACTGGCCCCTTGCTCAGTACCACCACCGATGCTGCCAACACCCAAAAATTATGACACTAGAAAGCACTGTACCTTTGCAGCGCTGGGGTCTTGGATTCAAACCTCACCATGGACAAGATCTTCAAGGAGTTTGTGTGTTTCCCATATATTTGTGTGTGAGTTCTCCAGTTTCTTCTCACCAAAGACATACCAATAGGTAACTTAGATTGTCACTGAGCCCAGTAGGGGACAGTAATGATAATGTCTGAAAGCACTGCGGATCATGATGGCACTATATAAGTGAATAAAATCAATAAAAACATGCTTATTCCCCAGTAAGTTATAAATCAGACTCAACCTATGCTTCAAGGGTAATATTGTAGTGGTACTTGAAATACTAGTCTATGTAAATGAAGCAGATGGGAAACGTTATAGACATCACATCACTAGCCAGCATCTGCCTGCTCATATGATTCTGTACAAAGAAAGAAAAACATCAGCACTCTGAAAGTGCCAAGACATATAGAGTGCGGAAAAAAGTATTTAGATGAGAGAGGTCTGTAATTTACATCGTACATAGACCTCAACTATGAGAGACAAAATAATAAAACAAATCAGGAAAATCACATTGTCTGATTTGTAAAGAAATTTTGTTCAAATTTTGGTGGAAAATAAGTATTTGATCACCTACAAACAAGCAAAATTTCTGGCTCTCACAGACCTGTAGCTTCTTCTTTAAGAGGCTCCCTCCACTCATTACCTGTAGTATTGGCACCTGTTTGAACGTTTTATCAGTATAAAAGACACCTGTCTGCAGCCTCAAACAGTCACACTGCTATCACGGGTGTGTCAGGAGGCGCGGATGAGACTGTAGAGGTCACTCGCAGAAGGTCCCAGCGTTTGGCCAAACAGTTCACATCCTAAAGAAAAAATGTCTCTGTCGCTTTAAGAGGCATTTCCTTTTTAGTTAAAGCTGGAAGTCACTAGGACCCAGCTGATTTCTTTCCTTTGGAGCTGCCTATATATTTCCCTTGACTCCCAGGATGCACTGCTGGTGATAGCCTCAGGTGTTCCTGATTGATTCTTGGATCAAAGCAGTGTTTCTTGGAGCCTGCTGGTTTGCTGCTTGGATCTGCTAAAGCTAAGTGTATCTCTCCCCACTTTGCATGTTTCCCTTGTGTGTTTCTCTAGTTGCTAGCCGGGTTGACTAGTGATCATCGCTCTGAGCCCTGTGTAGTGGTCGTCCAGGGACAGTCAGGGAATAGGTATCCTGGCGGCGACACTTGCGGAAACTGTATAGAGACGTTAGGGGAGCCAGGTGTCAGCGCTAGTTGTTCTAGGGGTCACCATCCCCCCTTTTTGCCCTTAGCATCAGGGACTCCTTTCCCCTCCCCTGTCATCGTCCAGCGCTGGGTGTCTCCCTACACCCAGCGTCACAACTGCAAACTCCACTATGGTGAAGACTAAAGAGCTGTTGAAGGACACCAGAAACAGCCACACACCAGCCTGGGAAGACTGAATCTGCAATAGGCAAGCAGCTTCGTGTGAATAAATCAACTGTGGGAGCAATAATTAGAAAATGGAAGACATACAAGACCACTGACAATCTCCCTTGAACTGAGGCTCCACGCAAGATCTCAACTCGTAGGGTCAAACTGATCTCAAGAACAGTGAGCAAAAATCCCAGTACCAAACTGGGATACCTAGTGAATGACCTTCAGAGAGCTGGAGCCAACGTTACACAGGCTACCATCAGTAACACACTACGCTGCCAGGGACTCAGATCCTGCCGTACCAGACGTATCCCCCTGCTTAAGCCATTGCATGTACGGGCCCGTATGAAGTTTACTAGAGAGCATTTGGATGATCAAGAAGAGTATTGGGAGAATGTCATATAATTACATAAAACCAAAGTAGAACTGTTTGGTAGAAACACAACTCGTCTTGTTTGGAGGAGAAAGAATGCTGAGTTGCATCCAAAGAACACCATACCTACTGTGAAGCATGGGGGTGGCAACATCATGCTTTGGGGCTGTTTTTCTGCCAAGGGACCAGGACGTCTGATCCATGTACAAAAAAGAATGAATGGGGCCATGTATCATGAGATTTTGAGCGCAAACCTCCTTCCATTAGCAATGGCACTGAAGAGGAAACATGGCTGGGTCATTCAGCATGTCAATGATCCCAAGCACACCACCAGGGCAATGAAGGAGTGGCTTCATAAGAAGCATTTCAAGGTCTTGGAGTGGCCTAGCCAGTCTCCAGATCTAAACCCTATAGAAAACCATTGGAGGGAGTTGAAAGTCTGTGTTGCCCAGCGACAGCACCAAAACATCACTGCTCTAGAGGAGATTTGGATGGAGGAATGGGCCAACATACCAGCAACAATAGTGTGTGCCAATCTTGTGAAGACTTACAGAAAATATTGACCTCTCTCATTGCCAAAAAAGGATATATAGCAAAGTATTGGCATTAACTTTTGTTATTGACCAAATACTTATTTTCCACCAAAATTTGAAAAAAAAAATTATTTCCAAATAAGACAATGTGATTTTCAAGATTTGTTTTCTCATTTTGCCTCTCATAGTAGAGCTCTACCTATGATGTGAATTACAGGCCTCACTCACCTTTTTAAGTTTTTAAGTGGGAGAATTTGCACAATTGGTGGCTGACTAAATACTTTTTTTCCCCACTGTATATATATATATATATATATAGAGAGAGAGAGAGAGGGAGAGAGAAAGAGAGAGAGTGCCTTGTGAAAGTATTTGGCCCCCTTTTCAACCTTTTGCCGCATTTCAGGCTTCAAATATAAAGATATATTTGGCCCCCTTTTCAACCTTTTGCCACATTTCAGGCTTCAAATATAAAGATATAAATTTAATTTTTTTTGTGAAGAATCAACAACATGTGGGACACAATCGTGAAGTGGAACGAAATTTATTGGATATTTTGAACTTTTTTAATAAGTAAAAAAACTGAAAAGTGGGGCGTGCAATATTATTCGGCCCCCTTAAGTTAATACTTCGTAGCGCCACCTTTTGCTGCGATTACATCTGCAAGTCGCTTGGGGTATGTCTCTATCAGTTTTGCACATCGAGAGACTGAAATTCTTGCCCATTCTTCCTAGCAAAACAGCTGGAGCTCAGTGAGGTTGGATGGAGAGCGTTTGTGAACAGCAGTTTTCAGCTCTCTCCACAGATTCTCGATTGGATTCAGGTCTGGACTTTGACTTGGCCATTCTAACACCTTGATACGTTTATTTCTGAACCATTCCATTGTAGATTTTGCTTTATGTTTGGGATAATTGTCTTGTTGGAAGATAAATCTGCGTCCCAGTCTAAGGTCTTTTGCAGACGCCAACAGGTTTTCTTCCAGAATGGTCCTGTATTTGGCTCCGCCCATCTTCCCATCAATTTTAACCATCTTTCCTGTTCCTGCTGAAGAAAAGCAGACCCAAATCATGATGCTGCCATCACCATGTTTGACAGTGGGGATGGTGTTTTGAGGGTGATGAGCTGTATTGCTTCTACGCCAAACATATAGTTTTGCATTGTGCCCAAAAGGTTCGATTTTGGTTTCATCTGACCTGAGCACCTTATTCCACATGTTTGGTGTGTCTCCCAGGTGGCTTGTGACAAACTTCAAACGAGACTTTTATGGATATCTTTGAGGAATGGCTTTCTTCTTGCCACTCTTCCATAAAGGCCAGATTTGTGCAGTGTACGACTGATTGTTGTCCTATGGACAGACTCTCCCACCTCAGCTGTAGATCTCTGCAGTTCATCCAGAGTGATCATGGGCCTTTTGGCTGCATCCCTGATCAGTCTTCTCCTTGTTCGAGATGAAAGTTTAGAGGGACGGCCGGGTCTTTGTAGATTTGCAGTGTTCTGATACTCCTTCCATTTCAATATGATCACTTGCACAGTGCTCCTTGAGATGTTTAAAACTTGGGAAATCTTTTTGTATCCAAATCCAGCTTTAAACTTCGCCACAACAGTATCTCGGACCTGTCTGGTGTGTTCCTTGGTCTTCATAATGCTCTCTGCACTTGAAAGAGAACCCTGAGACTATCACAGAGCAGGTGCATTTACACGGAGACTTGATTACACACAGGTGGATTCTTTTTATCATTACCAGTCATTTAGGACAACATTGGATCATTCGGAGATCCTCACTGAACTTCTAGAGTGAGTTTGCTGCACTGAAAATAATGGGGCCGAAAAATATTGCACGCCCCACTTTTCCGTTTTTGATTTGTTAAAAAAGTTTAAAATATCCAAAAAATTTGGTTCCACTTCATGGTTGTGTCCCACTTGTTGTTGATTCTTCACAAAAAATTTTTAATTTATATCTTTATGTTTGAAGCTTGAAATGTGGCAAAAGGTTGAAAAGTTCAAGGGAGCCAAATGCTTTCACAAGGCACTGTATATATAAAACAGTGGGGAAAAAAGTATTTAGTATTTAAAGTATATATTACATGAAATCCAAGCAGTATTACTGGTGTAGGCAAAAAGATAAAAAAATCTTTTTTATAATTTTTTTAAAAATGACAGTTCTTAGCATATAAATTGGCCAATCCTTGTGTGCCCATCAACCATGGCAGGGTGACTTTTCTCTGATGGGACCCTTAACCTAATATTTATCAAAATATGCTTCTTCCAGGCTACAATTCTACAAATTGAAAGGGCAGGTAGGATCCAGCACTCATTAAAAACACTCTTGAGTTGATAGGGGAAGGGGAGAGTGCATGGTCAGACAATAGTATACAACAAAAACAAAGATGACCAGCACATCCTGCTTAAAGCTAAGTGTGAACTGGTGCATGTTACTATGACTGTACACAGGGACGGTTTTAGGCAAAGTGGGGCCCTAGGCAAAAGGTTAAAGTGGGCCCTAAATGCTCAGGCCCCTTTCACATCTAACGCTTTGCTGCATTTTGCTCAATTTGCATTTCCATGCGTTTTTACTGCAAAAACGCATCAAAACGCATGCGTTTTTGTTCCCATTGATTTTAATGGAAACACATGCAAAAACGCTGCCCAAAACATCGGGGAAGACGTTTTGTGCTGCGTTCGCAAAAATGCATGCATTCCCATTGAAATCAATGGGGGAAAAAACGCTAGCGTTTTTAATGCGTTTTTAGCGGTAAAAACGGCTAGAAAGGCAAATTTAGCAAAACGCACACCAACCTTAGATGTGGAACAGGCCGTAGTTATATGGTAAGAGTGACTTCATAAGTTGATTATCTAGGTCAGAATAAGAACATACTGAACGTCATTTTTATTTCAATCATAAAAAAAACAAACTGAAATTTGTAAAAAAAAAAAATATTTTTTTTTTATTTTCCGAGACCCATGATGTTTTAATTTTTGAAGATACAGGGCTATGTGAGGGGTTACTTTATGTGCCCTGAGCTGACATTTTTACTGATACCATTTTGAGTCAGATACAACATTTTGATCGCCTTTTATTGCATTTTATTGTAACAACGTGGTGGCCTAAAAAACATAATTCTGGCGTTTTTATTTTTTTCCCATTACGCCATTTACCAATTGGATTAATTTACTTCATATATTGATAGCTTAGATTCTTACGAACGCAGCGATACCAAATATGTGTATTTTTACATTTTTTTCACTGTTTTATTGCTATTTTCAGTTCAGCTCCTTTGGGGGCCCCTAAGAGAGTGGGGGCCCTAGGCAACTGCCCAGTCTGCCCCCCCCTAACGCCGGCGATGACTGTACAATATACAAAGAAAGAAATACGACAGCACTCTGTAAGTGCCAAGCCATATGCATATATAGACATGCATTCACTAATTCACCTGACAAGGATCTACATTGAAACCATCGGAATGTCCTTGGAGAAGGTTGGCCAGTTGGCAATAAAAATAGGGTAGTAAAGACTCATGAAATAAAACAACCAGCATGGCACATAGCAGATATGCAGACCTGCTACAAGTACCCCAGCATCCCACAGAAATATGGTAATCATGATGAGAAGGCAAGGAATGCAGCAACATCCAAATACCATCAAAGGGTAAGACAGGGGGGGCGTGTCCTGCAGCTAATGGCGCCGGACGCGTACTGAGGAGGCTCTCCCGCCAAGATCCTAACAGCGGCACCTCACGGCTCATCCCGAGCTTCAAACAACCGACCCGGGGCTCATCTGTTACCAGAGCAGAGCTGGACATGCCGAGAGCGAGTTCCAGGCGGAGGGAAACCGGGAACAAGCTCACAAGCTTCTTCCAGTCAGAGGGGCAGAAATCCTCCAAGATGGCGCCCGCTAGTGAAGACACGGCAGCCCAGACCCGCAGCTCTGCACACTCGCCCCGATCTCCCACCCGCTCATCTGATCATAGCTCGGTGAGTAGAGATGTTTCACCGATCACTAAGAAATATATGAGAGACATGCTGGGAGCTATGAGGGACTCTATGCTTGGTGAACTACGTGACATGAGAGTGGAGATGAGGGCAGAAATGGCGGCTATGGGAGAAAGAACGTCTAAAGTGGAAGCTAAAATGGCCGACTATGCCTCGGCCCACAACAACCTGGCGGACAGTTACGATGTTCTCGATAGGGAAATGTGCACTGTACAGTCTAGGCTTTGTCACTTGGAGGATGGCCTCCGTAAAAACAACATTAAGCTCCGAGGGATTGTGGAGCCACTGGAAACTGAAGACCTCCCTGAGACTGTAACTGCTTTCCTGTCCACGGCTCTGCCGGATATCTCTCCGGAGCTGCTAAAGGTGGTAAAGGCTTACAGACTACCAAAACCAGCTAAACTACCGAAAGAAATCCCAAGGGACATCCTAATTACGTTTCTGAGACCTGATATGAGGGACGTACTTCTCCACGCCATGAGAGCGAACCCCTCTTTACCAAAACCTTTTGACAAAGTGGCGACCTATCCGGACCTGTCACCAGGAACTTTGGCCAGGAGACGGGAATTTTCCTCCAGCTGCTGTATCCTACGTGAGAAAGGAATCCAGTACGCTTGGGGCTCTCCAACATCTGTTAACTTTCGTTATAAGGGCACCAGGCATTCATTCGCGTCCCCGACCCTGCTCAGAAAGGCTCTGAAATCGTGGAACCTGGCGACCTCCAGTCCCCGACCACCAAGATCCTCACATGAGGGTGCCCAGGACCCACCTCCACAGGATCAAACCTGACCGGTCATTGCTTGCTTGGGAATAGTGATTATGGATCTTTGTGACTTAGCCTCTTTTTTGGTTATTACCAAATTTGTCCCTCAGATCTCTCTCTGAAGACTAGCGGGAGATCCTGAAGCTCATTTGAGCCCAGGCCTTCCTAGAGAGAGGTGACTGGTGGGACTGTTATTTCTTCCCCCCCCCCTTTAGCTCAGACTTACTGTCTGACTATTGCAAGTTTACATTTGTGTTACTTCCCCTGTATTTGTTCGCTTTCCCCCCCCCCCCCCCCTCTATCTCTCCTACACTCTCTTTAAACACTCTTTCTACTCTTCCTCTTTTCTTTCCCTTTCTTCTCTAGGGATTGCCTCTCGGCTGTCTCTTCGCAGTTGCCAAATACTAAGGGTGCTGTCATAGTCTATACTTATGTCTCAATTTGTTGTGCCCAACTCGTCTTCCACTCTGCAGATAACATCGCTTAATGTCAGAGGATTGAACTCTCCGGTGAAACGCTCCTTCCTGTGGAGAGAGACCAAACGCCTAAAAGCTGATGTTCTATGTATCCAGGAGACACACCTTCTCTCTGAGGATAACCACCGGGTAAGACACTCCGCCTATCCCCACATATTTTTCGCTAATAACAAAGCAAAAAAAGCAGGAGTTTGTGTGATGGTGAGTAACAGAGTACAGTTTCAGCTGAAATCCGTAGAGGCCGACCCACTGGGGAGACACCTCACTTTAAAATGTTATATAGCGGGAGAACTGTTCACCATAGTGACGGTATATGCCCCGAACACAGGACAAAAGAGATTCTTGAGGTCCTTCCTTAAAAGAATAACTGATTCAGCTGAGGGATCCCTAGTGGTGTGCGGTGATTTCAACCATGTGATGGAATCTAGACTGGACTCTTCCACACCACCCACAAGAAAGGGTAGAGATCTATCCGATGTGACAAGGGAATTTAGACTCCATGACGTGTGGCGGTACATGCACGCGGAGGAGAGGGATTACACCTTTTTTCCCCAATTCTCACAAATCCTACTCTAGGATTGACTTCTTCCTAGTAAAAGACGATATTTTGCCCCACTGCTCGAAATCTTCAATAGGCCTGATCTCATGGTCAGATCATGCACCTGTCACACTGTCGGTCAGATTGGGGCAAAAACGCAGTGCCTACCGTCGCTGGAGAATGAATGTTGGACTCCTATCGGACCAACGCACCCTTGATTTCCTAGATACTAAATTGGAGGAATTTTTCCACATAAATGATAACAATGAAGTGACAGACAGCTCCCTTTGGCATTCTCATAAGGCTGTCCTCCGGGGCCTCCTTATTCAGAAAGCTTCGCAGAAAAAAAAAGAGCGGGAGAAATTCTGGAGGGAGTGGTCGGAACAGATTGTGGAATTGGAGAAGGTGAACAAAACTACTCCCTCTCCTCTATTGACCTCACAAATCTTAGAACTTCGTACTAAACTTAGAGCCCAATTACTCTTTTCGCACGAATTAGGCTTGAGGAAAATAAAAACTCAATACTACTCAGCAGGAGATAGAGCAGGTAAACTACTTGCTAAAAGACTAAAAAAACGGGTGACACAGTCCATGGTGACCTCTATGTCCACGTCCGGGGGAGGACAGGTTAGAGACCCAACGGAAATAGTGGAAGTGATGGCAGACTATTACTCCAAGCTTTATAACTTGATAGATGACCCTCTCACCCCCCAACCTTCACAGACCCTAATTCAAGACTACCTTTCGCGACTTGACCTCCCGACTCTACCGCCGGACACTCTGTCTGATTTGAATAAACCTCTAACGCTCACTGAAGTAACAGAGACCATACAATCACTTAAATCTAACTCAGCACCAGGGCCAGATGGGTTTGCAAATGAATATTACAAGTTGTTCTCGACGCGCCTGGCTCCTTACCTTCTCCGTCTCTTCCAGCATTGGCAGGTGGAGGGATCGCTTCCAGCTGAGGCGCTGGAAGCTCAGATCACCACCATCCAAAAACCGGGGAAATCTCCGGACATGCCGGGCAGTTATCGACCCATCTCGTTACTTAATACGGATGTGAAGATATATGCCAGGCTGTTAGCCTCCCGTCTGGCGCGGGTAATACCAATGCTGGTGGACCCGGACCAGGTGGGTTTTGTGGCGGGTCGTCAGACGAGGGACGGGACCAGACGGATGTTGGACCTGATTGAAATTATAGAGAAAAGGGGGACCCCCAGTGTATTCCTGTCCCTGGACGCCGAAAAAAGCGTTCGACAGGGTACACTGGGGATACCTGAGGGAAGTCCTGAAAAAATTTGGATTCTCTGGCCAGATTCTTGGGGCAATTTTGAGTTTATACTCCAATCCCGGGGCCCGAGTATCTATGTCAGGTTACACTTCAAAACAATTTACCATCACTAACGGGACGAGGCAGGGTTGCCCCCTGTCACCCCTGATATTTGGCCTGGTCATGGAGCCTCTGGCCGCCTCAATCAGGTCCAACCCTTCCATATCTGGGATTCAGGTGGGACCTAAACATCATGTCATAGGATTGTATGCAGATGACGTTATAATAACTTGCACTAACCCCAGCAACTCTATCCCAGCAGCAATCCAAGAACTCACTGCCTTTTCGGCAATATCATACTACAAGCTAAATATGGGTAAATCGATGGCTCTCCCGATTAATATTACTGGAGCGGAGCTAGGAGATCTCTCATCTCAATTCTCTTGCTCATGGGCACCAGATGGCATACCCTATTTGGGAGTGGTTCTGTGCGCCACACAACACATTGCACGGGTTAACCTACTAAAACTGATGAGTTCGCTGAGAGACTCCCTAGACTCCGGCCCCAATCCCCCCTTGACCTGGATGGCCCGCATCCAGGCGTTCAGAATGATCTGGTTACCTAGACTGTTGTACCTCTTCCGTTGCATCCCTCTGATTTACCCGATTCAGCTGCTCACCCGATTACAGAGGCAAATTAACAGTTATATTTGGGCAGGGGGCAGACCAAGGGTCAACAAACAGACAATGTACCTAAAGCTGAAAGGGGGAGGCATGGGAGTACCAGATGTGGTCACTTACCTAAGAGCGACAATACTGGAGGCGTCAAGGGAGTTGTGGACAAGCCGTAATGATTTGGGCTGGGCACAACTGGAAAAGGATATAGCGCCAGAGATCACACCAAACAAGCTATTGGCTGGAGTTGGTCTGGGCTCAGTAAAGATCGCTCATCCACTAGCCACGGTTCGATCAATGCAAGCAGTGTGGAGAGTAGTTCCTGCCTCGTGGACCAGATTGCCTCCTGAGAAACTTCCCTTGGAAGCTTTCCAGGTTCATATCCCACTGCTAAATTTGGCCACGTGGCGGGACCTGGGAATTGACACCCTGGGGGTTTTGTTGAGAAATGGTAAGCTGCTCCCCTTCCGGGAATTACCCGGAGAGAGGAGTAAGTTGCAGAATACCTTCCTCCAATACTCCCAGATCTGTCATTTTATCAAATCCTCAGACTGCACACACGATCTGAAACCACCTTCTCCCTCCCCATTTCAGCAATACCTTCTCTCCGACAGCACTGCCCATAAAGGACTATCATCCATATATGAGGGCCTGGTTTCCCGGAACTCACCCAACAAACTGCATTATATGGCCAATTGGGAAAAAGAATTTAACTTCTCTGCGGATGTGGATGAGTGGGAAGGTGCAATTAGAAGTGTCACCCAAGCCACAAGGTGTATAAACCACCTGGAATCTCTCAAAAAAATACACTTGAGATGGTATACTCCTCCCTCCAGGTTAGCTAAGTTTAGTTCGGGAAGCTCCCATCTCTGCTGGAGACAATGTGGACAGAAAGGAGACTTGGCACATATGTGGTGGGGCTGCCCTAAGATAGCCCAGTTTTGGACACTTGTGGCTAACCTTATAGGATCGGTCACGGAGACGGTTATCCCCTTGACCCCACAATTAGCAGTATTACATCTAGGTGCAGAGGTCCTTCCCCCAGTCCCCAGACATGTCTCCTCCTACATTTTAATTGCAGCCAGACTGTGTGTAGCGACTGCCTGGAAGAGTGTGAAGCCCCCATCTCTGGGTGATGTTACAAATAAACTGAACTTGATTTTCTGCCACGAATATCATCTGGCTATGGACGCACCTAGACGCAGGTATATTGCTGAAGCCTGGCAACTATGGGCTCAACATCCGGCAGCTATGAAACCAATGTCAGGAGCGACAGCCAGTCCATCTGACCAGCTGAGTGGTAATCCCTTTACTTTATAATTCATCTACTCCATAATTCATAACTGCATTTTTCTCTCTCCCTTTCCTCCTTGATCTACTCTCTTTTTCTCCGTCTGCACTTTATTTCCTTTCTTCCTACTACTTTCTTTCTTTCCTTTTCCTTCTTTCTCATCTTACCTGGGTACTTACCCCCTTTTTTACGCCCTATCTCGTAATATTCCAGATAATTCCCTTCCTTCCCTCTCTCCTTCCCCCTCCACCCTCCTCTTGCTCCCCTCAGTTATCCACCTTTCTCCCTTTGCCATTTAACTTTAGGGGTCATAGACCTTTAACCGTACTCGACAACTTCAAATTAGACTCTTGGTGCAAACAACCCTTGGACATCCGGTCAAACTACCCCTGTCCCTGCTCTATGAGCAGGACTCTAAATCATTCGAGGTCTTCCAACCTCTGATACCATATAGGATTTCTAATGCTTACCTCTCCCTCTCCTCCCACCCCCCCCCATCTTTCTATCCTAATGTTAATCCCCTCTATGTTTTATTGTATCTGAAGTATTATTCGGTCTAAATTTGTGACTGTTCTATATGAATGCTTCAGTTGATATATGATTGTGTTTGTCATTTAAACCTAATAAAAACTTATTGAAGACAAAAAAAAGGGTAAGACAGGTCCTGAAGAGCCAGCTCAATTGGAAAAATATGATCCGTGTGATAAATGCATACGCCCTGCCAGTTATCAGATACCCTGCTGGCATAGTGTGCTGACCAAAAGAAGAGATGGAAGTTGCAGATGTGAAGACCCAGAAGCTCCTTACAATGCATGGAGGTCTCCATCCCAAGTCTAACACCCAAAGATTGTATATCAACAGAAAGAAGGTTGGTCAAGGCTTAATAAGTGTCAAGCCACCATCATAGATGAAACAGAGTATCCTGCAGTACTTCAGAAAAATGGCACCAAAAGATGAGATTCTGAGAAAACGCCTAAGGCAGCAATAACAACAGTCCTGAAAGAAAGAACAGGAACATAAAGTGCCGTGGCAAGACAAGCCACTGTATGAGATGTACCATTGACAGATAATGGAGGTGACTGACATGGAGAAAACCTAACAATGGCTGGGAGAAAGCTATGTTCAAGACTGAACAGAGGCACTAATCTTAGTGCACAAGAGCAGGTGCTAAGTACCTGAACCACAGAAGCAGGGATCTACCACACAAGACAAAACCCCAGGTGCTGACTATGCAAAGAAACCTTGGAAACAATCCAACATATAATGGCAGGATGCAAAATGCAAGCAGGGACAGCATATACCAAACACCACAACCAAGTAGTAGGAATTGTATACATGAACATCTGTACAGCATATGGGCTAGGTTCCCCTATGCCCAGGTGGGAGACCCCAGAAAAAGTGGTGGAGAATGAAAGGCTGAAATCCTGTGGGACTTCAAGATCCAGACGGATAAGCAGGTGTTGGCTAACCAACCAGATACCGTAATAGTAGACAAAGAACAGAAGACAGCAATGATAATGTGGCAGTGCCAAATGACAGCAATATCAGATAGAAGGAATATGAGAAGCTGGAGAAATACCAGGGCCTCAAAGAAAAACTGGAGGAGATGTGGAAGGTGAAGGCAACGATGATTCCAGTGGAGATAGGAGCACTTGGAGCATTGACCCCTAAATTGGAAAAATGGCTAGAACGGATCCCAGGAGCAACATCTGAACTCTGTCCAGAAAAGTGCAGTGCTAGGAACAACTAAGATCCTACTCAGAACCCTCAAACTCCCAGGCCTTTGTTAGAGAACCTGAGAATGAGGAGGGACAAATAACCACCCCACTGGGGTGAGAAGATAGTTTATAAAACACATAAAATCCAAGCTGCATTGCTGCTATTTAGGAAAAAAATACAAATTTTTCTTTTATTTCAGAAGAAATTAGGGCATTTAGTGATGGGCAGTGGGCACACATGGATTGGCCAATCTACACACTTCATTTCTTCTAAAAGATAAAAAAATAATCTTTTTCCTTTTTCTATATAGCAGTAATGAAGCCTGGATTTCATGTGTTTTACATACAAACACACCCACACATAGGCTCGTTAAAGAGTCAATTATGACTTTAAGGTTTGCTACCCTTATTGGGTGGCATTAGAGTTTTTCCACTTCCTTACTGAAGTGACAATTTATATATTATATATATGTATATCTATAGATATAGATATATATATATATGTTCAAAAACTACAGCAGCACACTGCTAAAGCCAACACATGCAATTGAGAGTATCAAATAGAATACAACAAGTTTTTTGTCTGAGAAAAAATCACGCGCCTGCCGATCGGTTTTGGCAGGCACGTGATTTAAACCGCTCAGCTGATGCGGTCATGTGACCGATCAGCTGATCAGGTAGCCCCACCCTGCCAGGTCCTTAAGCTCGGGATAGATGCCGCACATCGCAGGACACACGCCGGAGAGGTGAGGATATATTTTTTTTATGTTTAACACTTGCTTTAGTCAATTTTACTTCTGCAATCAGGGCCTGCTCCAGGTTTTTGTGGGCCCGGGCAAAACAGTCTCCGTGGGCCCCTTTAACACATACCACAATTCATGAATTTAATATAAAACCTGCGTGCTGTGGATATATAATAGGGTCATTCCATGTCAAGTGATCCAAAAATGAATATTTTTTTTCCCTGACGTCCTCAGATTTTTAAAAAAAATTTTCTATATGAAGAACAACTTTATCTAATTACAAAAAAAAAGTTTTGAATTTTTTTCTTTATCTGTTAATTTTTTACAGATTTTTAAAGTTTTAAAAAAGTGCGAATTTTGGCCTGGTAAGGCTTTACATTTTCTATCATATCTCGGGCTAGAAATAAGATAGAGAAACAAAATAAACACCAATCTACTCAGAACTGTCCAGGCTTTCATCAGATATGTCACAAGAGGATCTTTGTTAATATTTTACCCATGTGATCGCAAGCGCAAAACTTTAAAACGCATTTCCGAAAAATCGGCGCGCTTTAAATATTTCAAAAACTGCCCATGTGTCTGCTTTGCTCTTAGCCACATCTGTACCAAATTTCAAGTTGGGATCGCAATGGGATCATATTTTAACATATTTTACTAGTAATAGCGTCAATGGGTCATTCTATATCAAGTGATCTAAATATGAATATTTTTTTTTACCTGACCTCTTTAGATTTTTTTTTTTTTTTCCTTTATGAAGTACTACTTTAGTTAATTACAAATTAAAAGTTTAGAATTTTTTTCTTCATCAGTTAATTTTTTACAGATTTTTAAAGTTTAAAAAAAGTGTGAATTTTGGCCTGGTATGACTTTACATTTTTTTATCTCAGGCTAGAAATAAGATAATGAAGTGGGAGAGGCATCATTTTACTCAGAACGGTAACAGCTTTCATTTGAGATGTTACAAGACTATGTTTCTTTATATCAAATTCAAACTATTGACGGGCAATTGTGAAAAAATGACTGATTGTGTTCTTGGTGACTTTTGAATTGACACTATAATTGTTAAATATTTTGCACTTAGGTCCAATGAATGCGTCCATGGGGTCAAGCTGGGACAGAGTCATCACAAATTAGCCTTATTTGCAGATGACCTGCTACTTTACATCTCCCAGCCCCTGGTCTCCATCCCTTCGGTCTTAATGGAGTTTGAACGGTTCGGACAATTGAGCAACTTTAAAGTGAATTGCTCCAAAACCGAGGCACTCAATATTTCTTTGCCTGGAGAATTGGTTTCTCATCTATCTAAACAGTTCCCATTTAAATGGAAAGTAGAAGCCATTAAGTACTTGGGAGTCCTTATACCAAAAGATCTTAAACAAATATTCAATTTAAATTATCAACCCCTTTTGACTAACGCGGAATCGGCATTTACCTCCTATAGACAATTAAAGCTATCCTGGTTCGGGAGAATAAACGTAGTCAAGATGGATGTCTTGCCCCGACTCTTATATACTTTTCAGACAGTTCCTGTTCTATTGGATAGAGGCTTCCTCTCCAAAATGCAATCTATGATCCTTAGATTTGTCTGGGGGAACAAGAGGTCCAGATTGCGAATGAATATCCTATCCTTGCCCGAGACCAGAGGAGGGGTTGGACTACCCAACATACGAGCGTACTTTGAGGCTTCCTCTCTTGTTAGAGCTCTAGATTGGCATTATCATGCATCCTCCAAGAAATGGGTAGGGGTGGAGCAAGAGGGTTTGGGGATTCCGCTGAAACACCTGCTTTGGATTTCCCCTAAAGACTCCACAGACCTAGTACCTTTGACAGACATGACCAGAAACACCTTGAAGGTATGGCACCTAGTGACGAAAACCCTCCGCTTAAACGACAGACTTAGCCCTTTGACTCCCCTTTTTTCCAACCCATCTTTCCCACCCAGATTTGACAGGCAGAGATTTTTATGTTGGCGGATTGTGGATGACACCCGAGTAGGACAGACTCTGTCCAGTGGTGGTTTGCCCCCGATGGCAGAGCTACAACTCAAAGCACCTACGAGACCTCTTAAGTGATTCAAATTTCTCCAATACAGAGCATACTTATATTCAGCTGACCACTCTTGCAGGGTAAGATTGACGCCCAACGTATTGGAGAGGTTATTCCAACTGGAGGCTCCACCGAGGCGCAAAATATCATTTCTATACCAGGCCTTAGGGTCCATGAGAGAGCAGGGCACCCTTTACTTCCAACGTGCTTGGGAGAGGGAATTGGGGTGTAGCATTTCAGAAGCTAATTGGCAGAAATGCTTTATATTTACTCACTCACTAGCTAGCGCTTGTTCTGCACAAGAAAGAAGCTATAAGCTGCTCACTAGATGGTACTTGTGCCCGACGACACTCCGGAACATGTTCCCTGGAACCCCTGATACCTGCTGGCGCTGTGGGGAAGAGAAGGGTACAATGATACACATTTGGTGGAGTTGTGGGGAAATCCGGCGGTTCTGGTCTGAGGTTTTCAATGCATATACCCGGATAACAGGTAAACAAGCCGAATGCTGCCCAGAATCGGCAATGTTATCCATTTTTCCAGGTCCTATTGGGCTACAGAAGAGGGATATTCTCCGCTTTTGCATCTCGGCTGCTCGTGCTGTGATCCCGAGGTTCTGGAAATCAAGCCGGGCTCCATCTCTACTTGATTGGTTCAAAGAATTGATGGACATATATCGAATGGAGGAGCTCGCAGCTGATGCGTCGGGATCTCGGAACAAATTCTTAGGGATTTGGGTTGAATGGATTCTTTTTTACGACTCTGCAGAATTTAGGAGTATCTTTTCCAGCACAGATAATATGGCTCGACCTCTGGCTGATGGGGAGCCAGTGGGATGAGTACCCTTTCTCCTTCCCATACCTCACCCGTCCCCCCCCCTCCTTTTATTCTTTTTTTCTTACGTGGCTTTTCTTTCCCAGTATAACTTTTTCTAATGGTTTTTGTTTCTCTTCTCTCTCTCTTCTTTTCTATCTCTCTTTTCTTCCCATCTGATACATTCAGTCTAGGTATTTCCTTTCTACGCCTATACCTTCAGAATTCTAGTGAACATTAGACAGGTATCGAAAACTCTGAGCTGTGAGTAGATCATTAATATTTCGGCCTTCCTTTCCGGTACACCAGTCGATAGACTATTCCAACTAGGCCTCAACGGGTAATGACCCACTTACGTGGTCAACCTGTTAGAAGGGGCCAAGTAATAAAAATCATTCTGCTGGGGCTGCTTGTCCCCTTGACATCAGAACATCTCAAAACCCTGAGAAAGGTTGTATACTTGAGTGTTTGGAATTATATTTAGATTGTAGTATATATTGCACCAGAGATAAGCGCAAAAGTAAATTTGCAGCTTATCATAAAGTTACTAATAACTTTGTGAATTCTCTTTTTGTATATTTTATATGTCTCAAGATTTTGTTAAAAGATTGAATGTATGTCTTTCATATGTTTTTTCAAAATTTAATAAAAATGAGATTAACCATAGTTAAATATTTTAAAATATGATCCCATCACGATCCCAACTTGAAATTTGGTACAGATGTGGCTAAGAGCATAAAAGACACATGGGCAGTTTTGGAAAATTTTTATTAAAATGTTTTTTTCGGAAATGCGTTTCAAAATGTTGCGTTTGCATTCGCATAGGTAAAAAATTAAAATTAACAAATATACTCTTGTGACATATCTGGTGAAAGCCTGGACAGTTCTGAGTAGAATGGTGTTTATTTTGTTTCTCTATCTTATTTCTAGCCCGAGATAAAAAATTTTAAAGTCATACCAGGCCAAAATTCACCCTTTTTTTAAACTTTAAAAATCTGTAAAAAATTAACTGATGAAGAAAAAAATTCCAAACTTTTAATTTGTAATTAACTAAAGTAGTACTTCATAAAGGAAAAAAAAAAAAAAATCTAAAGACGTCAGGTAAAAAAAAATATTCATATTTAGATCACTTGATATGGAATGACCCATTGACGCTATTAATAGTAAAATATGTTAAAATATGATCCCATTGCGATCCCAACTTGAAATTTGGTACAGATGTGGCTAAGAGCAAAGCAGACACATGGGCAGTTTTTGAAATATTTAAAGCGCGCCGATTTTTCAGAAATACGTTTTAAAGTTTTGCGCTTGCGATCACATGGGTAAAATATTAACAAAGATCCTCTTGTGACATATCTGGTGAAAGCCTGTATAGTTCTGAGTAGAATGGTGTTTATTTTGTCTCTCTATCTTATTCCTAGCCTGAGTTATGAGGAGAAACGTAAAGGCAGGCAACAGCGAAATTCACACTTTTTCCGAACTTTGAAAATCATTTTAAAAAAAAATAAATTTTTTAAAAAATTTTTCTCTTCACATTTTGCATTGTCTGACATGCTATTATCAAATAACAAAATCTCAAAAGAATTAAAAATATAGAGGTAATAATCATTGGTTCACTTGACATGGAATGACCCAATATAGAGATTCCTGGGTGGGCTGTATATATAATATTGAGCCTGTGCAGGGCTGCATATATAAAATATATATATATATATACATTATTTGGAGGCAGTGGCAGCCCATCAACAGCCTCCAAATAATATATACAGTCCAGCAAAGCCTCCAAATAATATATAAAGTCCAGCACAGCCTCCATATAATAAATATAGCCAAGCACAACCATCATATTATATATACAGCAAAACACAGCCTCCATATTATATATAAAGCACAACATCCAAATACTATATACAGCATAGCAACAGTCTCCAGATAAATATATATATATATATATAGCCCAGCACAGCCTCCAAATAATATATACAGCACAGCCTCCATAGCCTAGCACAGCCTTCATATAGCCCAGCAGCAGCCTCCAAAACCCAGCAGAAGCCTCCATTTTAAACATAAATCACAGACTCCATTTTATATACGCATCACAGCCTCCAAATAATATATACAGCACAGCCTCCATTTTATATATACATCACAGCGTCCATTTTATATATACAGCACAGCCTCCAAATAATATATATAACACAATCTCCAAATAATATATACAGCACAGCCTCCATGTTATATATAAATCATAGCTTCCATTTTATATACACATCACAGCCTCCAACCAATATATACAGCACAGCCTCCATATTATATATACAGCACAGCCTCCATAGCCTAGCACAGCCTCCATATAGCCCAGAAGCAGCCTCCAAAACCCAGCAGAAGCCTCCAAAACCCAGCAGCAACCTCTATATATCCCAACACTGCTTCCATATAGCCTAGCAGAGCCTCAATATAACCCAGCAAAGTCTCCATATATCCCAGCAACAGCCTCTATAGCCCAGCAGCAGTCTATATAGCCCAGAACAGCCTCCATAGCCTGCATAAGGCACCATACAGCTCATCCCAGCCTCCATAGCCTGCAATAGCTTCCATATAGTCCAGCAGCAGCCTCCACAGCCCAAAAGCAGCCTCTACAGCCAGCCCAGAACAGCCTCCATAGCCTGCAGCAGCCTCCAAATGGCTCAGCACAGCCTCCATAGCCTGCAGCAGCCTCCATATAGTCCAGCAACAGCCTCCACACCCAGAAGCGGCCTCTATAGCCCAGAACAGCCTTCATAGCCTGCAGCAGCCTTCAAATGGCTCAGCACAGCCTCCATAGCCTGCAGCAGCCTCCATATAGTCCAGAAGCAGCCTCTATATCCCAGAACAGCCTCTATATCCCAGAACAGCCTCCATGGCCTGACACAGCCTCCAGATAGCTCAGCACAGCCTCCATAGCCGCAGCAGCCTTCATTTAGTCCAGAAACAGCCTCCACAGCCAAGAAGCAGCCTCTAAAGCCCTGAACAGCCTCCATATCCCGCAGCAGCTTCCATATAGCTCAGCACAGCCTCAACAGCCTACAGCAACTTCCATATAGTCCAGAAGCAGTCTCCACAGTCGTGAAGCAGCCTACACAGCCCAGAAGCAGCCTCTGTAGCCCAGTAGCAGCCTCTATAGCCCAGAAGCAGACTCCATAGCCCAGAACAGCCTCTATAGTCCACAGCAGCCTCCACAGCCCAAAACCAGCCTCCACAGCCCAGAACAGCCTCCAGATAATGTATAATATGGTGGTTCTCCTGCTATATCTGTCCCCTGGCAACATCTTGGTATATATAATCCCCATTGTGCTGCACATAGTAAAAAAATTAATCATACTCATTCCTTCCGCTCCACCGGAGTTGTGTACTCCTCAGATGCTTCCTCCGGTCTGTGCTTCCTTCCTGTACAGCTGCATCAGCGTGATGAGGTCACAGGGAGATGACTCAGCATGTTGCTGCAGTCAGCAGAGGAGGAGGAAAAGGCACATGGCTAATTTGTGTCGCATGCAAATTAGCCTTGTGCACTGGCATAGCTGTGGGAGCACTCAGCCACTGGCTGATTGTCTGGCTGAGTGCTCCTGATGGACCCCTCTTGTCAGGGCTGTCTTTTCCTGATGGCCCCTGACCATCAGGGCTGCATGTCCCTGATGGCCAGTGGGACCCCCCAGCTGCTCAGGGCCCTGGCACTTGCCTGGGTATGCCGGGTGCTGACGCTGGCCCTGTCCGCAATGTATGTATATAGATTGCGGAAGTGAAATCAAACAGGAACAGAGCAGTTTTAGTGTACTGAGCATGCTCAGTACACTAAAATCGGGGCCAGGAAACGATCCAATGTTTTCCCGGACCCGTGCTCCATAAGCCCCCATGTTAATTGCCGCGGACCGGATCGGATCCGATTCTGTCTGATTTGGTCCGCTGTGCCCAAAATCGGAGCAGTCTCTGATTTTCGGTACAGCAAAAAATCGGACAGAATGGGATCAGTGACAAATCGGACGGCAATAGAGCACCAATCTGTGCCCATAGAGATACATGGGGGCCAAATCGGATCCGTGGCTGTCCGTTTTACAACAGACAGCCACGGATTGCAAAAAAACGCAATGTGAAAGCAGCCTTAGATAACAACAAATGTTATACATTTGTAGTACAAACTACAGTTACAAAATCCAAATTAGAAACCTAGTATAGTCAATGCATCTCAAATCTCAGAGGTGGCCCCTGCCCATTGGTGAGGTTTAGCTGAAGAGCTTGTTGATATGACAGATGGCTGCACTAGTCTGTATCCTTTTCTGCTTAGTTCGTTGTTTTATTAGGTTAAGGAAAAACAGTTAAGACAATTTAAAATAACTTACACATTTTGGAATGGACTACAACCCATACTGGTGCTGGAAAAAGCTTGTAAAGCCTTGGTATAGACCATAATTTAAAGTTGTGTCTATATATTGTAGGTGGTAGTCAAACTTGGGCTCGTTTTTCTTCAAGCCCTATCTGAGCAGTGCATGGAGTTTTTACAATTGTTTGAATTCTTATTACATCTATATATCTGTATAATTCAGGCTTGTAAATGTACTCTGAGCTACTTGCTGAGAGTTGTCTTTATACTTTACCAGGTGAAACTGCTGTGCAGTCAAGAAGGCGAGCTACAGTATTTTCCAAATGTCATGCACTGCCAGGATAGAGTTTTAAGAAAATAGTGGTAAGTAGATAATTACACCTTTCCCAACATTTACTCACTAATACTACGTACAAAATGCCAAATCTAATGCAGTCATGGTCAGAAATGTGCAATTATTTTTTATATAGGTATTGAATCCTTTCTGAGTATATGAGTAAATAGAAATATGATTCTTCCACTGCCATACAATAGATATATATCAATTAGAAGATGAACCATTAACTCTCATTTTTTACTAGTGCTAATCTAATAATACACCAATTAACAGGTTCCTAACATTTGTTTACCATGTCTAAATACAATAAAAATGTTTTTGTAGATGAAAATAGAATTAGTTTTACCGGTAATTTGGTTTCTAGGAACCTTCCACGACAGCAAAACAGAGGTTGCCTCCCCACCCTAAATAAGGGACAGGAAACACAAAGAGGTTAAATACCCCTCCCCTTCCTGCACCCACCAGTGTTTTGAATGTATACATCTGTGTGAAAGTGACCATCAAAGTGCAGGAATAACAAATTATCAAGCAAGCAAGACAACAAGGGAGGGAAATTAATGCTGTCGTGGAAGGTTCCTAGAAACCGATTTACCGGTATGACTAATTCTATTTTCTCTAATCACCTTCCACAACAGCAGAACAGAGGAATACCAACGAATATACCTTAGGGTGTGATAATAGCTTGCAGGACTCTCCTGCCAAACATGAGATCCCTATTAAAGTCCAGCCTGTAATGCCTGGTAAAAGTATGGATCGAGGCCCAGGTGGCAGCTTTGCAGATCTGCTTCGTAAACGTGTGGCGACCCTGCGACCAGGAGGCCACATAGGGAACTGCAGCCAGGTAAGATAGGAAGACAGTTGCACCACAACACCCTCACAGACATGCCACACACCACTAGAGGGCAGCACCCAACCCGGAGCCCGGGACTCTAGGCGGGCAAGGGGTGGTGGGTTTAGAGAACAGTGGGTGGGACAGCAAGCAGGTCAGGTGATAGATGGTAGAAATAGAGAAGGGGAGAAGGAAGGAGTCAGTAGGCCGAGGTAGGCTGAGCAGTATAGACCAGAAGCACAAGTCCTGGAGGAGAGGGGTGTAAGGAGCGCAGAATCTGAAGAGCCAGCGCAGCCACAGATAGAAAGCCCATCCGGAGCCAGCACCCCAGGAGTGTGAGGAAAGAGAGGACCAGTGATACTGGGTCCTAGAAACACAGCTGAGACGACTAACTGCAGGCGGAGTAGCCTTCTTATGGAACCTGAGTCACACGTAGAAGGGAGCCTGGTAGAGCCTTGGTACTAAAGGACTATTGGAGGCTAGGCTAGTAATAGTAATATAATAATAATATTTATTCATTTTTATAGCACTATTGATTCCATAGCACTTTACATACATGAGTAATGCTGCCTCTCTTGGGAGCTCACAATCTAAACATCCTATCAATATGTCTTTACAATGTGGGAGGAAACCGGAGTGCCCAGAGGAAACCCACACAAACACGGGGAGAACATACAAACTCCTTGCAGATGTTGTCCTTAGTGTCCTTGGTGGGAATTGAACCTAAGACCTCAAGACCCCAGCGCTGCAAAGGCTATAGTGCTAACCACTTGAGCCACCGTGCTGCCCGTAGCAGAGTGTCAGCTCTGAAGGGGACCGATGATTCACCCGGTTTCCCCAGACTACCGACGGGGAGCTCTATCTCCACGTTAGAGCTCCTACCCCAAAGGACAGGCAGCTCAGTGGCGACCACGAGGACCCACAGGGGTCCGAGCCACCGCCATACTGTCCGGAGACGCGCACACAGAGAAAAGATTGCTCTTTTGCCTGCACATGATTCCCTTCAACAGGACTGCAGAGAAATCCAGCCTGGAGAGCCACAGCCTGTCAGCTCTGTACGCTGGAGAAAGGAAGGCTGCAGCAGCAGGACAGTAAGTGTATTGCATCCACTACAGGCCTACACCATTGACTTAACATCACTGCCCCGGGGAACTAAGTTCTACCCGCGGAGAACTATTCCATCTACAGCTGCTATAACATTGTCCCCGGAGGTTCTGCAGCAGCGGTGGTCCCACTATTGACTACAAACCGTGGGTGGCGTCACGACAAACTATAATCCCCTGTAAATATTCCCCTTTTACTGGCCAGGGCCCGGGACACGGTCCAGACCAGGACCTCCGTGACATTCCCCAGTAGCAACCAGGTGCGGTACCGAGTACCCCGTCCCCGTCCCAGTGGGCTCGACAAACGCATCACCCCCGCTCAGCCCAGGAAGTAGAAACGGATCTGGTGGAGTGAGCTGTGAGTGCCCCTGTTGAACATAGGCAATGCAGATAGCCTTCTTAATCCAACCGGCGACCGTACCTTTAGAGGCCTTGTGCTGAACAAATAAATTCTGGTCGATCCGGAAAGCGGATAGTGAAGATAGTGAAGCACAGTCCGAAGGACATCCAGAGTATGAAGACACTCTTCTTTCAGATTGGAAGGAGTCGAGCAAAAAGAAGGAAGAACAATGTCTGAGACCTATGGAAGTCAGAGACCACCTTAGGCAAAAAAGACTGGTCAAGTCGAAACACGATACTATCTTCCAGGATCCAAAGATAGGGCTCCCGGATGGATAGGGCCTGGAGTTCACCCACTCTCCTGGCAGAAGTAATAGCCACCAGGAAGGCAATCTTGTGGGACAGCACTTGGAGATCTGAACAAGACAAAGGCTCAAAAGGCCGCTTGCTGGCGTACGTCGTGAAGAACAACAAAGGGAACTGGTCCCAAGACACCCTTTCCAGAGGTTCCAAGGGACAACCACCAGGTCAGGGAGGACTTCACATGACCTGGGAGGGCCACCCTTCACGAGAGGGAGGTGGATGACCTGTCCCAGGAAGACAGAAGGAACCTCTGTGTGAGACGACCTGGAAAGGACAGAGAAGGGGTGTCGGTTACATACAATCCTATTACCAGTGAGTAGCTGGATTCCTGCTTCCGAGAAACCAGTGCTCAGCGGGCTGCTGCACAAAGACTGTGAATAAAAGAACTAAAGACTGCAGCCCACTGTGTCTGTGAACTTTCTTAACACATCTGAAGCACCAGAAACACAACTACCAACTCACCCAGGTACATTCTGCTACCCGTAGAGGGTTTAAGAACATTGCTGCCTCCCAACCATCGGCCCCTGTGAAGAATGTCATTCAGCGGCGGCCATTGATAGCCACAGCCTGCGGGTGGCATCACGTATAAATTAACAAGTGTCCCCAGGTCCAGCCATCCCTGTCCAGAATGAACCCTCCACGCTAGATCCCTATCCCTAAGAGAGAGAGCCACCCACACCGAACATGTAATGACACCGCCAGGGTCACGGAGCCGAGTCTCGGTCCCTGTGATCCCCATGATGAAGCCTCAAGAAAGCCCGGTTCCAAGTATCCTAAGGCCCTGGAGGAACGTGTCAACTGTAAAGTATATAAAAATAGGAATTTTCTCAACCAACTGATGGTTCAGCGTTCAGCAGCAGATGCCAATACAAAAAGTACGGCAAAGTCATGGTATCATCACTACAAATACATCCAGTATCGATTCCATACTCTCCAGGTAAGGTGGATCCTCTAAGTTCCTATACTGCAGCAGGGGTCTTCACAACATGCCTCATCCCAGCACAGCAGGCACCAGGGCAGAAGTCAGTGGTTAGTTTGAGGCAGCTGTACTGACTGTTACTTAAAAAAAACCTAAACTATGTACTTTAACCCCTTCATGACTAAGGACTTATAAGTACGTCCTTGGTCACCTCTCTCCCTTTGATGCAAGCTCATATGCTGAGTTTGCATCATTCCTTGCACATGTCAGGTGATCTGATCATCCAGCATGTGCAGCTAACAGTGGTGGGTGGATCATATTTTAAGTATGCACTAGGTGTTCCTGTGGCTACCTGAACCACTGGGTGCCACATTCCCCCCTAGTTAACTTCAGTACTCCTTGACTGAGAAAACTATTTTTACATTCAACAGGTATAATAACAGAGTCTTAAAAATGAAAAATTACAAAAACCACTGAAATATGGGAAAAACAGGTAAGGTGCAGTCCATACGGTGCTAGTCCATCCACCGCAGGCTGTAAAGAGTTTGTTCCTATAACCAGTCCTATGGCTTTGGTCCATTTTTAAATAAAGTGGGGGAAGTCCAGGGAAAATGCTAGAGTTCATACAGTATAGTCTCTGTAGGCTCAACGCTTAACGGTTACAGGTTTAAGTCTTTCAAAGTTCAATAAATTACAAATACACTCTAAACATTTTCCCTATGGGCGTCTCGGCTTAGGAGTCCTGGTTTCTGCCTCCCAACCCCAGGAACTTTCTCTTCCTAACTTAATGTTCATGGGGCTGGCCCAGTTCCTCCACCCTTCTGTACACTAATATTCACATTCAATGTACATTTATAACTTAATATTTACATTTTACACTGTCACCATTTTATACTTTACACCCATTCTCTGTACCTGGACGGGGGTTGACCTTTGTTACTACGGCTAGAACTACGTAGCTCAGGTGTCTCAGTTTGTCTGTGGTGTAATCTAGTGTTTCTGCTTTGAGTAAACATAGGTGTTATAGGTATACTGGGTAACTGTCTTCGTTGCCTTAGTCTTACTACAGGACTGGCAGGTTCACCGATTGCAGGATCTTCTAGCTCTGCTACAACAGGTGCTTCTTCTGGAACTTGAACAGGTTCTTCCAATCTTCTTGGTTCTTCTGGTGTTTGAAAGAAGTGTATTACAGGTACTATCACAGCTCCTTCACATTGAGGCCAGTCCTCAGGAAAGTCTCCAAGTACTGTATGTATCACTTTTTCTTCCTTCTTCTCTTCTTGAAGTATGTCAGGTGTTTCTTCCTCTTGAGGCTTTAATTGCTCAGGACAGTTTGAGGTGATCTCTTGAAACTGTCGCAGTTGTCTTTCCCCCATCTCTACTGATGACACAAGTTTTACTGTTGTCAAAGTTAGAATTTAACACAGTGTATGGTTCTTGCTCCCACTGATCATCGAGTTTATGGTTTCTTCTCTTTCTCTTGAGTACCATTTCTCCAGGTGTCAGAGGTTCAGCTTGTGCATTTCTGTTATAGTTTCACTCTTGTCTTCCTATGATTTTATCGAGATTGTTCTCCACACATGCTTGTACCATTTTGTATTGCTCTTGGCGGTTGGAGTTCCAATCAGTTTCAGGTGAATCAGCTTCTGGTACTACAATTCCCATCTCCAGATCAACTGGTAATTTTCCAGGTCTTGCTCTCATGAGGTATGTTGGTGTGCAATTGGTGGCACATATGGGTATATTGTTACAAGTCTGGTAACTTCTCTGGCCATTGATTTCTTTCTTCCAAAGGCAAAGTCTTCAGCATATCTATGACAATATTATTAATTTTCTCACACATACCGTTGGTTTGTGGATTGTAAGGTGTGGTTCAGATCTTCTTGAATCCGTATCAATGACAAAACTCTTGAAATATCTCAGCTTCAAATGCAGAACCTTGATGAGTCAATACCTGCTCTGGGTAGCCGTGTGGTCTACAAAAGTAAGCTTTAAAGGTTTTTGCTGCTGTTTCTGCAGTTAAGTCTTTTACTGGAGCTACCACTAGGAATCTTGAATAGTGGTCAACCATGGTTAAGGCGTAGGTGTAGCATGACCTGCTGGGTGTTAGCTTCACATGACCCAAGGCTACTATCTCAAGTGGTTGCATAGTTACAATTGCCTGTAGTGGTGCTCTTTGGCTTTCACGATCTTTCCTTCTAAGTTGCATGGTCCACAATGTTTACACCATCTATGGCGCCTCTCATGCCAACCCAATAGAATCGATCACATAATAACATCTCGAGCTTTTTCCATCCGAAGTGTCCTGCTAGGTTATGGTAGGCATCCAACACCATTTTGACATTTTTCTTCGGTACCACTATCTGCCAGACCATCTCATGTGTTCTGGGATTTATGTAACGTCGACACAACTTGCCCTGGTAGATGAGCAATTTACTTCTTTCATTCCACAGGTGTCATGCTTCTGGTGGAGCATCTGTACTAAGACGTGAGTACTCTTGGGTTATCAGCTCTTTAACTAGGCTGACAGCTGGGTCACTGTCTTGAGTTTCCTTCCATCCATGGTGAGACAACGAGTTGATTGTCATCTCCCCACGTTTTCGACAAGCCTGTTGACACTGTGATATACTGTGACAGTGGAACGTGGGTAACTCTACCTCTTCCAACTCATCCACATCTTCTCCCACATCGTGTTGGTGAGGCATCCTTGATTAGGCATCAGCATTGGTGTTCTTATGGCCTGCCCGTACTTGATGGCAAAGTTGTAGTTTGACAACCGGGCCATCCAGCGTTGCTCCATTGCACCTAAATTCGTGGTTTCCAGATGTGTAAGAGAATTATTATCCGTGAAGGCGGAGAATTTTGCAGACTCCAGGTAGTGCTTAAACCATTCTATGATAGCCCAGACCAAGACCAGGAATTCCAATTTGAACGAGCTGTAGTTCTCTGGTTCCTTTCTGTAGGACGGTGCTTCCTGCTGTCATAGGCAATCACCTTCTCCTTGCCATTCTGCTTCTGGGACAAGACGGCTCCCAATCCCACGTTGCTGGCATCAGTATACAGCAAGAACGGTTGATTGTAGTCAGGATAGGCCAAGATCTCTTCACCAGTCAGGGCCTCTTTTCATCTGTTTGAAGGACTCTTCTTGCTTCTTAATCTATTCAAACGGTGGACCTCTGGACTTGCCCTTCCTGGTTTGGCCTACCAGGAGATCTTGCAAGGGTGCTGCTATTTTCGTGTAGCCCTTGATAGACCTCCTGTAGTACCCTACCAGTCCCAAGAATTGATGTACCTCTTTGACATTGGTTGGTTCTGGCCATTCCTTGATGTCGGTGATCTTATCAGGGTCTGGTGCCACTCCTTCTGAGCTGACCACATGCCCAAGATACTGAACTTGTGGCTTCAACAAATGACAATTTGATGGTTTCAGCTTCATCCCGAACTTAGATAATGCTTCAAATACCTCAGCCAGGTGTTTCAGGTACTCTTCATAGGTCTTGGAATACACTATGATGTCATCCAGGTAGAGTAACACAGTCTTGAAGTTTTGGTGCCCCAGGCAACACTCCATCAACCTTTGGAACGTTCCGGGTGCATTACAGAGTCCGAATGGCATGCTGTTAAACTCACACAAGCCCATTGATGTTGTGAACGCAGATTTCTCGCGATCTTCTTGTGCAATGGAAACCTGCCAATACCCACTAGTAACATCTAGAGTTGAAAAGTAATTAGCAAACTTTAATGCAGCAAGTGACTCTTCTATGTGGGGTAACAGGTAATCATCTTTATGTGTTATGCGATTTATTTGCCTATAGTCAACACACATTCTCATGCTGCCATCTTTCTTTTTGACTAGGACTGATGGAGCTGCCCAGGGACTACAACTATCTCTTATGACCCCTGCTTCCTTCATGTCCTGCAACATCTCTTTGGCATGCTGATAGTGAGCTGGTGGGATAGGTCTATATCGCTCCTTGATGGGTGGATGAACTCCTGTGGGTATATGGTGATGTACCCCTTTTATCCTCCCAAAATCAAGTGGATGCTTACTGAATACCCGCTCATACTCCTGAACTAGAGACACCATGCTTTTGGTGGAAAGGAGTGTGGTCAGTTCCTATATGGAGCTCTTGACACCAGTCCTTCTACTGCCCCTTGGAACTGTTATCCTCCATCGAATCTGGTGGGGTCAAGGGTTCCACTGCATGTATTGCATGGTTATCTACAGTGCACAATTTAGCAATGGTGGAATATCTGGGTAATTTGACATTGTCTTCTCCACAGTTTAATATGCATATGGGCAACCTTCCCTTGCATACAGTGTTGGCCAAAAGTATTGACACCCCTGCAATTCTGTCAGATAATACTCAGTTTCTTCCTGAAAATGATTGCAATCACAAATACTTTGGTATTATTTTCTTCATTTAATTTGTATTCAATGGAAAAAAACAAAAAAAATTGTCCTAAAGCCAAATTGGATATAGTTTCACACCAAACATAATAAAGGGGGTGGACAAAAGTATTGACACTGTTAGAAAAATCATGTGATGCTTCTCTAATTTGTGTAATTAACAGCACCTGTAACTTACCTGTGGCACCTAACAGGTGTTGGCAATAACTAAATCACACTTGCAGCCAGTTGACATGGATTAAAGTTGACTCAACCTCTGTCCTGTGTCCTTGTGTGTACCACATTGAGCATGGAGAAAAGAAAAGACCAAAGAACTGTCTGAGGACTTGAGAAACCAAATTGTGAGGAAGAATGAGCAATCTCAAGGCTACAAGTCCATCTCCAAAGACCTGAATGTTGCTGTGTCTAACGTGCGCAGTGTCATCAAGAAGTTTAAAGCCCATGGCACTGTGGCTAACCTCCCTAGATGTGGACGGAAAAGAAAAATTGACAAGAGATTTCAATGCAAGATTGTGCGGATGGTGGATAAGGAATCTTGACTAACATCCAAACAAGTTCAAGCTGCCCTGCAGTCCGAGGGTACAACAGTGTCAACCTGTACTATCTGTCGGCGTCTGAATGAAAAGGGACTGTATGGTAGGAGACCCAGGAAGACCCCACTTCTTACCCCGAGACATAAAAAAGCCAGGCTGGAGTTTGCCAAAACTTACCTCAAAAAGCCTAAAACGTTTTGGAAGAATGTTCTCTCTTTTTGGGCAAAGGCATCAACATAGAGTTTACAGGAGAAAAAAAGAGGCATTCAAAGAAAAGAACACGGTCCCTACAGTCAAACATGGCGGAGGTTCCCTGATGTTTTGGGGCTGCTTTGCTGCCTCTGGCACTGGACTGCTTGATTGTGTGCATGGCATTATGAAGTCTGAAGACTACCAACAAATTTTGCAGCATAATGTAGGGCCCAGTGTGAGAAAGCTGGCTCTCCCTCAGAGGTCATGGGTCTTCCAGCAGGACATGGACCCAAAACACACTTCAAAAAGCACTAGAAAATGGTTTGAGAGAAAGCACTGGAGACTTCTAAGGTGGCCATCAATGAGTCCAGACCTGAATCCCATAGAACAGCGGTGGAGAGATCTAAAAATGGCAGTTTGGAGAAGGCACCCTTCAAATATCAGGGACCTGGAGCAGTTTGCCAAAGAAGAATGTCTAAAATTCCAGCAGAGCATTGTAAGAAACTCATTGATGGTTACCGGAAGCGGTTGATCACAGTTATTTTGGCTAAAGGTTGTGCAACCAAGTATTAGGCTGAGGGTGCCAATACTTTTGTCTGGCCAATTTTTGGAGTTTTGTGTGAAATGATCAATGTTTTGCTTTTTGCTTCAGTCTCTTTTGTGTTTTTTTCATTGAAGACAAATTAAATGAAGATAATAATACCAAAGAATTTGTGATTGCAATCATTTTCAAGCAGAAACTGAGTATTATCTGACAGAATTGCAGGGGTGCAAGACTTTTGGCCACAACTGTACATCAACCACCCCCCTGGCTGTCAAGAGTTTAGGCCTGCTTTCTGAGCTTATGGGATCTACTACCGCCTGGTAGTCCTGCCCTCTAAAGCCTATTGCTGCCTGAAACCAGATTATCATTTCGCTCAATAGTGGTACCACAATGGGAATTGGGTCTGTTACTCGTACACTACCAGTTTCTCCACCGGTCAGGTTTACTAGTTGTTGGTGCTGGAGGGCTCTGATTTTCTTCTGAAGCACTCTCCGCTTCCGGGGATTGGCAGTATCTGCAATCTGTTGGAGCAAGAACAATACTTCACCCAAACAATTACCAATGACATTTGTACCAAGAATAATATATGGATCCTTTACGCTAGGGTGTGTTTCAACCACTATAAGTCCTTGGTCTTGTAATTCCACCCTTCCCACTTTTATTGCTACCTTTCTAACCCTTACTAGGTTAAGTGGTAACCCATTAGAAGTATGCACAGTGAGGTTAGGATCTGGTGGTTCAAGTTCAGCATCAGGCCAGAATCTTTTGTAAAGGATATGAGGGATGGCAGTCACCTGAGAACTCGTGACCAGCAATGCAGGTGTAGGTATGCCATCTAGCATGATAGACAGATACGGTCGTCCTCCTATGTACCTATCATACCAGTCAGATGGGTCTCATGGATCTATTCCTGGGGATTGGCCCGTAACCTCAGGGCTTGCTGGTTTACAGGACACAATCTTGCGACATGGCCTGTCTTGTTGCAACGGCGACAGATGAGTTCTCCTGTAGAGCTGTAGAGATCGTTGGTCCTCCCACGGAGCGACATGTTCTAATTTCCTCTCATCCACGGGACGTCCTCTGGGCTGTCAGCAAGCTGAATCTTCTCCGATGGCTTTGTCTCCATTTTAAGCTGCAGGGCTTTCAGGACTGTGGCCATGTCTTTACTCAGCTGGCGTACCTCAGAGCACAGGCTGTCAAACCTACCCGGTGTCACAGTCTGCACACTTGTTCCTGCAACAGGTGAGGAAGAAGGGGTCACTTGTACAGGAGATGGGCTACCCTACCACTGTTGGATTGCAGGATCTTGGATTGCAAGGGGTTGCAGCCCCCTGATGGCCAAGTCTTTTAGGGTAGCAAAATTGCATCAGGGTGTTCTAGGGCCCACCAACGTACTTGTCTGCTATCATTTGGTGACCGTAATCCCCTGATAAATTGTTCAATCAGCATTCGACTCTCATCCTGCACACTGGTTGGGATGACCTGCTTTAAAGCTCACAGCGCCTCCTGTAGGCGCAAGGCATAGTCTCTGATATTGTCCTGTGGCCTCTGCTTACAGTGATAGAACCTCATCCTCAGGTCAGCCTCGGTGCGGTTTTCAAAAACAGCTTTAAGTTTATCAAAGATTATGGTGATTGATACCTGATCTTCCTCTGAGGTTTCTATCTTCAACTCTGCTGCACTTGTCAATTGTCCTAATACAACAGACGCTCTTTGTTTACAATCATTGCATACTTATCTAATACGCTGCATATTTTTCTTTTGAATCCAGCCAAGGTATCTGGCCGGCCATCATACTGTGGTAACCACCTTGCTCCCGGGATATATACGGTAAAGAGATCGGCATGATCGGTGCGACCAGCCATGGGTGCTGCAATCCCAGATGGGGGTTCAACTGGAAGCGCATTGTTTGCAGGGTTTGGGTTAGGGACTGCTGCGTTGCCGGCCTACGGTGCATCCATTCTCTCTCCCATCTAGTGAATTGCGGCCAGTCTTTGAAATAGAAAATCAATCGGCGACTCCGCAGGCGGGAAGTGGAGCATTCGGGTATTTCCAGATCGGGTCGTTGCGCTTCGTCAGTTCTCGGCAGAGGGTGGGGCAGGGCCTGTCTTCGCACCCTTTCGGCAGTTACGCCCCATTTTTTCCCGCTCTGTGGTGCAGTAATGGCAGCCTGATATCAACACTTCACGAAAACACAGTCAATAAACGGCACACAGTACTCGGTGTTACGGGCACAGCATCCTGTTCGTGATGCTAGAAAGCTGACCCACCCCAAGGCTGTGGGAATTTGGATCCTGGGCATTGATTACGGGGGATAGTCACGGACGGTCGATATCCGGGTCCGTACCCTGGCGGTCACTTAAAAAGGGGTATTTTGGAAAATAAAGGCGATTTGTTGAATAGATCGTGACGCCAGCTACGGTGTCTGGTGATGGCACCAGCGCTGCTGCAGACCTCAAGGGATGATGGATAGGCGGCCTGATGGTGATGCTCCCCGTAGGTGGAGGGGGGTCCCTGGGGCAGTGATGAGGGAAAAGGTTTTGGCACAGGGAAGTGGCTCTGCAGATGGGATGTATCTACAGTCTGGTGTGTTGGACAGGATCAGGGCTGTAAGAACTGACACACACACTGGGAGTAGTTTTCCGTACGTTTACTGATGTTAAACCAGCACTGTCCAGGGTACACTCCAGGTGGTTGGGAGGCACTTCAGGATTTCCACAGCGAGTGATTTGTAAGGCCTTCTTGTCTCTGTCTTACTTGTGTTGAAGACGTGACCTGTATAAAACCTGGCCTGGCCTCCTCTGTGTCTCTCACACCCGTATAGTGGTTAGTAAGAACCTACTGTGTACTGCCGCTGGCTTTATCTTTCCCTTGCGGTTCCTGGCTCTTGTTTTGATTGCTGATACAGGTGTCTGGGAGACTGGAGTCTCCTCGGTGAACTGATGTTTTCTGCTGGCTAAGTGCTCCTTAGCAGATCGGACTCCGGTGTCCAGGTTGCATCCTGGGGTGAACCGGTATGGCTCCTCTGCCCCTACTCTGTTACTCGCCTTGCCTCCGATCCTCACTCTCGGGTTCCTGCACTAGCTAGGCTGTCCTCTGATTTAAGCCTAGCGATGGCACCGCTACCAGGTTATCTTTACAGTACTGCACGGACTGACTAACTCCGCCCCCAGCACCTGTATTTATAGGGGATCTTGCCTAAGGCAGCAAATGAAGCTCCCCCTACAGGCCTGGAGTGGAAGGCGTTGTGTGTGTATGGGCACTTGATGTGGAAATCCCTCCATGCACTAGGTGTTCCTGTGGCTTCCTGTACCGCAGGGTGCCACACTAACATAGAAAAAGGCAACCAAAAAATATACCAGTGTTCTGAAATTCAATAATGTGCAAACATTGAATAAATCGATTTGGAACTCCATTACTGCTATACAAAATGTTTTTTTAAAAATGAAGGTACTTCGTGCACAAGTTGGTACATTCATGGGAGACCAACAGCCAGCGAAAAGTCATGCCCCTTTGTTGGGACTCTAACCATTTATGCCTCTACCTGGGCTGAAAACCTAAAAAATTAAAGAAAGGCAGGATCTAGCTCTAACTAAAAATGCCCTAGGGTGATTGGAGGAATGCTTAGTGTACTACAACTATCAAAAAACTGACCAGCACCTTCAAACAGAATGAACACGTGTGAATAGGTTCAAGCCATCACGACTATTCAATATAACAAAAATAATACAGCTGCATTCTGAAGTGCTATAGTTTGCAAACATTGAATATATGAATTTAGAACTCCATTACTGCTATAGAAAATATGTTAAATATTGTAGGCTATAAGTGCACACATTGGCAAATTCTTTAGATATAAATAAAAACGTAGCAACCCTTAACTTGCCAGATGGTAAACCACTTTATTAACACAGCCAAGTATTATATAATCTTACAAACAGATTATATGTACAGGATCAGAACCAATAACAGCACAGGAATACTTCACAGGAAACCCATCAGTACAGAAAAACATTACCACAATAACCAGGGGCGGACCTACCGTGGTGCAGCTGGTTCAGCTGCGCCAGGGCCCCGACCGGGTAGGGGGCCCCTCAAGCCTGTAGGAGGGCCCTAAGCCGACCCCCATGTCCATGTGTCAGAGGAGAGGGGGTTAACTGAGGGAAGCTTCCTGCTTCCTCGGCTGATCCCACCTCTCCTCTCCCTCCAGCCCCAGCACCCAGATCTACAATGCGGCGCAGGTAAGAGCCGCACGCTCCCCCCTGCCCTGCCGGTTTTCGCCCGACGCTGCCAGCACCAACGGTCCTCGCCTGACGCTGCCAGTACCTTTCCACCCCCCCCGGTCCTAACCTAAGGCTGCACCAGGGCCCGGCTGGCTGAAGGTCCGCCACTGACAATAACCATCAGTACATGAATAAATCACCAAGAATTGATAACCCTCAAATAACCATAGCAGGTGGCGTAACGAGTAGAGTTGACTCTTTTCCTGTCTATACCCTTGTTGCCATTCGTTCCTTACAGGTCACACAATGAGATTTTTTTGTCATTTGTTCATTTACTTTTTACGATAGACCAGGTAAATTACTTGCATATGCACACTATTTCTTTTCTCTAACTTTAGTATATATTTTTTATGACCTGCTTGGCACATTACAGCCAATTACAGCTACAATCTTAGTAACTGGTACTATATTTTGTATAATTTGCCACTGCTACCACAAGTATATTACTATAGCTTAGGCAAAAATTAAGAGACCACTGCACAATTTTCTAAAAATCAACATCTCTACATGTCTGACCGCCATTCCATTCCAGTGTCAGTTGCATTCCAACCAAAGGACACCTCATTCTACTTAATGTGCTTCTGATTAGGTGATCACCTGAACCAAATGTTATTTAACGAGGTAAAGTATTAAAAACACTGCTGTGGTCTTCCCAATCCTCTTGCAATAGGACAAGCTGGATGGCAAAATAAGTGCCAGGAATAGCACAGAAGTAATTTTAATGAAAATAGAACTTATAACCAGGCTAAAGGAGTTGAAAAGAAAAGTCTTGAGTGAGAAAAAGAAGGGCTCAATTCTGGCTTTACTAGCAGAGGGATACAGTACGCGTCATGTTGCCATCACCCTTAAAATTTCGAAGACGGCAGTCCATTACAACAAGGTCAAGCAGCAGACATTGGGGACAACATAGCTACAGACCAGCAGAGGATGAAAGCAACTCTCCACTGATCGGGATGATCGGCATCTTATTCGAATGTCACTGAGCAACCGCAGGATGACATCAAGTGACCTACAAAAGGAATGGGAAATCTCAGCTGAGGTGAAGTGCACAGCAATAACTGTTTGTAACAGGCTCCTGAAGGCAGGGCTCAAGTCATGAAAAGCTAGAAAAAAGCCTTGGAGTGCCAGGCTGAAGTTTGCCAAAGTCCACAATGATTGGACCATGGAGGACAGGAGTAAGGTAATCTTCTCTGATGAGTCTAATTTTCAGCTTTGTCCAACACCTGGTTGTTTAATGGTTAGACAGAAACCTGGAGAGGCGTATAAGCCACAGTGTCTTGCGCCCACTGTGAAATTTGGTGGAGGATCAGTGATGATCTGGGGATGCTTCAGCAAGGCTGGAATTGGGAAGGTTAATCTTTGTGAATGACGTATGAATCAAGCCACATACAAGATTATCCTTGAAAAACACTTGCTTCATTCTGCTCAGGCAATGTTCCCCAACTGTGAGGGCTGTTTTTTCCAGCAAGATAATGCCCCATGCCACACAGCTAGGTCAGTCAATGTGTGGATGAAAAAGGACCACATCAAGACCCTGTAATGGCCAGCCCAATCTCCAGACATGAACCCCATTGAAAACCTCTGGAATGTAATCAAGAGGAAGATGGATAGTCACAAGCCATCAAACAAAGAAGAACTGCTTACATTTTTGTGCCAGGAGTGGCATAAGGTCACCCCAAAGCAGTGTGAAAGACTGGTGGAAAGCATGTCAAGACGCATGAAAGCTGTGATTAAAAATCATGGTTATTCCACCAAATATTGATTTCTGAACTCTTCCTGAGTTAAAACATTTTCTGGTAGAAGGGAAGGAAAGGAAGAAAGCGCACCGATCTAAATGTAAATGTATAATCAGATCGTAGGTGGATGTGGATGGCACTCACCTTTTTTAGGTCTTGTTCACTTGCGTATCGGTCACTAGGGACCATTAGGTATCCAGGAGTAGATTTCCTCAGTAGTCGGTATGCTGCAAATCCCTGGTAGCTAGTAAGTAGCTCAGACCGAGTTACTATAGGAATATGGATCCAATAGAGTTTTTTACCAGGCTATTTGCGCTCCCAGAGGTCTGTGATCCAAAGCTTCTTATAATTTCATAAAGAGTTTTTTTATTATTTCATAAGAATAGCACATACAACGCGTTTCGACAGTAAAATATGTCTTCCTCAGGTATATTGTACTGGATCACAGACTGGATCACAGACCTCTGGGAGCGCAAATAGCCTGGTAAAAAACTCTATTGAGTTAAAACATTAGAATTGTTGTTTCTAAATGAATATGAACTTGTTTTCTTTGTATTATTTGAGGTCTGAAAGCACTGTTTCTTTTTTATTACCGTATATACTCGTGTATAAGCCGAGTTTTTCAGCCCAAAAATTGGGCTGAAAAGTCTCCCCCTCGGCTTATACATGGGTCAATACGGTGGTGGGGGCTGTGCCCGGGGCTGGGGAGGCTGGAGGAGGCGGGGGGAGGCTGCTGTATGAGCGCCTCATCACGTGGGGCCGCTCATTATATATGCACTGCTTCCCCCTGTCAATCAGCGGCAGGGGAAGCAGTGCATATCTGGCCCCCAAATGCTGGCACTCGCCCCCCCTCTGTGTAAGGGCCCCCCTGCTGCTTATCTTACCATCCCCGGTCTTCTGCACAGTGCCGGTCCTCGGTGCTCCGTCCTCCATGCTCCCGTCCGGCTGCATCCGGGATCCCCGGCCGTCGCAGGCATATGACGTCATCGTGCGACGGCTGGGGATCCCGGATGCAGCGAGGACGGGAGCATGGAGGACGGAGCACAGAAGACCAGTGCTGTGCAGAAGACCGGGGATGGTAAGTTAAGCAGCAGGGGGGGCCTTACAAGGAGGGGGGGGGGCGAGTGCCAGCATTTGGGGGCCTGTATACCCTGGGCATGCTATATACCCCTGGGGCTGCTGTATACCACACCACTGGGGCTGCTATATACCCCTGGGGCTGCTATATACCCCTGGGGCTGCTATATACCCCTAGGGCTGCTATATACCCCTGGGGCTGCTGTATACCAAACCACTGGGGCTGCTATATACCTCTGGGGATGCTATATACCCCTGAGGCTGCTATATACCCCTGGGGCTGCTATATACCTCTGGGGCTGCAGTATACCACACCACTGGGGCTGCTATATACCACTGGGGCTGCTGTATATACTGCTGGGGCCTGTATATACCACTGGGAAGGCTGCTGTAATACTGCTGGGGTCTGTATGTACCACTGGGGAGGCGCCTGTATACCACTGGGGCTGCTGTATATACTGCTGGGGCCTGTATACTACTGGGGCTGCTGTATATACTGCTGGGGCCTGTATACCACTGGGGCTGCTGTATATGCTGGTGGGGTCTGTATATACCACTGGGGAGGCTGCTGTATACCACTGGGGCTGCTGTATATACTGCTGGGGCCTGTATATGCCACTGGGGAGGCTGCTGTATACTACCACTGGGGAGGCTGCTGTATACTACCACTGGGGAGGCTGCTGTATACTACCACTGGGGAGGCTGCTGTATACTACCACTGGGGAGGCCTGTATACCACACTGCTGGGGGCTGTATACCTGTGCTGGGGTCCACCCTCGGCTTATACACTAGTCAATAGGTTTTCCCAGGTTTTGGGGTCGGCTTATACACGAGTATATACGGTATTTTGACGATTTCTCATTTGCTTCAAAAAAATAAATTTTTAGCTTTGAATTTCAAAGACATGTTGTCAATAGTTTATAGAATAAAAGAACAATGTACATTTTACACAAAAATCTAATATATAAAGCTGAATGTGTGTGTGTGTATGTATGTATGTATATATGTATGTGTGTATGTCCGGGATTGGCATCTGCACCGTCGCAGCTACAGCCACAAAATTTTGCACAGTCACACGTCTGGACCCCAAGAGCATCATAGGCTATGTTGTGAGGCGAAAATTTATCCCCGTGCATTCCAATTCACCAAACAATTTTGCCCCTATCTACATAATTGGGAAAAAGTGAAAGGAAAAGTGTTGGAGGCAAATTGACAGCTGCCATACGTGAACAAGGGGGACTTAAACAATGAGAGCGATGGCGCCAAAGAGTATATACCGTACAGTTCCTAGGGCCCCGACATGGGATACTCACAACACACGGGAATATGAACACACACACAAAATGCGCCACACACTACCACGTGCTTCAACACATATGCCACCTTCAGCACACATTTCACCACACATACACCAACCTTGCAACATAATCGTCTTAAAACACACACACGTCTGGTATTATCCTTCAAAAATAAAAATCTGATTAATAAGCAGCCAAACTACAAGAACAACAAATGTACCATATAGGAAATATGGCAGCTGTCAGTCACATGACCTGTCTATTATGTGTATGTGTGAGCTAATATATACTGTCAGGGGGAAGGCTTCCTGTTGCCTGGGGATTTATCAGGCTGTCAATAGCAACCAATCACAACTTAGCTTCTATTTTGCTACAGTTAATTAATCTGAGCTCTGATTGGTTAATATAGGCAACAAAGGACATTCTCAGTATAACAAAGCTTGTGTGAGGTAATAGGATGTCAGTTAGGGTGTGTTGGTGGAAAGGCTGATGTCAGTCACATTACCTCTATGTGAGAGGATATAGAAACTGCCAGTTACAGACTATTTTTACCACAATAATGCCTCATAAGAAAAGGAATTCCTTGGCACGAAAGTCAGCTGATGCGAAAAGAAAAGCTGCATTACGGGCCAATGAAAAATGTGAAGACCAAGAAACAAGGCACATGAGAACAGTAGCTGCTTCCTCAAGAGCCAATGAACTTTCTGAGGAGAGGGAAGCGAGGCTTGCAGATAAGAGAACAAGAGCTGCTTCCTCAAGAGCCAATGAACTTTCTGAGGAGAGGGAAGCGAGGCTTGCAGATAAGAGAACAAGAGCTGCTTCCTCAAGGGCCAATGAGTCATCTCAGCAGAGAGAAGGTCGACTTGCCACTAAGAGAATTGCCATTTCTTCCACCAGGGCACAGGAAATGGTTGGAGATTTGAAACATGTTCCCTTTAGTTACCAGTCAGACATAAACAGGATAATCCTAAAGTTCAGATAGGAAATATGGATGTGGTCTGCATGTACTGCAGTGCCCTGAAATGGAAAGATGAACTGCCAGGTTTATGCCGTGCAAATGGCAAGATAAAACTTCCACCTCTCCTGTCACCACCAGATCCCCTAAAGTCTCTGATGACAGGTGCCAGTACAATATCAAAGCATTTCTTGGACAACATTAGGAAGTACAACTCCTGCTTCCAAATGACATCATTTGGTGCAACAAAAGAAATGTTTACAACAGGATTTATGCATTTAAGGTTCAAGGACAGGTTTACCACTCAATTGGGTCACTGCTTCCATTGCAAGGAAAATAACCTCAATTTCTTCAACTCTTCTTCATGGGAAATGCAGAAGCAGAGGCTCAGCGGAGATGCTCTTTAATTCCTAAGGGTACCTTTACACGCGGCTACATTTCTAGGGTGGCTACAGGTAACTTACTGGTTGCAGTGAAATCATGGAGACAAGGTTCTATCTTGTTGCTGTGTACAAATGGAATAATCTCTCCGTGATTTCACTGCAACCAGTAAGTTACCTGTAGCCACCCTAGAAATGTAGCCGCGTGTAAAGGTACCCTAACACTCGCCTTGATATTGTCACTATTTTGCAGCAGTTCCTTCACTCCAACAATCCATATGTTCAACTTTTCAAGACTGTACTTGAATGCATGCCAAATGACGATTACAAGATTATCAATCGAGCTGACAAAACACCACAAGTTGAACATCAGCGACGTTTCAATGCTCCCACATTTGATGAGGTAGCAATCTTGATTGTAGGTAATGATTTTCAAAGCCGTGGCATTGTGCTTCATAAAAGGAACAATAGTTTGCATTGAGTAGCAGAAACTCACAGGTCCTATGATGCTCTGCAATATCCAATCATCTTTTGGCAGGGACTGGATGGCTATCACTTTGGAATACGTCCGACAGATCCTACAACAGGCAACCCTTCAGGAAAAAAAGTGACTGCCATGGACTTCTATGCATATAGGATCATGACAAGATTTGCAGAGGAAAATCACATCTTGAAATGCAAACACCTCTTCCACCAATTTATTGTTGACATGTATGCAAAGATTGAGAGTGAACGTCTTTTATATATCCGACTAAATCAAAAGAAGCTCAGGGCAGAGGAATAAATTCACCTTAGTGATGTTGCTGCAAATTATGCTGATCCAAAAGAGTTGGGGAAAATGGTTATTCTTCCATCAACTGTCACTGGAAGCCCACGACACATGCATGAATACACACAGGATGCAATGACTTATGTGAGAAAGTATGGCCGTCCAGATCTTTTCATCACCTTTACTTGCAATCGTGCCTGGGAGTAAATTGGAGGGCACCTGTTGCGGGGCCAAAAACCAGTGAATCGCCATGACCTTATTGCTCGGGTTTTCAAACAGAAACTTTCTAAAATGACTAATCTCATCACAAAATCACATATTTATGGTGAGACGCAGTGCTGGATGTATTCAGTTGAATGGCAAAAAAAGAGGCCTTCCTCACGCCCACATCTTGATCTGGTTGAAGCAAAAAATACAGCCTACCAAAATTGACAATATCATCAGTGCCAAATTTCCAGACCCTCAGATTGATCCATTGCTGTTTGACACCATCATAAAAAACATGATCCATGGTCCGTGTGGGAGTCTCAACAAAAATTCTCCCTGTATGATTGATGGCAGGTGTTCAAAGCATTACCCACAATCCCTGGTCCAAGAAACCCAAACAGGGCAAGATGGATATCCTGTCTACCGAAGAAGAAAGCCAGGGGATGGTGGTTTCACAGCAAAGCTCAAAATGCGTGTTGGATCATCACTCCAAGAGATAGAAATTGACAACAGGTGGGTAGTGCGTTACAACTCCTTGTTCTCAAAAATCTTCCAGGCCCACATAAATATCGAATCTTGCAACTCTGTGAAATCAATGAAGTATATCTGCAAATATGCCCACAAAGGAAGTGATCAAGCAGTTTTTGAACTTCAAAAAGATTGATCTAATATTGATGAAGTGGAGGTATTCCAGATGGGCAGGTACATAAGCAGCAATGAAGCTGTTTGGAGAATACTATGATTCTCCCTTCATGAGCGCTACCCACCAGTTCTGTATCTGAGTGTGCACTTGGAAAATGGACAAATAATTAACTTTAACCCAGCAAACTTGCAGCAGCAGCTCCAAAGACCACCCTCTTGGCATTTTTTGAGCTGTGTCAACAAGACCCTTTTGGAAAAATAATTCTCTACTTTGATTTACCAAAGAACTACACTTGGAATGCCTTCAGAAAAACACTGGAACGGAGGAAATAAGGGCTTGATATTAAAGGCTAACCAGGGGTGAAAGCAACTGATACTTTTAGTCACGTCTACACTGCTCATCCGTCAAATGCAGAGTGCTTCTACCTGCGCATGTTACTTCATGTTGTCAAAGGCCCTACATCATTTTCTGACCTGAAGACTGTCGGAGGCCATGTGTATGAAACATTCAGGGAAGCTTGCCAAAGAAAAGGACTTCTGGAAAATGATGGACACTGGGACATGACCCTAAGTGAAGCAGTAGCCACACAAACCCTAAAGCGACTAAGACACCTCTTTGCTAGTATTCTAACAACCTGTAGCATTTCAAATCCTCCTGAGATTTGGACAAAGTACAAAACTGATCTCAGTGAGAACATCCTCATGCAGATTAGAAGGGAAAATCCTCAGCAACTCATCAACTTCACTGAGGAATGAAATTTCAATGAAACTTTAATGCTCCTTGAAGATCAGTGCATAGCAATGTCAGGAAAAGCCTTACAGTTGCTTGGTTTGCCTGCTCCAATAAGAAATCCTGAAGGCATCCAAATATGTAGGGAGATTTTCATAAAAACAAACTACAATATTGATGAACTGACAGCATTTGTGTCTCAGAATGAGCCAATATTGGTACCAGATCAAAGGGACGCCTATAACTACATTTTAAGTTTCCGTGAAACCAACAAAGGTGGGATTGTCTTCCTTGATGCTCCAGGTGGAACAGGAAAGACATTTCTAATCAACTTGCTCCTGGCAAAATTTCAACAACAAAAAAAAGATTGCACTTGCAGTGGCATCTTCTGGAATTGCAGCTATGCTTTAAAAGGTGGCAGGACAGCACAATCGACATTCAAACTACCACTTAACCTGTCTCATAGTGACAGCCCCGTGTGTAATATTGCCAAGGGATCAGGACTGGCCAAATTGCTTCAAAAATGCAGTGTCATCATTTGGGATGAATGCATCATGTCACACAAAAGGGCTCTGGAAACAGTGGACAGACTGCTGCAAGACCTGCATAGCAGCAAATATATCATGGGAGGAGTAGTTGTTGTTTTGGCAGGTGACTTCTGCCAAACACTACCTGTTATTCCAAGATCAATCCCTGCAGACGAACTCAACGTCTGTCTCAAAGCATCGTACCTTTGGAGAGCCAGCTGTTGACTATTGTAGATGGCAAGGCACCAGTAAACTCAACCAATGGACAGATCACCTTCCCAAGCAACTTTTGTTGCATTGTGACTTCCATTGAGGAGTTGAAAACAAAGGTTTTTCCAAATATTCAACTCCACTTCAAAAATTCTGGCTGGCTGTGTGAAAGAGCTATTCTAGATCCCAAAAATGACAGCGTCAACAAGATCAATCTTCAAATTCTATATAGTAATACACCCTGCTCAAGCATTATTTTATCCAACTGAGTTCCTCAATTCCTTGGAGCCACAAGGACTTCCTCCTCACAACCTCTCTAAAACCTGGAGCACCTACTCTGCTATTGAGAAATTTAGATCCACCAAAGCTGTGTAATGGAACAAGACTCTTGATTAAGAACCTATTTCCACATGTAATTGAGGCAACCATTTTGACAGGATGTGCCACAGGAGAAGAGGTTTTCATTCCAACAATTCCTCTTATTCCATCTGATTTGCCTTTTGATTTTAAACGCCTCCAGTTAACAGTTCGATTGGCATTTGCAATGTCCATCAACAAGGCTCAGGGACAGTCTTTGAAAGTAGTTGGAATTGATTTACAATCTCCATGCTTTTCTCATGGTCAACTTTATGTGGCCTGTTCAAGAGTTGGAACAGCCAAAAATCTGTTCGTCTTTGCACCTGAAGGAAGAAATAAGAATGTCGTCTATCAAAAGGCTCTCGAATAAGGAGTAGAAGATGACTTCACATTACTTGGCCAATTTAATTAAATCTGTGTGGAATATCTGTGGTGTTGAAATATATGATGTGAAATTCTATTAGCTTAGTTTTTGCCTTTTAATAATTACATTTCTATCGATTTGTTTTGTGGTTTTTGTGTGCAGAATAAATTTTTGTTAACACATTCTATTCTGTTAACAGCAGTTATTAACCCGGGCGAAGCCCGGTAGTACAGCTAGTATACTTATAAAGAGAAAGATCAATATTGTTAAATTTGTACAATTTGTATGCCCGCTGGTTTGGGCATTGTTGAGGGCACGTGTTTAGCCCTATAGAATGTTGGTTTTGACTTTTATGCAAAATTCAATAAACATATTGTTTTAAAAAAGAGAAATATCAGAGAAACTGAAAATTTTGCAATGGTCCCTTAATTTTTGATAGAGCAATATGTTTTGGCTATTTCCTGCATACCTCTTATGAGCTATATTATATATATATATATATATATATATATATATATATATATATATATATATATATATATATATATATATAACACAGGTCAACAAAAAAAATTTTTTTTTCTGGTGTCCAAAATATTTTAATGAGTTTGGGGTATTTTTGGGGTGCTGATTCTGAATATGCTATCAGTTTTGCCAGATTGGCTCAAGTTTTTGAGATTTTTGGTATCTTATTTATAGCACTTGTTGGTAAATGCGACGCATCATCTCATTAATTTCTTTGGATTAGTACTTGAACTGAGCAGTTCTCAATATAGTTTTGTGTTAATTAGTGTTCTAAAAGTTTGTTCATAGCTTGATTTTTGCACTAACTTTATGTTGTTGTCTGTTTTCCAGTGAAAAGCATGAACTCATCAAGAAGAAGTTGTCTTAACGATCCAGACTCATTCTGTTACATTTGTGGTGAATATACACTGCCAAAACATAGAAGAAACATAACAGACTTCGTTAAAAAAGTGTATTTTGCCTATTTTGGGGTTATGCTTGGGGACCAAGACAAGTTTTGGGCACCACACATAGTGTGCAAAGCATGTATCGAATTATTACGAAAATGGAGCAAAGGACAAAGAACAAGCTTCAAATTTGGTGTTCCAATGGTGTGGTGAGAGCAAAAAAATCATCATGATGACTGTTATTTCTGTGCAGTGCAAGTACAAGGATTCAATAAGCATAAGAAACGAAAATGGGAGTATCCTAACATGGAATCTGCAAGAAGGCCTGTCCCTCATTGTGAAGATGTGCCTGTACCTGTGTTTACCATGTTACCTGACCTTCCCCCACCTGATGATGATGATGAAATGCAGGGTATGGAGCTAAGCATTAGTTCTGGAAGTGAACTAGAATATGAAGGAAGTTTCAGAACACCTACGCAATTTACCCAAGGAGAGCTCAACGATCTAATAAGAGACCTCAACCTCTCAAAAAGTGCATCCGAACTTTTAGCTTCAAGGCTAAGTGAAAAAAATTGTCTGACGCCTGGAACTAAAATTACATCTTACAGGACCAGAGAAGAAGCACTTCTTCCATTTTTCTGTGAAGATTACCTACTTGTATATTGTAAGGATATTCCTGGCCTGATGCTGCAAATGGGTTTACAAGTATATCGTCCTGTAGACTGGAGGCTTTTCATAGATAGTTCTAAAAGGAGTTTGAAATGTGTTTTGTTGAACAATGGCAATCAGTGTGCATCTCTTCCAGTAGCTCACTCAACTAAACTTGCAGAACAATACCAAAATGTCAAAATGGTCTTGGAGAAACTGTGCTACCATGAACATTCGTGGCTGATATGTGTTGATTTAAAAATGGTCAACTTTTTACTTGGACAGCAAAGTGGATACACAAAGTATCCTTGCTTCATCTGCATGTGGGATAGTAGAGCAAAACATCAGCACTGGGAGAAACTGAATTGGCCTCCAAGGGACACCTTGACAGTAGGAGCATCAAACATAGTGAACGAACCTTTGGTGGACAGGGAAAAAATCATTCTACCACCACTTCACATAAAGTTAGGATTAATGAAGCAGTTCGTCAAGGCATTAGACAAAGATGGTAATTGCTTCATGTACATCTGCAGATCTTTCCCTGGTCTTAGTAGCGAAAAACTGAAGGCAGGAATCTTTGATGGTCCTCAAATTCGGAAACTCATTAAAGATTCAAATTTTCCTAAGGAAATGAATGACATTGAAGCTGCTGCATGGTGTAGTTTTGTGTTGGTAGTGAAGAACTTCTTGGGAAATCAAAAGGCAGACAATTATGAAGAACTGGTACAAAACATGCTATTGAGATTTAGAAATCTGGGTGTACACATGAGCATTAAATTGCATTATCTTCACAGTCACTTGGACAGATTTCCAGAAAACCTTGGAGATTTTAGCGAAGAACAAGGGGAGAGATTTCATCAGGATATTATGGTGATGGAGGAAAGGTACCAAGGCAGATGGGACAGACATATGATGGCTGATTACTGCTGGAATCTACAGCGTGACTGCCCCAATAGCTGACATAGAAGGAAATCATATAAAAAGCGCTTTTCCAGCGATTAAATGTCTATCTTTCATGTCTTGTTCATTTTTGAAGATTACTTTCTAAAACTAGTTAAAATAAACTAAAATCAACATTTACTTTGTTAAATTTATTGTATTCATGACAATATCAATAAAGTTAATGCGCGTGTAGCAAAAAACGTCTTTTTTTTTACACATTTTACGAAAAATCTCAAAAACTTGAGCCAATCTGGCAAAACTGATGACATATTCAGAATCAGCACCCCAAAGTTACCCTAAATTCAATGAAATATCTTTGGCACCAAAAATGCTGTTGACCAGTGTAATATATTGTAATTTCCAATCTCTGTCCAGGATTTATTGTATCTGTTCCTTCTTGCCTTTACACCAACTTTTACATTTATGGTTAAAGGGGTATTCCCATCTCCAAGATCATATCCCAATATGTAGTAGGTTTATTAATAATAATAATAATAATAATAATAATAATAATAGCAAATACCTTCAATTAGAAATGTAGAAATTGCAGCTTAGGTATCCATGGTTAAAACCAATCTTTTAGTGACAGTTACTTAGCTGCTAGTAGTCGTGATGCTCATGCATCAAGCAACAAAACTAATCAGGAGAACTATACTACATTTCTAACTGGAGGTAATGTATTTGCTAATATTATTATACCTGTTACATATTGGGATAGAATACTCCTTTAACAACTTTTTTTTGTTTGCTGTTTTCTGTTTGTTTGTTTTCTGCACCCATTGAAGTTTATAGGTGAGTCTCATCCGAAAAATGGATCAGACTAGTGCATGCTGTCATTTTTTTTTACATGGACAGTTCATCCAAGTATAAAATCATTTATGTTAATGTTTGTGGGCTATCTGTTTAAAGTATGTTTGTTAAACGGACAGTACTCTGACCGAACATATAGTCATGTGAACATGTTTCCAAGCCAAACTATTAGAAATTTGCGCTTGCCTGAACAGAGACTATTATGTTGTTGTCTTTGTGTATAGCTAAACATATATAAAATCTGTTATTCTCCAATTAGTCTGCAGTGACCCAAAGATAGTGAAGAACACCAAGATGAACAAATATTCAGGACACTATAAGGAGAACAGTCACGTGAGGTATATATGTGAAGATGGCTACAAGCGTCAACCTGGTACATCAAATCTTGCCATTTGCCTTCATGATGATGAAACTAATAAAACAGCCTGGAAATATAGCAATATTTCTTGCATTAGTAAGTACTGCTTAAAATTTAGCATAATATGCTGTTCTCAGAGAATTATTGTAATATAACATATACTACATAAACATAGGAACCCATGCAAGTTTTTGTACGGTGCTTATTTAGAGCTCAGAAGGAAGAGAACTTGATCCCTAACACCACCTATTGGATGTAACAATCCTAAAACTCAATTTTAAACCTTACCCCATTACTTAGTATAAGAAGCCAAAAAGGAAACTCGATTTACAGACACATGTTATGGGGTGTTTTTCCTCCTCAGTGCAAAGCAGGAGATCTAATTTGGCTTTGGTGAGGGGTCTCTGACTGGGGCTGTAAAGGGAAGTGTTACTCCTTGTGGAGAGTGACACTTCTTACATGCCAGTGTAAGGAGACTCATAAGCCATACAATGTCCTCTGGGAAATTAAATATGCAAATAACTCTACAAAAGGAAGAGGACTTAATTTCTGGAACCACCTATTAGATGTAGCAATCCTAAAAGTCAATATTAACTCTTTAACGTGCCTTGTCACATGACTTTGGATAAGAAGCCAAGCCAAAATTTCTATTTGCATATGTTTAAGGGTGTTGCCTTCTGACGAGGCTATTTGCATATGTAATTTCTCAGAGAAGCATTTCATGGTCTTAAAAGTCTCTTTATGCTGACAGGCAGGTCACTCTCCACAAGGAGAAACGTTCCCCTTAGGCTAAGTGGCCACTGGACATTTGTGCTGCACTTTTGGTGATCTGTTTCTGCACCTAAAATGGACCACCCAAAGCATTTACATTCAAGTCAATCTCTGAATTGTAAAGCACTGCTGAATATGTTGGTGCTATATAAATAAAGATTATTTTTATTATGTGGTTTTAAAAATGCTGTGCCCACATGTGCATTTGTGGGTGGTTATTTTGCTGCAGAAATCGGATGCACTCAAAAACTAGCATTTCAATTAACATGGCCATATTTGGGCTGCGTTTCCCCATTGACTCCATTCTAAGCTCCCCCAAAAAAGCATTACAAAAGAATTGGTATTCCCTCAGTCTGTTTGTGATGCTTTTTTACTGCGATTTCCACAGCAAAAATGCTCCAACACTCACCCTCCCTGGCGATCTCACGGCGAGCCTTGGTGATTTCTTCCTTCCGGGCACAGGCAAGAGCCTTGTGAAGTGACTTACAGGACCTGACCATGTGACTCAGGCTGTCACATGGTGCTGTAGCGCCCCTACAGTCTGGCCACCACAGTGGTATTTAAGGTCTTTGGTATTAATGCCATGTCTGAGGGGAATTGAGGTACCCTATGTTTAACTCCTGAAGCATTCACACACTGCCTGAACTCTAACCAGAGGGCTGTACACAAGAAGGTCTGTTTGGGGCTGTGACAGACTCTAATTGGGACAGGGGGTTACTTCGGGGGGGGGATCACGGCTGATCGGTTCCCGGTTCCGTGCCCTGGACCCTCACTGGCAGGGGTGGGGGTGATGATGATAGGGGATTTGTAACGTGACCCCACCTGTGGTACCTGGTAATAGGGTTACTAGCGCTGCAGCCAGCCGCTGAAGTGTTGTAAATGCAGCTTTGGTAGTACAGCTCCCCACAGGTGGAGCTTTACCTCAGGGCAGCGGGGTGGATGACGGGAGTAGTAGTAGCGGTTCTGCCATGAACGCTGCGGGTGGTGGCGGTGAAACAGGCACACGCACACACAATAGTCTCTGTTTCGGTATCTTTTTACTGATGTCCGGTAACAGGCACGGTCCAGGAGAGTAACCAGGTTTCAGTGCAGTTTGGGACATCCAACTTGGAGAGTTGTGAGGCCTCCTTTATTAGTGTGTGCGGTAATTGGGGTAAGTTCTGCCTGTAACTGAACTTGCCGCTCTTTCTCCCTCTCAGGGTACTACTCCACAACCGACAATTAGGACCTTGCACAGCTGGGTCAAGTTTCCTGGTTCTGGACCTGGCTTGGTCCCAGCAACCAGCTCCTTCCAGTTCTTTCTCTTTGCCGTCTCTCTGGAAACTCACTGTTCCCTTCACTGCCGAGTGCAGACTGCCTGACTCCTCCCCTCAGGCCTAGATCTTTATAGGGGATCTGGCTTGAGGACAGCCAGTGGTGCTCCCTTTCCAGGTCTGGGGTGGAAGGTGTTGTACAGTTAGGTCCAGAAATATTTGGACAGTGACACAATTTTCGCGAGTTGGGCTCTGCATGCCACCACATTGGATTTGAAATGAAACCTCTACAACAGAATTCAAGTGCAGATTGTAACGTTTAATTTGAAGGGTTGAACAAAAATATCTGATAGAAAATGTAGGAATTGTACACATTTCTTTACAAACACTCCACATTTTAGGAGGTCAAAAGTAATTGGACAAATAAACATAACCCAAACAAAATATTTTTATTTTCAATATTTTGTTGCAAATCCTTTGGAGGCAATCACTGCCTTAAGTCTGGAACCCATGGACATCACCAAACGCTGGGTTTCCTCCTTCTTAATGCTTTGCCAGGCCTTTACAGCCGCAGCCTTCAGGTCTTGCTTGTTTGTGGGTCTTTCCGTCTTAAGTCTGGATTTGAGCAAGTGAAATGCATGCTCAATTGGGTTAACATCTGGTGATTGACTTGGCCATTGCAGAATGTTCCACTTTTTTGCACTCATGAACTCCTGGGTAGCTTTGACTGTATGCTTGGGTCATTGTCCATCTGTACTATGAAGCGCCGTCCAATCAACTTTGCAGCATTTGGCTGAATCTGGGCTGAAAGTATATCCTGGTACACTTCAGAATTCATCCGGCTACTCTTTTCTGCTGTTATGTCATCAATAAACAAAAGTGACCCAGTGCCATTGAAAGCCATGCATGCCCATGCCATCACGTTGCCTCCACCATGTTTTACAGAGGATGTGGTGTGCCTTGGATCATGTGCCGTTCCCTTTCTTCTCCAAACTTTTTTCTTCCCATCATTCTGGTACAGGTTGATCTTTGTCTCATCTGTCCATAGAATACTTTTCCAGAACTGAGCTGGCTTCTTGAGGTGTTTTTCCGCAAATTTAACTCTGGCCTGTCTATTTTTGGAATTGATGAATGATTTGCATCTAGATGTGAACCCTTTGTATTTACTGTCATGGAGTCTTCTCTTTACTGTTGACTTAGAGACAGATACACCTACTTCACTGAGAGTGTTCTGGACTTCAGTTGATGTTGTGAACGGGTTCTTCTTCACCAAATAAAGTATGCGGCGATCATCCACCACTGTTGTCATCCATGGACGCCCAGGCCTTTTAGAGTTCCCAAGCTCACCAGTCAATTCCTTTTTTCTCAGAATGTACCCAACTGTTGATTTTGCTACTCCAAGCATGTCTGCTATCTCTCTGATGGATTTTTTCTTTTTTTTCAGCCTCAGGATGTTCTGCTTCACCTCAATTGAGAGTTCCTTTGACCGCATGTTGTCTGGTCACAGCAACAGCTTCCAAATGCAAAACCACACACCTGGAATCCACCTCTGACCTTTTAACTACTTCATTGATTACAGGTTAACGAGGGAGACGCCTTCAGAGTTAATTGCAGCCCTTAAAGTCCATTGTCCAATTACTTTTGGTCCCTTGAAAAAGAGGAGGCTATGCATTACAGAGCTATAATTCCTAAACCCTTTCTCCGATTTGGATGTGGAAACTCTCATATTGCAGCTGGGAGTGTGCACTTTCAGCCCATATTATATATATAATTGTATTTCTGAACATGTTTTTGTAAACAGCTAAAATAACAAAACTTGTGTCACTGTCCAAATATTTCTGGCCCTAACTGTATGCTGTATGTGCCAAGGTGTACATCCCTCCCTGCATCGGTGGGTCCTGTGGCAATCCCACGCAGGAGTTCCACATTAGCAGTAGTGGGTAGTAGGCAGGGGTAGGTGAAGCAGAGTCAGACTGTGGTGGGTCTTGAGGCCGACAGGATGACAAGCTGCAAGCAGAACATCAGGTCCTAGACAGCCAGGGATTTCAGATACTGGCTGTAGAAACTGGAGGCCACTGAGTTTCAAACTCCGTAGCCAAACTACATGGGACTCTCTGGGGCACAGCAACAAAGGAGGACTAGAGAGTTGGTGAGTACGGCTGCTCACAGATTCCGCTTTGCCTGCCTGGAAGTCAGCCTCAGGGGAGCTAAAGAGGAACAGGATAGCTACAGGCACCTACCTCATCTTACAGGGAAGTCAGCTGGTAGGACAAATATCCGTCCAGCATAGCGGTTCCTAATTCTTCTCAGACTGGCCAGACCCAAAGACCCGGTGAACCAGTACACTGGATTCGGTGTTGAACTGCACAGAAAAAGGTAAAGAACTATGAGACTGTCTCCGTTCCTTCTTCCTGTTGTACTTCTTCACTTCCAACTACCACTATCCTCTCCACTACATCCCCGCATCATCATCATCTTCATCATACTACACCCCAGGTGCCTGCCCTGGCTGAGGAGGGTATAACACCTAGCTGTTCCAACTAGGGATGGGCGAATCTACTCGCTAGGACTCGTTACTCGGTGAGTAGTAAGGGACTCGCAGGACTCGGTACTCTGCGAGTTTCCCAGTGATTACTCGCACGAGTCCAATGCAAATCAATATCAATCCTAGTTTTGTCAGAAACGCTGACAAAACTAGGATTGCCATTGTTTGCATTAGACTCGTGCGAGTAATCACTGGCTACTGTGCCAGTGATAGCAGGGAAACTCGCAAAGTAACTGCTGTTTCTTTGCGAGCCGAGTCCAGCTGTCTTCTCTGTGCAGCTCCAGGGTCCTAGAGCCCGCCTGCTGCCTGATGTAGCAGTGCTGAGATTGTTCTCAGTCTGCTCATTCCCTGTGCATAGACATCTATATTTATGCACAGGGGATGTAGCAGAGAGGACATCGCGTTTTGGACTGCGTCGGACGGAAGAGGATTTTTTAATTAAAGATGGAGTCCCTAATGGCTTTTTTTTTTATTTCAAATAAAAATTTTTCTCTGTGTTGTGTTTTTTTTAACCCTTTATTGGAGATTCTTAGTGGCTGGGTCAAACGTGGCCTGACATTAAGAATCTCGGGCTTAATACCAGCTTGTATAACAAAGCTGGTATTAACCCCTTTATTACCCAGCGTGCCACCGCCACCAGGGCTGCTGGAAGAGCGGGGTTCAGCGCCAGAGGATGGCGCTTCAATGAACGCGCCATCTTCTGGGGCGGCTGCGGGCTGCAATTTGCAGCGGGGGGTGCCCAGAAAGCTTGGGCATCCCTGCGCTGCGGATTCCAGCCCCCAGCTGCTTAGCTGTACCTGGCTAGACATAGAAATTGCGCGGAGCCCCACGCATTTTTTTTTTTATTATTTAATGAATTTCAGAGTCAGAGGCTCAGAGTCAGAGTCTCGGAGTCGGAGTCTCCTCAGAGTCGGAGTCTCAGAGTCGGAGTCGCCTCAGAGTCGGAGTCGCCTCGGAGTCGGAGTCGTCTCGGAGTCGAGTCGGAGTCGTCTCGGAGTCGAGTCGGAGTCGTCGTCGTCTCGGAGTCGTCGTCGTCTCGGAGTCGTCTCGGAGTCGGAGTCGTCTCGGAGTCGGAGTCGTCTCGGAGTCGGAGTCGAGTTGGAGTCGGAGTCGTCTCGGAGTCGGAGTCGTCTCGGAGTCGGAGTCATCTCGGAGTCGAGTCGGAGTCGGAGTCGTCTCGGAGTCGAAGTCGTCTCGGAGTCGAGTCGGAGTCGTCTCGGAGTCGGAGTCAAAAAAATGCGTGGGGCTCCGCGCAATTTCTATGTCTAGCCAGGTACAGCTAAGCAGCTGGGGGCTGGAATCCGCAGCGCAGGGATGCCCAAGCTTTCTGGGCACCCCGCGCTGCAAATTGCAGCCCGCAGCCGCTCCAGAAGATGGCGCGTTCATTGAAGCGCCATCCTCTGGCGCTGAACCCCGCTCTTCCAGCGGCCCTGGTGGCGGTGGCACGCTGGGTAATAGAGGTTAGGGCCAGCTTTGTATTATCAGCTGGCCCTAAGCCCGAAATTTATGGCGGTCACGCCAATATTAGACATGACCGCCATGAATTTCTATTAAATTGTTATAAAAAAAACACAACACAGAGAAATTTTTTTATTAGAAATAAAAAAAAAAAGCCATTAGGGACTCCATCTTTAATTAAAAAAATCCTCTTCCGTCCGACGCAGTCCAAAACGCGATGTCCTCTCTGCTACATCCCCTGTGTATAGATATAGACGTCTATGCACAGGGAATGAGCAGACTGAGAACAATCTCAGCACTGCTACATCATCTCTGTGCACAGACATTCATGTCCGTACACAGGGAATGAGCAGACTGAGAACAATCTCAGCACTGCTACATCAGGCAGCAGGCAGGCTCTAGGACCCTGGAGCTGCACAGAGCAGACAGGACTCTTCTCTTATCTGTGCGAGTTTCCCAGCGATTACTTACAAAGTAAACGAGTTCAATGCAAATAAATGACAAAACTAGGATTGCTTCAGGCTGAAGCTTCCGAGACACATCTGCGATTTGTAAATCACACACTACTCGCTATTATTCGCTTCCCCATTCATTAACATTGGACTCGCTAGACTCGCAACGAGTAGCGAGTCCTGGGCTCGGACTCGCTAGAGTCAAGCGATTCCGAGTAATTTAGGATTCGCCCATCACTAGTTCCAACACCTTTCCTATGGGAGTACTTATATGCAGCACCAGTCATCTTCGGCTGGACACCTCAGCTGGCGTCACAAACTTATATAAACATTTCTCCCCTATAAATTCCCCCTTTTCCAAGAGCGGTTATGGTCACAGATGCTCGGCATCATCACTGTGAACATTATACGCCTGGCCCAGCTAGCTGAGTATCCCGATCCTTACAACAATCACAGTGCAAGGTCCTGGAACTACCGTATCCGCAGGTCCTGCTGACCTTACCGTAGGAACGCTGGGGAAGGGTGAGAAAGTGTGTGTCGGTCTTTGTGTGTTGTCTGTCTGTCTGTTTCCCATTATTTCTGCTGCATTTGTAATGTGCACAAACGCAGCACAAAGGCAATATGTTTGAGCTGCTTTTCTTTTTTTTTTTTTACACAGCTGCTTGTTTTGCAGCTGACAAATGCAGCAAAAACGCAGCACAAACATCCAGAGGGCACATAGCCTTAGAGCAATATTTAGAGCTAGACTCTTTTTGCATGTTCATTAAGTTTTGTCTGTCCCATTTTAGGAACAGATAAAAGAAATTTATGTGCAAAAGTGCTCAATTTCTGCAAGGAGGAGGAGGAGCCCTAATGATTGTTAGGGGTATGTCTGGCTTCTAAATTGTGTCATTTTTTTTGCACAGAAATAAAGTCCAGAATAGTAGAACATTTCTTCCATCTATATAACATAGATGGACCTTTACAATAATCAATGAGAGCCATTTTCTTTCTTGTACAACTGTACAGATAGGACTAGGGGCTGACTGGCCCAGGTGGCAGGGGGCAAGTGCCCCCTGGGCTGGTGGTACAGCCCTCATTTAGGGCTGCCCCCCCCCCCCCCACAGAAATGGGCCGGCGGCACTTTGGAGCTGTGAAATAGCAGGAGGTGCGGCAGACACGGGAAGGACGCGGGACTTCCCCCTCCTCACCTAAGGCTGGCAGGACAAAACTGCCACCCGGCGTTAGGGGCACCAGCCCGCCCCTGGATAGGACAGATCACTTTTGTACATGAATTACATTTGTTTGAAACATTTAATTTGCCTGTTGCACTTTAAAAAGACATGTGAACTTAGTCTTAGGCCCCTTTCACATCAGCGGTAAACGCTGATCGCGGTAGTTGCGGTGAAAAAAATGCAACTGCTGCGATTACCGCATAACGGCCACGATCACGGCACACTTGCGGCAAGCCCCATACAATGTCTATGGGGCTTGCGGTAAGTGTGCGGCAAGTGCGGTTTCGTCACTTGCGGCAGGTGCGACCGTGAAAAAAACGCGGCATACCGTGCTTTTTTTGCGGCCGCACCTGTGGCAAGTGCCGAAACCGCAACTACACCGCACTTGCCGCACGTGCCGCAAGCCCCATAGACATTGCATGGGGCTTGCCGCAGGTGAACCGCAACTGCGGCCATTATGCGGTAATCGTGGCAGTTGCATTTTTTGCAACTTACATGTAGCTTCTCCAGCCCACGTTCCATGTAGCTTCTCCCCCATCCCCCATCCATCCATGTACCTTCTCCCCCATCCACCAAACCATCCATGTACCTTCTCCCCATCCCCCCTCCATCCATGTACCTTCTCCCCCATCCATCCATTTTCTCCCCCTTCTTCCATGCCGGCCCCCATCCATCCATCCAGCTACTCCCCCCTTTCTATGCCGCCCCCCTATCCATCACGTTCTCTCCCCTTTTCCATAATGCCCCCCACACATCCATCCCATTCTGCCCCCTCTTCCAGGCCACACCATCCATCTATCCATCCATCTATCCCACTCTGTCCCCCCCAGGCTACTATCTTCGGCTGTAATGGCGCCTTACCTGACTCCACGTTCCTGATCCCGGATCCCGGCAGCTTCTTCCTCTGCAGCGCTCGGTCTCTCGGTCACCGGCACCAGGAACCCGGCACCAGGCAGCTTCTTCCTCTGCAACTACCGATCTTCGGCACCAGGCAGCTTCTTCCTCTGCGGCTCCCGGTCTCTGGCACCAGGCAGCTTCTTTCTCTGTGACTCTCGGTCTCCCACTCGCCGGCACCAGGCAGCTTCTTCCTCTGCGGCTCCCAGTCTCCCGCTCGCTGGCACCTGGAACCCGGCACCAGGCAGCCTCTTCCTCTGCAGCTCCTGGGTAGTATACACATTACAGACTGAGGGCAGTATACACATTACAGACTGTGGGCCGTAAACATTACAAACTGCCAGCTATATGCACATTGCAGGTTGCCCGCTGTGTGCACAGTGCAGACTAGTCGCTGCGTGCACACTGCAGACTGGCCGCTGCATGCACACTGCAGACTGGCCGCTGCGTGCACACTGCAGACTGGCCGCTGCGTGCACCCTGCAGACTGGCCGCTGCGTGCACCCTGCAGACTGGCCGCTGCGTGCACCCTGCAGACTGGCCGCTGCGTTCACACTGCAGACTGGCCGCTGCGTGCACACTGCAGACTGGCCGCTGCGTGCACCCTGCAGACTGGCCGCTGCGTGCACCCTGCAGACTGGCCGCTGCGTGCACACTGCAGACTGGCCGCTGCGTGCACCCTGCAGACTGGCCGCTGCGTGCACCCTGCAGACTGGTTACTGTGTGGACAGTACAGACTGCGGACTCTATGCACATCTGAGAGTGCTGGTGTAAATCCTGTATACACAGCACTATACTGTATATACTGGTCCACACTACATACAGTATATAGGAACGCTAACACAGCATGTAGTGTGGACCTGTACATAAAGTTTAGTGTTCTTTAGAGACAGACAGACAGACAGACAGACAGACAGACAGAAAGAAAGAAAGAAAGAAAGAAAGAAAGAAAGAAAGAAAGAAAGAAAGAAAAAGAAAGACATGGAGTAACTCACATATTGCAGGACCTGTGATGATGTCACATAGAGGGGAGGCATCAGAGGTCACATGATCGGCTCAGGGAGGGATCTGGAATGTGGGGCCCTGCTTTGGGAAAATGGCCCCGCCTCCTTCACGTCCGTGGCTCCGCCCCTTTAATGTCGCGGCCGCTCGGCGGCAGTAGCAGATCTGCAGCTGGAGGAGCGGGCGGCCCACGCAGCCCACCAGTGGGCGGCCCCTCTGGATAAGTCCTGCCCCTCCCGCCTATCAGTTCAGGCCTGGCCACCAGCCGCCGGGTCAGAGAGAGCACTCGGTGGTGGCGCTGGCTCACATAGGCTGTGCTGCAGGCAGCAGCAGCCAGCCTGTGAAATCTTACTGTTCTTTCTCCTCTCTCTGGCTGGCGCTGCTTCTACGGCAGTGGCCGCCCGACACCGCGGCTGCGAGTGCACAAGCGAGTCACAGCAGGGGGTAGTGAGAGGCGGGGCTAGGTGGGCGGGGCCTCTAGACCTGAGGGCCTCCCATGACTTTTACCCGGTTACCCCCAGAGCAGTCCGAGGCTGACAGTCACACTTGTATGTTCATTAACAGTAATAATTCTAGACCTCTTCCGTGGAGTAACATCCATTTTTACAGGCACGAATCACACTGAGAGAAAAAGTACACTAAACCACTCCTCACAGAAACAAGCTCTCAACTGAAGCTGAGGGGGCAGCTAGCTGTTATTTTCTGACTAAAACCAGTCAAACCACATTTTGTTACCCAAGGTTGTACACTCACACCTGTTCAAAGCAGTTAAAACTGGTTTGAATCACTGACTGGTAACCAACTTACGATTTTAATTAAAAAAATGCTTTGTCCCAATTAATTTGCACAGCACTGTACATAATCACACACACACACACAGATACACACACATACACATACATACATTACCAAATTCAGATGATCTTGATCCGTGTAGAGCAGGAGTGGAGGCACTGGGAGCTACACGGAGGCTGCAGAAGTTAAGCAGAAGCAGTTTCTTCTATGACCTTGATTTCAGTCATGTGATCAGTCACATGACTAGAACTGGTAGGTCCTTCAGCCTCCATTCACCTCCCTGTAAGCTTTCTCTCCTGTTGTGTACCGATCACCTAGATCAGTACAGAGAAGGACAGAAGAGAGGGAGAGAGGGCAGCTGTCTGTGAGCAGGTTCTGCTTCCGCTCACAGATAGCTGTGGGCCCTTTCACTGCTTCAGGGCCCCGGCAACTGCCCGGATATGATGGGTGCTGGCGCCGGGCCTGCTCAGTTGCTTCAGGGAATTTTATAACATCGACCTCCGAGTATGAAAAAATTTATTTTTTCCCACAAAAGTTGCTTTAATCTCAAATATTTCATTTTCACAAGGGTAACAAGATAAAATGCACCATACACTTTATTGTGCAAATTCTTCTGAGTATGCCGATACCCCATAAGTGTTACAAAACTACTATTTCAAGGCACAACAGGGCCCGGAAGGGAAGGCGCGCAATTTGACTTTTTGAACGCAATATTGTCTGGAATCATTAGTGAACTTTGTTTAGTTCTTTTTTCTTTTACATATATACATATTTATTGGTATAAATATATACATAATATATATTTTTTTTATTATTTTTGTTCTTTCTTTTCTAATTTTTACATTTTAATATAATTATAATTTTTTTTAAACTGTTTTACTTATTCCCTATGTGAGACAGTAACTTTTGTTGCCCTGATCATTGATATAATGTATTGCAATGCACATTAGATCTGTCAGTGCAGCACCGACATCTCTCAGTGCTGCACTTACACCATTATTTTAGATCATGCTCCTGGTCATGATATCAAAGGTTTTCCACAGCTCAGCGACTCAGAGGTCGTCATTACAACCTCGGGTTACCATGGCAACAATCTGCTCTTACAATGCCCTCCCTCTCCCAACTTCTAAATGCCACGATTGACATTGGTAGCAGCATTTAGGGGATAAACAGGTAGAGACGGTGAGGGGCCATCCCTGGCTGTGAGAGCTTTGCACAGTATCGGTACCTCCAAAGTCATTAAGGGGTTAAGCAAAGAAAATTTTCTTTAACTGATTATCTTGCCGTCACATTATGTCCCCAAAAATAAAAACATCTGTATACTGACAGGTTCACACAAGCACATAAAAAATTGTTCACATACCGTATTTGTCCCAGAGGTCAGACCAACACTCATCAACAAATTATCACTGGACAACACTTTTCAATCTGAATTCACTGCCCCCAGAACCTTTTTGAGGTCAGAATTTTAGGTTGTACTGTTATTTTACATTATATACTATTCCTTCAAAAATACATTTCAGAAAATTCTATAGCAAATGGGAAAATGTTTTTTGGCTTTGTAATTTATGAGGCCTTGTTGTTTAACACTGAACTGGAACCAACTGATAAGTTGTTTGAAAAGTATTTTATTAATAATGTGAAACATTTTCTCTAGTATCAAGTTCAAGTCGTGTTTCAACTTCATCATCCACAACAATAGAAAGATTTAGAACAATGCCTTCCACTACAACAGTCAAGATCCTCGAGATGCATTCTACACAGCGAAAAGATACACAGACATCCCAAATTCCTACACGTACTCCCATGATCAGGCTTTCCACTGTGAATCATCATACTGCTCCAGGAAGAACGCAATCTCCAGGTGAGTCGATAAAATTTTGCCTAACGGTCCTCGATGCATCTGATGAATCTAAATGTATGTTATCTACTTACATAATTGCCTTGGACACTTCTGGCGTCTGGATGTCCTCCTATCGCGCACCTCAGTAAGTGCACATGTGCACTTACTCAGGCGGCCACCATGTTAGGGCACTGGGCTTAAATTTAAGAGGCTGAGCACACGAGGGGAGAAGACAGCGCATAGGGGGAGAGATACAGCACACTGGGGGGAGAGAGAGCACACAGTGGAAAAAAGAGAACATACAGGGGAAATAGAAAGCGAATGGGGGAGAGTGCACAGATGTGAGAAGGCACACAGGGGCGCAGAGACATGGCGCATGGGGATAGACAGCTCAAAGGACACAGCACACAAGGGGAGAAGACAGAACGGGAGAGAGACAGCCCACGGGAAGTGAGCGCACAATGAGGGAGAGAGAGTGCACAGGGGGAGACAGTTCAAAGGCGAAAGCACTTGAGGGGAGAAAACAGCACAGGGGAATAGAGAACACACGGGGAGAGACAGCCCACAGTGGGCGAGCTCACAGGGGGCAAGTGCACAGGGGGAGAGAGAAAACATAACGGGCAGAGCACGCATAAGGGGGGAGACAGAGTGCACAGGGGGGACACAGCTCAAAAGAGAGAGCAAAGAGGAGAAGAGAGACAACACACGGGGAGAGACTGTGCACAAGGGGAGCGCACACAAGAAGACAGCACACGGCGAGGAAAGCACACAGGGTAGAGAGTGCACAGGGGGAGAGACAGCCGCTGCACGCAGTGCCACAGAGCCCACTCCCATCGTTATAGCATCGGGCACCCATCTAGTACAATATATATATGTATATTCATAGACAACTAAAGGGCGAAGTTAAATTAGTGCTTGAATAATATAAAGTTAGACAATTGTCTAATCACATAGAGACATTGGTGCAGTGCTTTATATAAATCACATAGGAGACTCTGTCATTCCTGTACATACTTAATGTAAGGGCTAAGGCGCACCACACATGTAGATACAGATAACAATAAAGGGGTGCTCACATGACAAGAGAACATTATTGTGGAACTAGAAAAGGCAGGGCATATAAAGGGAGCAGCATAGTTAACGGTGAAGAACAGTTATATTTTATTGTGCGTAAGTACAGACAAGAAAAATTATAAGTTAAAAACAGTTAAAGAGGACCTGTCACCAAACCAGGCATGGTGATCTAATTACAGCATTGGATGCAGCATGTCAGCAGCATGCAGACAAGGGGTCCCCCAGCACTTGAGCAGCCCTATACCCCGAGATAATACTCTTAGAAAACTTACCTGCTCCAGCCAAATAGGGGGTGGCTAGGGGCTGCAGCCAAGGGCAGATTCACACCCCCTGCATGTGTAATCTGCCCACCGCTGCCAATCATTCTTTCCCTCTCCAGCAGCATTTAAACTAAGGTTCTTGAAGCTAATAGCGGCGCGGGTGTACATACGTCACCCGACGCCGGAAATGACGCGATTCGCGTCACCCAGCCCCACTACAGGCCGGCCGAGACAGCACAGAGCAGCGGGGAGGCGCGCATTTTAATCTGATTAGAAGATCACACCTATGGAGGCGTGATATCATGAAGTGGGAGAGCCTGCCAGGGTGACTATGAATAGCATAGTCACTCATTATCATCCCTAATGAGGTACTGTAATAACATTTATCTTCAATTTCACTTGGTGCATTTAGGAGCTAAAAGGAGTGTAGGGTAAGTGTTACTATGCTCTAGGGACAGCTTTTAATAGCTTTAGAGGTGTTTTGGGGGTGACAGGATCCCTTTAACATTGGTACGAGTGCAATGCGAGTTTTTCTCACATTGCACTTGCGTGAGTTTCACACCACTGTGCTTTCAACCAATAACATACACATGCACGAGAGGAACTCATATGACAAGTAATATTATGAACCTGGATGCTGAACTAGGGTTCAATAATAAATGGGGATACAAGGCAATACATGCAGGTAAAGAAAAATATCCATGGGATATGTGTATAGACTGATTAACAATTAGGGCAGGTTCCCAATGTGGAGGGGAAGAAAACACAAGTACTCTGTTAAAAGCATTATATAAAACAGTATCCTGGGTTAATTTACATCACATCATTTTTTTTACATGTCATGAATAACAACATCATAACCATTAATGTACATGTGATAAAAAGTAGCAACAACTGAACCGGGTTGGTTTTGATAGATTTTACTTTTATCTACACAGTGATATCACAAATGTGTATTTTTTTAAAACTCTGTTTATTAAATGCATATTAGTACATAAAGGCAATGATATCCAACAAATATCATGAATTTAACACATAACCAAAAAAAAACCTCCCTCCCATCCTCACCGTGTGCGAACTGAACTCTCACTTAAAGAGGACCTGTCACCAAACCAGGCATGGTGATTTAATTACAGCACTGAATGCAGCATGACTGCTGCATCCAGGCAAGGGGTCGCCCAGCCCTTGAGCCCCCCTGTAACCCGAGTAAATACACTTAGAAAACTTACATCCTGCAGCCATAAAGGAGGTGGCTAGAGGCTGGAGCCAAAGGGCAGATTCACACCCCCTGCATGTTTAATCTGCCCACTGCTGCCTCCCTGATGCCAATCATTGTCTCCCTCGCCTGCAGCATAATGCAGAGCTTATTTTAGAAATGGCCACTTAGCCCTGCCCCCTGCGGTGACGTCACCGCTTAAACCCGCCCTGCTCTATGGTTAACATAGAGCAAGGCTGGAAAAGGTGGTGATGTTAAAGCAGGAAGCCGGCCGCCCTGCCTCCTGCAGTGACATCACTGCTTATACCCGCCCTGCTCTATGTTAACCATAGAGCAGGGCGGGTATAAGCGGTGACGTCACCGCAGGGGGCGGGGCAATGCGGCCAGAACCGCACCCCTCACTCTGTGTTATGCTGCAGGCGAGGGAGACAATGATTGGCATCAGGGAGGCAGCGGTGGGCAGATTAAACATGCAGGGGGTGTGAATCTGCCCTTTGGCTCCAGCCTCTAGCCACCTCCTTTCTGGCTGCAGGATGTAAATTTTCTAAGTGTATTTACTCGGGGTACAGGGGGTTCAAGGGCTGGGGGACCCCTTGCCTGGATGCAGCAGACATGCTGCATTCAGTTCTGTAATTAGATCACCATGCCTGGTTTGGTGACAGGTCCTCTTTAAGATCAATGACTATAGTATTGGAACCCGATTAAGAAGTGTCTCAAGTAAGTACCATGAAATGTGTTCGAATTGTTTCCTCAATCTATCTTTAGCGTTGTCTGGTAATGTGGGAATGAACGATGCCCATCTTTCTCAAATGTGTATTTTTATAAATTTTTTTATACATTTATTTTCAACAGGAGAGAAAAGGGATGATTTGAATTTTTTATTTTATTTTTTGTATTTTACATTTTTTTAAACTTTTTTCTTGTTACTTTATTTGTTAGTCCCCACATGGAACATGAACCTGTGATTGTTTGATCGCCTACACTATATACAACAAAGCTTCCATATTTCTTTATATACTAAAAATCTTCATCAGTCCCTTGGCTGCAATAGCAACTCATTAGCACCCCGCGTTCAAGTTATGGGCCAATGGTCTTGTGGATTGAGATTGACAGCGGCAATTAACAGGTTAACAGCTCTATTCCAAGCTGTGCAAAGAAGACACTGGCTGTGTGACATACATTATCTGTGGGGTATGCGGTGGGCTCAGATATCTGCTCACAATTTGCATTGTACATGTACAGCAGACGCTGAGATGGTATTAAAGAATTACTCAACTTTTTTAAATTATCCTCTGTATGATTTTTTTTCTAATAACTTCTTTAACTTATGTTGGCTTTTTTCTCTCTTTGCTGAAGTATTGATTACACGACAACTATATACTCCTTTGGAAGTGCCTTTGAACTGCTGGTTCCTCGGTAGTGTTCACACACTATTTTCAGTTTGTGTTCAGGAAATTCTTTCTCAGAATGCAACAGTTTGAAGCACAGAGTTTAGACTGGAGAATTTCCGTACCCACTGTTTCAATATTGCCGAGCAGCAGTTTAAAGGAGCTTGTAAAAGAGCCTGAACTGGGCATTGAAACAATGTTTGGAAGAGAAGAAAGCAGATTCCCCAAAAAATGCAAACCTTTACAATGTTTGGAGAATACATTTAAATTAAGTTTTGTCTTTGGATGATAGATTACTCTAACTGTAGTATTCAGGCTCCCCAGTTATTTGGTGACATATGTGAATATAAGTTTTTAGAAATATAAATATTTTTTTCAGGACTGCAGTTTACACAAACATCATTATCCAAGGAGACTGTGAAGACTGTAAGCGAGCAAACCACCGCTTCAACAAGTACAGAAGCAACTGTAATGGAAAATACTGGTGTTACGGCAACAGTGAAACAAAGCACTGCAACCCATTTCATAATTCCTGTGCAGACTACAAATGTTATAGGTCAGTTGATATGCTTTAAAGCAATAAAATGCGTTATAATTTCCTTGTAGCAGTGTTAAAGGGGTTATCAGTGACCCATGGAGCTAAGCACATATTGGAAGGAAGTTGATAACTGAAGGCCTCGTCACACACGTCAAAGTCGCTAGCGATCTGATTGCTGGTGACATTGACAGCTGATCGCTGGTGAGCTGTCACACAGGCAGAATTACCAGCGATCAGTACCAGCAAGAACGCTGGTATCCATGTAAACAAGCGGGTAACTAAGCACCGCGCGGCGCTTAGTTAACCTCTTGTTTACATGGATACCAGCTCCCAGCACTTGCTGAGAGGCGCTGGGAGCTGGCTGACTGCACGTCTCCCGGTGTCACACGCAGTGATGCTGCATGTCCACCGGGCGACCATCGCCAGGTTTACGGACCTGTCCGAAAACCTGGCGACCATCAACCAGCGATTTATCGCTGGCTGATTCACCATGTCACATGCGTCAATATAGCTGCAACGTCACGTGCAGCAGCGACATTGACAGCGATATTGACGCGTGTGACGGCCCCTTAACTGCTTGTGCTATGCTGCGTTAATCTCTCTTAGCTCAGAGTGGTCAGGGAATACTCCTGCTGGCAATTATTATGATTCTTGTGAGATTACGGGGTGTCACTGCTGACATCATGTGCATTGACAGATGGTTCTCCACTGTACTAGTCTGATTCTGCTGTATTTGTCTGATTCTGCTGTAAATCAACATGTCATCAGCAGTGACACCCCATCGATATAGCACAAAGTGGAGAATAAAGAACTGCTCTGTCAACATGACATCACAGAAAGCAGGAAAATCACTACCTGGAGAGGTCCATGACCGCTCTGCTCCAGGACAGTGCAGGGCAGCACAGGTAGATAGTTGGCAATTGCCTGCCAATAAGTGCTAAGCATAGAGAAGAAAACATCTCTTTAACTATTGGTGATGTGTTCTGTATTTATGATATACCCATACCTAAAGGCCTCCTGAACCTAAGATGTTCTTTTTGTTAAGTAAAATGATACCAATGTCCACACATTTTGCTCAACTATTGAATGTAATATTGAAGGGTGATTATCATTTAGGGGCTAGCCTTAATTAGAGTTTAGGACTAGAGATGAGCAAACCAGTTCAGGGACTGTTTGGGGCTGGTGTTCGGGGGATTCCCGTCATCAGAGTCCTGTAACCTGGATTGCCATGGTCCGGTATGCTGGGTGATCGGGCCAGTGCAAGCTGCTTGCTGTGTGTGATTCGCCTGTACTAGCCCTAGAAGCAGATTAATCCTCCATAATGTTTTGTGTAAAAATAAAAAATTAAATCCCTGCCCTCAAGCCCCGGAAGTGTGGCTAGCTGTATATGTGTGGAGAGCAACCCAGCCAATCACTAATTAGCAATGATGTACAGGGCCATATTTGGATCCCAAACATGCCAGCCCCGTATCCGAAAATCTACGAGTTCATCTTAACCTAAGACATGTCAATTGCAAACTACTTGGTATGTTATATGAGTGTAAGTTCATAAAAAAAAGCTTAAAGTTTAAAATGAAAATCCAATTAAAAAAATATACTTACCTCACCTAGCCCCTTTGTGGCATCGTTCCTTTGCTCCCCAGCAGACCTCTGTACACTTGACCTTCAGTGATGGCGTGAGACTGCAGTGGTCACACATCTTAGCTTGTTTAAGGCCAGGTGCAAAATATGCTGAATTCAGGGTGCCTTAATGTTTAAAAGGGGATTTGTTATAAATAGGGAATTTACAAGTAAATTCAAAGGGAAAACCTAACTATGGGACAGAAATACAAGGAAAGGGAAATGGTTTTGGGAGATGAAGATGAGATGTGTCTAGTTATCTCTGTGTTCACCCTTTTAAATATCAGTCACAAAATTAAAGATATTCCATACTTTTTTTAACTGGAAATCGCAAGTATAAGTGTGCCCTCCAGTAAAGCAATTGAGATTTAACCCCTTTACCCCTGGGCAATTTTTCATTTTTTCTCCCCGTTCTTCCAAGAGCCATAACTTTTTTTTATTTTTGCGTCAATATAGCCACATGAGAGCTTGTTTTTTGAAGGATGCCATGTTCATTTTACCATATAGTGTACAGCTAAATGGGAGAACAATTACAAGTGCGGAATTGCAAAAAGAAGTGCAATTTCAAGATAGTTTTTTGGGAGTTTTATTTCCCATGTTCACTATATAGTAAAAATGACCTGTCAGTGTGATGCTTCAGATCAGTACGAATTTGCAGAATCCAAACATGTATACTATTACTTTTTTCTAAGTGGTGAAAAAAATTCTGAAGTTTGAAAAAAAAAAAAAGAAATTCACTTTCGGCGCCATTTTCTGTGACCCATAATGTTCTCAGATTTTGGATCTGGGGCTGTTTGATGGCTTATTTTATGTGTCTTGAGCTGATGTTTCTAATGATACCATTTTGGGGCAAATGCAATATTTTGATCACTCGTTATTGCATTTTATTGCAATGTTCCAGCAACCAAAAACATGTAATTTTGCCATATTTATCTTTTTTCCATTACGCAGTTTACCGGTCAGACTGAATTATTTTATATTTTAATAGAGCAGACATTTCTGAAAGTGGCAATACTAATGTGTTTTTTTATAGTTTTATTTTCAATGGGTGGTGATTTAAACTTTTATTTTTTTTTATTTTCTAATATTTTTAAAAATGTTTTGTTTTCACATTATTTATTTACCTTGCCCCCTTAGTGCACCTCAACACTGCACTGTCCGATCACTTCAGCTGTACAGAGCTGTGCCAATGCACGGCTTTACACAACAGAAATAATCATCTCCTGTAAACACTGGCGCTTGCCCAGCATTCATAGGAACTATGTCATCACAGCGCCAAAAAATCATATGTCCCCTCACTGTCGTGGCAACACATCAGCGCCCCTTTATCGCGTCACGAGGTTGACGAAGACAGCATGGGACTGTGTGATCCCCGCTACCTTGTGTTAGATTGTGCTGTTAGAGTTTGACAGCACAATCTAACTAGTTAACAGGGCTGGGGGGATTTCCCATCCACCCGCACTTATTAGCTGCACATGTCGGTTGATCAGTTCAGCCAACATGTGTAGGGAATGATGCAAGTTCAAAAAAAGTATTTATGACAAAGGCCTGATGGTGGGTTTACACACACCAATTTATCTGTTCAATATCTGAACCAATCTCTGGTTGCAGTGAAATCATGGATACATTGCTCCATGTTGTACACAGCCACAAAATGGAGCAATGTATCCATGATTTCACTGCAACCAGAGATTGGTTCAGATATTGAACAGATAAATTGGTGTGTGTAAACCCACCATTAGACTAGTCTCTTTATTGTGCTAGCACTTTTTATGACATATGGAGAACTGTAGAGTTAAATTAGCAGATTGTATGTTCAATGCTTATTACAATTTGTAAGGATATTACAAATACCATTTTTGACTTCTAAGTCAAAGTCTTCTGTATAAAGTCTATCAGGGAACTAGAGTAACGATAACTGGGAAGTGTCATGGATAGGAGAAGTTTTATGTAAGATAGAGCAATTTTGATGACTATTTACCTTTATAAATTTATTTTAGGTTTGTCACTATTTTACAGTGAACCTGGATAGTGAGAGGACATCATTGTTCACAGCTTTGCCATGGCGATACAGAAAGAATGGAGTTAACATGCCCATTTCACCCCTAGATGAATCAATTGAGGTGTAGTTTGTAAAGTGGGGTTGCATATGGGGATGTTCTGCTTTTCTGGCACCTCAGTGGCTCAGCCAATGTGACATGGCACACTCAAAGCATTCTAGCAAAATCTGCACTCCAATATGTTGCTCCTTCCCTTCTAAGTTTTCCACTGTGCCTGAAAAGTACCGTAGTTCCCTATTACATATAGGTTTTTGGCGCACTCAGGGAAAAATTGCACAACAACCTTTTTTCTCCTATTAGCCCTTGTAAAATGGACAAAATTGGGGCTGAAACAACATTTTAGTGGTATAAATATAATTATTCTTTCTTTACCACCCAATGGTATAACATTTTGAGAGGCACAAGTGGTATCAACAATTTACTACACTCCTAGATAAATTCATTGAGAGGTGTTGTTAGTCAAGTGGGGTCTGTTATGGAGTTTTGCTTTTCTGGCACCTCAGTGGCTCAGCTCATGTGACATTGTACTATCAAACCATTCCAGCAACATCTGCACTGTAATATGGCGCTCCTTCACTTCTGTGCTCTGCACTGTGCCTCAAAAGTAGTTTTTGCTCACATATGGGGTACTGGCATACTCAGGAAAAATTAAACAACAAATTTAAATTAAAAACTTGGTCAAAGCAATATTTTATTTAAAAAAAAATGTGAAATTTTAATTTACTCAGCCCAATATTATACAGTTCTGTAAATCACCTAATGGTTAAAAATGCTCAGTACACCCCCAGATGAATTCCCCGAGAGAAGTAGTTCCAAAATGGTGTCACTTGTAGGGGTTTCTGCTGCTTTGGTAAGTCATGTTAGGGGCTTTTCATATGTGACATGGCATCTGGGATCTATTCCCGCCAAAATGATGTTCCAAAGTTCAAACAGTACTCTTTCCTTTTTGTCTTTCGCCGAAAAAGTACTTTTGCGCCACCACATATGGTACATTGGTGTAGGCTGTAGAAATTGTGCAACAATTTGTATGGTCCATTTTCTCATGTTAACCTTATGCAAATTAAATGTTTGCGACTTAAAGCGTAACCGTCGTTTACATTCTTATTTAATAGTAATGTAGAGCAAGTGATTATAATCAACTTTCACATATACTTTATTAATGAAATCTGGAAGGAAATCATTCATAAACCTTCCACAAGATGTCCTCAGTAGGCTGTGTGTGAAGCTTATTCTTAGTCACCTCCATCATCAGGGGGCGTGGCCTAAACTATGTTCACAATACAGATAAAACTGTCAAATTACCTCATGCCTGCACCTCCATTCACATGGCTTTGCTCAGTGTTATTACAGAGCACAGAGCAGAGCAATGTGAATGAGGAGTCAGATAAGACCTCACAGGAGCTGTTTGAGATCAGCAGGGTGTCGGCATAAGGTAACTTGACAGTCGTCTTATCTGTATTGTGAATGCAGTTTAGGCCCCACCCCCTGAGGATGGAGGTGACTAAGAATAAGCTTGCAGAGAAACTGTTGGAGATCTAGAAGCGAAAGAGGGTCTTCTCCTCATACAAAATCACACACGAATAAGCTGTTACTGCTCACCTGGCCAGGTTGTGGGACCCACAACCAGTTTGCATCGCATGTATCTGCTGCTGCAGAATCGACAGAAACCACGTGTATAATTGCGGTCACTAAGGAAAAAACAATCGGATGTAAATGTGGAAGATCCACACTGCCATCAGATAAACCAGACCATACGATTATATGGATCAAGATTAGTGGCTTTATTCAACACGATTAGGAGCGTAAACATCGCTCCGTCCTCAGGACATCAACCAAATTCAATTGTATGATCTAGTTTATCTGGAGGCAGCGCGGATCTTCCACATTTACATCCGATTGTTTTTTAAGAATGAGCTTCACACATAGCCTGGTGAGGACATCTTGTAGAAGTTTTTTTTTAGTGGTTTCCTTCCTGATTTCATTAATAAAGTATATGTGAAAGTTGATTATAATCACTTGCTCTACATTACTACTTAATAATAATGTAAACAACGGTTACGCTATAAGCAACATATTTTCATAGCCTTAACGTTATAAGCTACCCGACAACCTATGACTTCTTCTGTATACACTGCATGTGTATAAACTCTGACATGGTCCTAAAAATTGATATTTTTTGTAAAGTTTTTTATTTTAAAAAGCACAAAAAGTCTGAAATGCAGTGTCTTATTAAACAGTCTGTTTGTTACCATCCGTACACATATAGTCATATATGTGGAGGTGACTTAGCCATAACTATTACTTTCTTTGCATTAACCCCCATTGTCTGAATTAAAATCTACATATGCATACAAATCAATTGAACTAGTATGATGCGAATATGCTGTAGTAGGCATTAAGGGGTTAAAGAGCTTGAACATGTTTGGGTACAGGGTTTGTTTAGGTTTGTACAGGAGAACTCAGTGTGTCATGTGTATGTGTTCCAGGGCTGTGGCATTGGTTAAAGTGTATGTTTGTATTGTCTTGTACAACCTCTAGTGGCAGGTGTGAGAGTGATTACTTCTCCACCCTTGTTTGTGTTAGAGTTAATTATGGCTAGGAGTATCATACACCTCTTAATAGTGGAGTTTAGGGTAACAAAAGGGGGTTGCAAA